>BLSH010207240.1:326667-350557 GCA_018402905.1 Glandirana rugosa
ATGGCAAAGAACTCTGAGGATCTGAAAAAAAGAATTGTTGCTCTACATAAAGATGACCTAGGCTGTAAAAATATTGCCAAGACCCTGAAACTGAGCTGCAGTACGGTGGCCAGGACCATACAGCGGTTTAACAGGACAGGTTCCACTCAGAACAGGCCTCACCATGGTCGACCAAAGAAGTTGAGTGCAGTGCTCAGCGTCATATCCAGAGGTTGTCTTTGGGAAATAGATGTATGGGTGCTGCCAGCATTGCTGCAGAGGTTGAGGGTGTGAGGGGTCAGCCGGTCAGTGCTCAGACCATACGCCGCACACTGCATCAATTTGATCTACATGGCTGTCATCCCAGAAGGAAGACTCTTCTAAAGATGATGCAAAGCTCTCAGTTTGCTGAAGACAAGCAGACTAAGGACATGGATTATTGGAAACATGTACTGTGGTCTGATGAGACCAAGATAAACTTATTTGGTTCAGATGGTGTCAAGCGTGTGTGGCGGCAACCAGGTGAGGAGTACAAAGACAAGTGTGTCTTGCCTACAGTCAAGCATGGTGGTGGGAGTGTCATGGTCTGGGGCTGCATTAGTGCTTCTGACACTGGGGGAGCTACAGTTCTTTGAGGGTACCATGAATGCCAGCATGTATGTGACATACTGAAGCAGAGCATGATCTTTGGAGACTTGGCCACAGGGCAGTATTCCAACATGATAACAACCCCAAACAGACCTCCAAGATGACCACTGCTTTGCTAAAGAAGCTGAGGGTAAAGGCGATGGCTTGGCCAAGCATGTCTCCAGACCTAAACCCTATTGAGCATCTGTGAGGCATCCTCAAACGGAAGGTGGAGGAGCGCAAGGTCTCTAACATCCACCAGCTCAGTGATGTCATCATGGAGGAGTGGAAGAGGACTCCAGTGGCAGCCATTGAAGCTCTGGTGAACATCATGCCCAAGAGGGTTAAGGCACTGCTGGAAAATAATGGTGGCCACACAAAATATTGATACTTTGGGCCCAATTTGGACATTTTCACTTAGGGGTATACTGACTTTTGTTGCCAGCAGTTTAGACATTAATGGCTGTGTGTTGAGTAATTTTGAAGGGACAGCAAATTTACACTGTTATATAAGCTGTACACTCACTACTTTACATTGTAGCAAAGTGTCATTTCTTCAGTGTTGTCACATGAAAAGATAGAATAAAATATTTACATGTTAACATTTTATGTGAGGGGTGTACTCACTTTTGTGAGATACTGTATATATTATGTAGAGGGACTAAGGATTTTATTAGCACGAGGAGAGCGGTCTCCTCAGAGAGCGTCTGTGTTCTGAGCAGTGATAATTTATAATTACTTAATAAACTGACATCTCAGTGTTTCAGTGAATTTCTGGTGCCGTAATCTTGCTGTCTCACGATATTCCAGTATCAGGGGGCGTTCTCTACTATTTGAAGCGTTTGTAGATCGTTTCACTTCACAAAAGGAGAATCGATCTACACCACTTCATAAACAGGCACTCAGAGGAGAACAATCTCCTCTGTGAATGCCAGAGAACTAAGTAGTGGATATTTTTCACTGCTTCACAAACGGACACCATAGACAGAGCACTGAGAATGAATGAGCTAGTGTATATAGAAGACCCTTTACTTCTCTCTCTTTGCCACCCACCCCCTTTCCTCTCCCTGTAAGTTAGCAATTTTTTTTCTATATGTATCCCCATTTGTAAATTAACAAACCCCTTAAAGGGGTTCTATGGTCACAGCATACACTATCATGGATAAATCTATATAGGCTTACTTGAAAAATCTCCTTTCATATTGTGAGTTCTGCCTGTCTGCTGACCGCCTTTTTTCCTCAACTTCCTGGATTCCATGTCAGTTTTGCAGCTTCTCCTCTGCTCCTTACTTTTGATTTCTAAGGACAACATATTACATGGTACCTTGCTGGCAGCAAACAGGGATTCCTATACTGACTCCACCTTCTGAAACGCCTCCTCTCAGCACCCATGTAGTTTAGATAGCAGGCTCTGTGAAATGTGTGACACAGCAGTGCCTACTCACAGGATATGGTGTATACTTGTCTCAAGATTCAGGGAAGTATATGTGTGGGGATATTCAAAAAGTAACTTTACAAACGTACCCGTATGTCACGGTGTACTTCCTGTTTTGGCAGTGCAAATGTTTGTCAGCAGGGTACAATAGCAGGGTATAACCACAGATCTTCTGTGGATGTAGACTGCCTCAAATCCTTCTGTCTCTTTATGTAATCCCAGACAGATTCAAAGTTGTTAAGATCAGGGCTCTGTGGGAGCCAAACCATAATTTCCAGGACTCCTTGTTCTTCTTTACACTGAACATAGCCTGTATGTTTGGGGTCATTGTCCTGTTGCAGAATTAATTTGGGACCAATCATGCGCCTCCCTGATGATATGGCATGATGGATAACTATCTGCCTGTATTTCTCAGCATTGAGGAACCTCCGCCATGCTTCACTGTTCTTTGCAGACACGCATTATTGTAATGCTCTCCCTCCTGCTACAGCCAAATATTTCAAAATTTAGCACACCAGTCCAGAGCACCTGCTGCCATTTTTCTGCTCTTCCATTAAAACCACTTCTGGCCAGACCTCTCCAGAGCAGATGGGTTTACCAGCGTTGCTTGTGCTTATTCAAAAGAACTTGCACAGCACATCTTGAAACCCCAGTCTGCTTTGAAATCTTTCAGAAGGAAAAAAAAAGTTGTTTCCAGCGCTAGAGGACCTTCAGGGTAATAGGCAACTGGAGCATCAAGGGATGGGGCACCAAAAGTGTGCTGCCCCCCTCGGACAGGGTGATCAGAAATAAACTAAAAAACAAAACAGAAGGAAGGCTCACGCACCTAGTGCATTACCATAAAAATTTAATGGAAATAAAAAAGGTTAAAATTGAATGCTCCAAAATCACAAAATGGCGTCACAAAGCCATGACAAGATGATGCAATAAATAGTAAAAAAGCACAAGGTGGGGTATCAGTTGACGCGTTTCGGGGGCGCACCCCCTTCCTCAGAGCTGCACAGAGCTGCTGAGTATTCAATTTTAAACTTTTTTATTTCCATTAAATTTTTATGGTAATGCACTAGGTGCGTGCGCCTTCCTTCTGTTTTGTTTTTTGCTTTGAAATCTTTGCCTTGCAGAGACCTGTCTTATACAACCTCACTTTAGTAGCAGAGTTTGTTTGTTCTTCACCCAGTTTTAAGCCTCCTACACAGCTATTTCTGTTTCTGCTTTGAAGCCAAATGATAGTCACACCAAATATTATTTAGATTTCGATTTTTCTTCTGTTCGCTCACTTTGCATTTTTAAATGGCTAAAAATATACAATTAAAATATATATACTTGAAATCATTCTTATTTTTCAGCATTTTTTTATTCCTGCATAAAACTTTTGTACAGTTGTGTATATGTGAACCCTTACCCTTTAAATTAGAAATGCAAGGCAAAACATTTTTATAAAACAATTACATACCTCCCAACTTTTTGAAATGGGAATGAGGGACACCTATTAGCAAAAGTATGTAGGTATAGGACACACCCCTTGCCACACCCCCTTAAAGGAGAATTATACAAAAAAAGGATTGATTAAACCCTCGCTTGCCTTTTTTTACCCCTACTATTTCTTTATATTGGCTTTTTACATTTGCAAATGCAGCAATTTAGTAATTGGATGGAAGGCTTAGCACTGGGAAACACTTTTTGAAAGATAAAAATGCATTTTATATACAACTATATAGATTAGACCAAAATGAGGGACAAATGAGGAGGAAGGAGGGACAGAGGGACATTGTTCCAAATCAGGGACAGTCCCTTGAAATCAGGGACAGTTGGGAGCTATGCAATGATATATACCTTAATGAGTGATCACATGACCTCTGTTTTCAGCTGCATAAGGGGCTTGGAGAGCTGGGGGTGGAGACTTTGGGGGGGGGGGGGGGGTGTTGTCAGCAGGAGGCAGAGAAACAGCAGTACACTGATCTTCCCAGATTGTAAGCTCTAATGAGCAGGGCCCTCTGATTCCTCTTGTAACAAATTGTAATATTTCTGTAATGTCTGCCTTCATTTAAGCTAAGTTAAGCGCTGCGCAAACTGTTGGCGCTATATAAATCCTGTATAATAATAATAATGAGCTGTGCAGTGGGGAGTGTCAGCACAAGTCTGACCACTGAAGGACATGCAGGCTGTGCTCCCAAGTAGAACGCAAAGATGAAAATTGACCACACTGGGAGGGAGTGTGCTTCCATGCCTAGGGAGGACAGTTTGAAACAGGAAGGCAATGGGACTGACGGGATCACCAAAATCAAGCAATACAATGAGAACAAGATAGGTTTTAGTACATGTACATGATCACACAGCCATATAACATATAAATTAAATGTTGGGGTAACATACACTTTAAGGAAGCCAATGCATTTAAATGGGCTGCCAAAGTACCAAAAAACATCCCTGCACTATTTTTTTTTTCAACAAAATGCACCACAAAGTGTGTTCTACAAAAAAATATTTAATACAGTGTGTCTTTTTAGTATTGCTAGTATTAATGGAAAGTTCACCTATCTCAGTGAATTTGGTGAAGTTATGTTAACTTTGGTCTCCTACTCAAAAAAAAAATATTTTTTTGCTGCCACAGGATTAATAGTTACTTTGATCAATTAGCAGCATAGTTACTTTAACCACTTCAGATCCGCACTATTGCCAAAGTACGGCTCCAGCGCGGATCTGAAATGCCCGGAGGACGTTCATGGACGTCCTCCACTGCGCACACTCCTGCGCGCCCCCTGGCGGCAGCGGCGGCGCGCGCCGCACGCTGCGCGAGCGTGCCCGCGTGTCGGGCGGACTCGATGTCCACCCGAGACCCGCCGATCACTTTTAGGAGCCTCAGAACGGGGTACCGCCGTTGTAAACACTGTCACTGGGATCAGTTAGATCTGTTATGTCCCGGCCAGCCCTGCCCCCCCACAGTTAGAACACAGCCAGGGAACATTTGTTAACCCCTTCACTGCCCCCTGCAGGTTAACCCCTTCACTGCCAATGACATTTATACAGTAATCAGTGGACATTTAAATTTCTGATCGCTGTATAAATGTCATTGGTCCCAAAAATGTGTAAAAAATGTCCGACATGTCCGCCCCAGTATCGCAGTCCCGATAAAAATCGCAGATCGCCGCCATTACTAGTAAAAAAATAAATAAATAATAAAAACGCCATAAATCAATTCCCAGTTTGTAGACGCGATAACTTTTGCGCAAACCAATCAATATACGCCGATTGCGATTTTTTTTTTTACCAAAAATATGTAGAAGAATATATGTCGGCCAAAACTGATGAATAATTTTTTTAATGGATTTGTACTTTAGCAAAAAGTAAAAAATATTGTTCTTTTTTGCAAAATCGTCGCTCATTTTTTGTTTATAGCGGCGATCAGAAATGACGCAGAGGGGATCAAATACCACCAAAAGAAAGCTCTATTTGTGGGAAAAAAAGGACGCAAATTTTATTTGGGTACAACGTCGCACGACCGCGCAATTGTCATTCAAAATGCGACAGCGCTGAAAGCCAAAAATTGGTCTGGGCAGGAGGGGGGTTTAAGTGCCCGGTAAGGAAGGGGTTAAATATTACCTACTCCTGTAGTAAAATTTATTGTAGAGGCAGTATATTTCCCTGAAAAATTGAGGAAGCCCCAGAGGCTATGATGAAATACAGTGTAGTCGTCACATCCTGATTCGCTCATCAATAAACAACTATAGGATTTCTATGCTGTGTGCAGCTCTTATGCAGGGGGATGGATGTGAAAATCCTACATTGCTCAAGAATTTACAGCCACGCCTTCATGGGCTATTAAAGTAGCTGGAGGGAAGTGTTCAATCACATTCACCAAGGAAAATCATCAGATAACATTCCTCTTGCAGAGGAGGAAAGTGACAGCTCTCAATTTATTGATTTTCTAAATCTCAAGGTATGATTTTATTTTTTCCATATATTTTTGAAATGCTACTTTATCTATTTGTACTAGAACAGGGCATTGGTGTGACAGCAAATTGTAATTTATTTTTCACATTGTCTCTCCACAGAAAGTACAATGGCAGTAGTTCCTGAAATAAATGACCTCCCAATGGACAGCTACAGGTACGGTCACTAAATTAATTATTGATTACAAATTATTTATGCTGAGATGAATGTTAGGGTCAGCAATATAAATTCATAGAATATTTTATATTTATATTATCTCTCTATATATATGTATCATTTATATAGATTTATTTTATATTTATTACATTTATTTACATTATTGGTAGCTAGATATATTGAAAATCACTAGCTCCTTGTTGCAAGCAATTTAGTACCATTTTAATGTTAGTTTGCCATGTTCACTTGCACTGTAATAAAAAAAATATTTTTTATTTTTTGTGTTTAGTGAAGAAGAATTTTATGCAGAATGCTCCTCTGAAATGAAGGTAAATTGTGTTTGAAATATTGTTATTTTACAATAACTGCATGTGCTTGTTTGCTACAATTTCCCCAAAATTGGAATAGCATGCAAACATTTAAATATACAATTGAAATACAAATATTTGAGATTTTCTACCTGCCCAAGGACTGGTATTTTTATTCAACTAGTCCTGGAATTCACACAGCTATGCCAAACTTTCTAATGAGAAAGGTGACATCACTACTTTTTGAGCCAAGTATGGCAGCTTCCAGTGCCACCAATCTTCTTACTAAACAATGAGAGAACATAATCACACTGATGATTAATTGTAACAGTTGGCATGTATGTATTGCAGCTGTGTAGTTAACGGTTTGCCTGATGTTCTGCTGTAAAAATAAGACAAGAATCATTAAAAAAAATACTTTATTTGAGATAATATATTCCAATTAAGGCTGTAATATAAACAGACAATATTTAGCCTTTTTAAATTTAAATTTTTAAATCTCTAGTTTTTTTTTATTATTTTACAGGTCGATATTAACCACTTTGGATGGAAAGGTTGCATTTCATCTCAGTCAAGCTGCATATCTAGTATAACTCGGGAGATTAGAAAGCCAAGAAAACCTATGCCATCCTTAAAGAAAGCAATCAACTTAGTAGTAATTATTGGAAGAGTGTCAGGAAAGAAAACTTTCGAGTGCCTGTTCGATGACCAGGATCTGCTGAATCACATCTTAGTGGAGGGTAAGTTTCTTAACACCTTAAATTAAAAGACTAATGAATGAATTAAATCAAAGACTGTTTATCTAGCACCTAAACATAGCCAGATATACTAACATATTTTATTACCAATATGACAAAAAAAAATCAATACAATATGAGATAAATCTTGTGGTAAAAGTATCTTCTTCATTTTACCGAAATTTAGGGAAACAATATATATTTTCATAGATATTTGATTTTATCAATGAGCATTAATGATTTTAAAAATACGTGTTTCTGTGTGTTCTGTCTTCATTTTCACATGAAGACAGAGATATTTGCTCATTGATATGCAGGCTCTGCTTCCTGCTTAGCAGTGGTACACAGTGACTGTGCTTTGCTGCTTCTCTTTCAATGCAATTCTATATGTAAGTTCAGGGCCGGCCCTACCATGGGTCCCAGTGGGTCCATTGGACCCAGGCAGCACTTTGAGAGGGGCAACAAATCGAACCACGGCTGCCTCTCCTTCTCTTCTATTTACCCTGCAAATTGACAACCAAGATTTTTTTGTGTGTCATGATGACAATTGCCCCCTGGGCCACTCCACCTGCCCCTATACTGCTCTAGTCAGTCCATATACTACCCTAGCCTGTCCACATACTACCCTAGCCTGTCCCTATACTACCCTAGCCTTTTTATATACTGCTCTAGTCAGTCCATATACTACCCTAGCCTGTCCACATACTACCCTAGACTGTCCCTATACTACCCTAGCTTTTTTATATACTGCCCTAGCCTGCCCCTATACTGCCCTAGTCCACCCCTATACTGCCCTAGCTCACACCCTGGAATTGAACATAATGGTATGTCATATAATTTTGCTGTTGCATGTAAATCTGACTTCCCGATAAATTTAATTTTACTTTTAATTATCATGATATAAAATAATGGATGTAGGGGCCTTTTGGTGGGCGTGATTTTTTTCCTTTTTTGGGGGGGGGCAGCATTACATTCTTGGACTCAGGCAGCACCATGTCTTGAGCCAGCCCTGTGTAAGTTATGACCTGACTGATAGGTAGATTTGAGTTTGATTTACTGTGGAAGTAAAACATCTTCACTCAGTAAATTGTAGCTGAATTTTTTTTTTTTTTGAATACCCAATCTTGTGCAGATAAAATAGACTCTCTTTCCTTTTCACATGATCAATACATTGAAGTGAAATGGGGACAAGAGTATGTCAACTGTTGTCAGTCTGATTATGGAAGACTAAAATTAATTTCTCAGCAGTCCTCAGGTAGGGATGCTCATTGCATTCCCAAATACAAAGAAGACCACTAGAAAGAGAAATAACAAACCTATCAATGTTAAAACTCAGAATATGTGCAACATGAAACCCATTAATGATTCCCTTTAAAATTCCATCTTTTTTTATTGCCTAATGTATGCAATTTTTATATGTGTATTCATATAATATGTAGAAAAAAAAGTCTACATAAATAGAGTAAGGTTTAGAGCAGCTTTTCCCAACCAGGGCTCCATGGAACCTTAGGGTTCTTCCAGAGCTTGCTAGGGTTTCCTTGAGTAATGAGTAGTTTCTTTCTTTCAGATAAGTAACCACTGATATCAATAATCTTTTGAATGATCTGTATGGGGAGCATTATTCCCATTGATCACCAATGAAAGAACAGCTCTTCTCACTGACCACTAATGAAAGAACCATTCTTCCTAGTTCCCACTGACCACCAGGCTAATGTATTGTAAACTGCAGATATAGTAATTACTGGCAGGGGTTCCCTGAAATCAACGGGTTCCTCCATGTTAAAAAAAGGTTGAAAAAGACTGGTTTAGAGTATATCATTTAGCTGTATTTAAAAGAAAAACAGTATAATATGTCAATTATGTATTGTTATAAACAATTAATAACAGTGTATGCTTGCTGATAGTTCTTAACTCATGAAATACAGTCCTTATGCATTAAAATGCGAGAAACTGATTAAACAAAACACATTTTTAACATGCACCTCTTTTTTCTGTTTTTAGAAGACGTTTCCATCAGTAACGTGGATGAGACATGTGCAGTCACACCTAAATTCCGCTACAGTAACACAACAGTACATTTCATTCGGGACGGCAGGCAGAAGTGTCTCACGCTGCAAGAATACCAGGGAAATGCCCACCTTGTGGCTCTGTTTTTACAAGGGAACAACCGTAGCAGTGAAGGTATGCTCTCATTTGCAGTTCAGTGTTCTACAGTATACAAAATCTGTTAGGTTGGAGATCTGTTATTGACTGGCATAAGCTAACATAAACTACTTGTTTGAAAAAAAAAATTGTAAATGTAAAAGGTACTAAAACTTGATATTTAGAGATGAAGAGTAAAGTAGAGTGATTGTTCAGCTCTACTAAACAGGAAGCACAACCTTTATATGTAATTAGCAAAAAACAGTCCCACCACGTACATAAACTAACAAACTGCACACAGATATGATTTTTTTCCAAAAAAAGAAAAGAAAATGTTGCTGCCGCATGGGAAACTAGGCAATATCTATATGCCATGTCCCACAAATCTCAGCCTTGTTGGGGCTTCTAAATGCATTCAAAGTGAAGAAAGGTTCTGAGGAGCATTGCAATAATCTTTTTTTGGTTTTATTGGTATTAAAGGCAAAAATAGTGCCTTTGATCTTAGATTTATTGCAAGCTGCTCTTTAGACCTTTTTTCACTTTGATGTTTCAACTGATGACATTCACATACAGTATAACACACACATAATTACATATTCTAATACATTTCTTTAAGATCGATTTTATTTATTTTATGACAGTATAGCACAGCAGATCAAATTTGGTTTATGCATCTCCATGTGATTTCTGAATTTTTAGTTACAGTACATCTTGTAAAAAGAAAAAACAAGAATGCATTTTAATTGATTTTCTTTATTCTTTTTAGCAAAGATAAGCATGGGTGCCTACATCTCTTCACCTTTCAATGGACAGGCAAGGCCAATTACATTGAGTATTGTAGGTCGCAACCTCTATTTATCTTGCAAAGTTGAAGAGGGAGACCAAGATACTCCAGTGTTATCACTGACGGTAAGCATTGATCACTGGATCTTACTGCTATAAGAAACATTGTATAGAAATCCCACGGGAAAATATTAACATAGGCACAGGTTCATATATCAATCGGTCTTAATAAGTGATTTCTAATCTGCATGTATATGTAATTTTAAGCAGTCTGAAAGCTTGTAGGACAACTATACCTTTTGTTTAGCCTTCCTGGAGATATTCCCTGCCAAGAGCAGCGCAGTTTTGCTTTTAGAACTTTGTACATACTCACAGCAGTCATTCCTATGGGGAGAGCTGTAGTCTTCAAGACCACTGCCGGTCACCATGATTACAGCTCTCTATAGGAATGAATGTGTTTGCATTTGCAAGATGAAGAGGACCAAGTAGGGAAACTCCATCCAGGATGGAAGTAGGTAAGGGAGGTGGGGACATGCCTTAAAGGACAACTTGTACCAAAGGTTCAGTTTTCTTTTAAAGAATGATTGTAAATTCTGGGTGAAGGTACAATCTAAGGTTGGACCATTTGGGCTTGAGAATACATTCCTCAACACAAAAAATTAGGGAATTACGTATTAAGTCTTGGTAGGTCAGATTTAATTGTACTGTTTAAAATACTGCAATTACGATCAACATAATCCTTAGATTACATTTCATTGACCTAACATAGGCCTTGACCAGGGAAAGGGGGATCTATCACTAATTGTGTTTCTGATTTGGCTTTTTTTTAAATCCTAAATCTCTTCTAAATTCTTCTCTTTGGTATTTCTTTAATAGGAGGTTGAAAACATCCAGGAAAAGAAGAATGATGACTTGCACCCCTTCCTGTTTTACAAAAGAGTAAATGGCAATTCCAGCAATACCTTTGAATCAGTTGCTTTCCCTGGCTGGTATGTTTGTACCTCCCAGTCTGAAAACCAATTTGTGCAAATTAAGCCACAAAGTGATCAAGTGCACATAAACGATTTTCTGCTTTATTCACCTCAATAACTTCAGAACCAACCCATGCATGTATGTACCATGTACAGTGCAAAACCTTGTGTCTTTTCTGTTATATATCTGAATTGCTCGTCAGTTGACCCAAACTGTTCAGATGTGACAGTTTAATGTACCGAACTTTTATAAAGTTCATAGTCTCGGTTCGAGACAAAAAAGTAACTCCATCAAGAGTTATTTAACTATATTGTATTTATATTTATATTATTTTGTAATATTTCTTGTGATTCACATTGTACTGCAAGTTGTATTATGTATTTTATATTTAATTATTTATCTAATATTTTATTTATTTTTAACAATAAGCATAATGCAACACAATATAAAACATACATTTGTTTACCTAATTCTAAGGCAAATACGAACTATAATGTTTTAAAATAACCACACAGAGGACAAAAATGCTATAATATATTTTTTTATTAATGTACTGTATATTTGTAATTTTTATGAAAATTATTGTATTTTTTATGAAAGACTGTGATGTAAATAAATGTTATGGAATCAAGATTCTTTTGTAATGATGATCTTTTGCATCCTGCACTTTTTTCCATGATGTGACATGTACAGCCTTAATAGGAGTCTGACCACTCCTGAAAGTGCCAATCCTACTTTTGTCTCCTTGCTGCTATTTAGGCAGACAGCAAGAGCCTGCGCATGTACTTGTTAGGAAACATTAGCATAGCTTTTAGCATTAGAACTTGGAAAGAGACAAATAGAAGCGTCAGACCAAACCTAGAGCAGCATAGTTTATTACAAAGAAAATAGTAAAACCAGTTTAAAATGCACTCACACAGTGTTAGCAGGGTGCAGACCTGTCTGTTGCAGCACTCAGCTGAGCCGCCAGAAGATCCTCCGCATGGAATTTCAAAGTCTCTGGGTAAGTCCCATAAAAGCAGTAGCCCCAGGGATGAAGGGGAGAAAGTCAGCGAGATCTTCCATAAAGTAACCAGGGGAGGGCTGGCAGCCGTAGGCCTGGGGGGCAAGTCCAGTCAAGTGGCCCATTGAACCCCCGAATCAGCTCACCATCCATGCCCACCCAATGGGCCTAGCGGGATCCATGGTAGGGCCGGCCCTGGGTGCCCCCCCTTTGCCTGCAGTTAGTTGGTGGCTGCGCCCCTGGGCCCCATTTCCTTCCTCCACAAGAAAAAAAGTGTGAGCGGGCAGCAGCCATCGGCCATTTTAAATGTAGGTATGCAATTGCCACCCTACCCCCTGGGCCAGCCCTCCCCTGAAAGTAACAGTGTCCAAGCTGTCAGCTTGGGTAACGCCTGTCCTCGGGTTTGGCCAATCAGGACAGGCGTTACCCAAGCTGACAGTTCGAACACTGTTACTTTACGGAACATCTCCCCGTCTTTCTCCCCTTCATCCCCGGGGCCACTGCTTTTACAGGAATCACCCACGGACTCTGAGATTCCAATCGGGAGGATCTTCTGCCAGCTCAGCCGAGCACCACAACAAACACATATGCGCCCTGCTAGCACTGTGTGATTGTATTTTAAACTGGTTTTACTATTTTCTTTGTAATAAACTATGCTGCATTAGGTTTGGTCTGGTGCTTCTGTTTGTCTCTTCCCCAGCTTTCTTGTCACAATACCTGGGTTCCCAGCCCTTGCCAGAAGCAGCCTCATCCCTACCAGCAGGTGTACGCAGATATCAGAATCTTTTATGAATGATCCATAATTGCTATCAATTCCTGCTAGTGACTTTTGTTAATCTTATGTATAATTATTATTTATTATTTTTTATATACACTGTTATTTTTATGCGGAGGTTTTAGCGCTGTGTTTCACATAGGGTTGCCACCTCATCCCTTTAAACCCGAACACATATTAATTACACAGGTTCTGTAGCTGATTAAGGTGGTAATTAAACTCACTTGGTGCCTTATCTGCATTAAATTAGCCTCAGAACAACCTGTGTAATTCATATGTGTTTGGGTTTAAAGGGATGAGGTGGCAACTCTAGTTTCACTCCTGCTAGGGGTGTATCTTTGAACTTGGAAAGAGGGCCACTTTGACAGAGTGCACAGTGGTGACACATGGGCATGGCTAAAATTGCGCCGGAGTGGAATAAACAAACATGGTTAAAGGGTAACTCCACTTTTGTGGGGAAAAAATAGCAAATAAAGAAACAATAATATAACATGTACTGTGGACCAAATGGAATTGGGAAGGGAATTAGGAGAAGGAAGAGGGATGGGGGAAGGTAAAGGGAGAGAATGGGAAGTGGACGGGACTATAGTGGTGCAATAGAAAAAGAGTTAATAAATTGTAGATAGATAAAAATAAATAAAATAGCTTTTATTTGACATACAAAAAAAAAGTACAGAAGTACTAATTAAAATTCCCTTCCCAATTCCATTTGGTCCACAATACATTTAATACTATAGGGATGAGGTGCTAAGTTCAAGTGCCGCCATACCATTCCCAGAAATAATATAACATGTACAATTGCGATACAAGTCATATTGTAATTGAATGTTATTAAAAAATACCTTTCCTTTTCAATCTGCAGCTGCTGTAATTTTGTGAGAATGCATTGCAATATGGCTACCTGGAGTTGTCCTGTACACAGAGTGTGTACTTAACAATCCCCAGAAACATTTCCTGCTTGTGTGATTGGCTCACCAATTTTCCCAGAAATCTGCCTAAGATACAAGTCAGATTTCAGGCATCCCCTGCAACAAAAATGTAATTTTTGGAGAGATACTTTTATTAGGGGCATGTCTAAAGGGATGCAGGCCAGGCAGATTTCCTGTATGAGTACCAAAAGTCCCTGTTTTTATGTAAGATTTTCTAGAAACATTTAAGAGTGTATAACAGTATGCAAAGGGTTGATTTGAAATTTTCAGGGAAGATAAAGAAACTGCAGGTGAGAGGAGAGAAGGTGTGGACAGGGAAAAAGATGGTACGGGTGAGAGGGAAGAAGAGGGTACAGTTGTGGAGTAAGAAGATGGTACAGGTGTGGAGGACAAAGAGGGTACAGGTATGGAGGAGGAAGAAGGGTACAGGTGAGAGGGAAGAAGAGGATGCATGTTTAGAGGAAGAAGATGGTACACGTGAGAGGGAAGAAGAGGATAGAGGTTTGGAGGAAGAAGATGGTACGGGTGAGTGTGAAGAAGAATGTACAGGTGAGAGAGAGGAAAAGGGTACAGGTGGAAGGGAGGAAGAGGGTACAGGTGTGGAGGAAGAAGGGACATGTGTGGAGAAGGATGTTTGGGCCCTTCACTGAACTCTGGAACTCCGATGCTGTAGGTTGAGATGAGGAAGTAGGTTTTGACTTGCTGCCAGAAAAATGGATTGGGATTGCTGGACCCGGACTGCTATAAACCCCTCTGGTACACACTAGCAGAGGGAGATTTGGAAGCTGCACAGGCCAACATGACTGACACCCTTGTCCTCTACATCAGTGTTTCTCAACCTTTTACGGTGAAGTACCCCTGCAGATCTAAAAAAATTTCCTAAGTACCCCTGTCTCGAGAAAGTAATTTCTATTGCTTGGGTGTCATGGTTTCAGTGTGTGTATGTGTAATGTCAGTATGTGTTTGTGATGATTTCTGTGTGTGTTTGTGATGGTTTTTGTTTGTGTGCAAAATCATCATCAAATGCAGCCTCACCAGTGCCCATCAATGCAACCTCACCAGTGCCCATCAATGCAGCCTCACCAGTGCCCATCAATGCAGCCTCACCAAAGTCCATCAATGCAGCCTCACCAAAGTCCATCAATGCAGCCTCACCAGTGCCCATCAAATGCAGCCTTACCAGTGCCCACCAATGCAGCCTTACCAGTGCCCATCAAATGCAGCCTGATCTGTGCCCATCAAATGCAGCCCGATCAGTGCCCATCAAATGCAGCCTGATCAGTGCCCATCAAATGCAGCCCGATCAGTGCCCATCAAATGCAACCTGATCAGTGCCCATCAAATGCAGACTTGCCAGTGCCCATCAAATGCAGACTTACCAGTGCCCATCAAATGTAGCCTTACCAGTGACCATCAAATGCAGCCTTGTTAGTGCCCATCAAATGCAGCCTTGCTAGTGCCCATCAAACGCAGCCTTGCCAGTGCCCAGCAATGCAGCCTTGCCAGTGCCCAGCAATGCAGCCCGATCAGTGCCCAGCATTGGAGCCCGATCAGTGCTCAGCAATACAGCCTGATCAGTGCCCAGCATTGCAACCTGATCAGTGCCCAGCATTGCAACCTGATTGGTGCCCAGCAATACAACCTGATCAGTACCCAGCAATGCAGCCTGATCAGTGCCCAGCAATGCAGCCTGATCAGTGCCCAGCAATGCAGCCTGACCAGTGCCCAGAATTGCAGCCTGACCAGTGCCCAGCATTGTAGCCTGACCAGTGCCCAGCATTGCAACCTGACCAGTGCCCAGCATTGTAACCTGACCAGTGCCCAGCATTGCAGCCTCATCAGTGCCAAGCATTGCAGCCTGATTGGTGCCCAACAATGCAGCCTGACCAGTGCCCAGCATTGCAGCCTGATCAGTGCCAAGCATTGCAGCCTCATCAGTGCCAAGCATTGCAGTCTGTTTGGTGCCCAGCAATACAGCCTGATCAGTGCCCAGCATTGCAGCCTGATCAGTGCCCAGCATTGGAGCACAATCAGTGTTCAGCAATATAGCCTGATCAGTGCCCAGCATTGCAACCTGATCAGTGCCCAGCAATACAGCCTGATCAGTGCCCAGCAATACAGCCTGATCAGTGCCCAGCATTGCAGCCTGATCAGTGCCCAGCAATACAGCCTGATCAATGGCCAGCATTGCAGCCTGACCAGTGCCCAGAATTGCAGCTAGATCAGTGCCCAGAATTGCAGCCAGATCAGTGCCCGGCATTGCAGCCTGATCAGTGCCCAGCAATGCAGCCTGATCAGTGCCCAGCAATACAGCCTGACCAGTGCCCAGAATTGCAGCTAGATCAGAGCCCAGAATTGCAGCCTGATCAGTGCCCAGCATTGCAGCCTGATCAGTGCCCAGAAATGCAGCCTGATCAGTGCCCAGCAATACAGCCTGATCAGTGCCCAGTATTGCAGCCTGATCAGTGCCCAGCAATGTAGCCACATTTGTAATATGCAGCATGGAAGGGGTTAATGTATTGCCAATGGTTACAGATGTATTAGTGACCAGTGACAGTAACTCCTTTGTGCTGCATTAGTGACACCAGTGTCAGTGTTTATTAACCTCTTCATGCTGCATCATAAAGGGATTAATTAACACTGCCACTAATTCAGCACAAAAGGGTTAATTAACTGCTACTGGTCACTAATGGATCAGTAAACAATGGCAATACATTTACCCCTTCCATGCTGCATTACAAATGCATTGTAGTTTAACCCCCCCTCCCCCTTAAAAAAAAAAAAAAAAAGTTAAGCACTTCAGAGCACAGATAACATTACTGGCTGTAGTGTTATCAGCCTCTGCTCACTCACTTGTCCTGGACAGTGGACGCTCCCAGCAGAAGCACTCCTCCACCATCCCTCGCTCCCGGCCTCAGTGACATCGTGACAGGAAGCTCCTGTCAGGGGAAGAGTGTGTGAGGCACACTCACCGCTCCGCTGCGGGCAGCTCTGCAATTGCCATACTGTGTAGCGGCTGCTGTATGCAGCAAGCCGCCGCTACATAAAACCATTTACCCAGCATCAGAGCAGCAACTGGCATCCTGCCCCCCACACAGCTGGCGTACCCCCTGCCTGTGGTGTGCGTACCCCTAGGGGTACGCGTACCACAGGTTGAGAAACTCTGCTCTACATCCTCTACATCCTGTGCATTACACTGTCTAACCTACCCACTTTCTTCACAATTCAATGGGTCTGTTTTTTACTCATTGTGGGCAAAGATGTAAAGAGGATGTGTCGTTTCCGAGACATGTTGTCAAAAGTAATTTCTGGAGCCATGGGGCAAGTTGTTGGGCACCGATCTGGGAAGTGCTTGTGATCAGGCTGTGAACTCCTGCCACGGCCAGCAGCAGGACATAGCTCAGATCTGTGGGACGCTGGGATTTTGGTAAAATCTTGGGATAGTCCTGCACAATCCGGGACCATTTGAAGGTATGCATTAGGATTTCAGGCAATACCAGCAACCATTGAGTGAGTAAAGTGGTTGCAAAGGCAAAAAGTTTTTTACTCGGCATGGTGTGTAATGACGCTCAGGCATTGTTCAAAGACTGCCAGATGTGCCAGCCCATCATTCTCAGGGAGATATCTATTTGTCCATAGATATCTATGGTCAAAGGGGGATTTCAAACAAAATAGTTGAAAGCAGTTTAGCCTTGAGTATTGTATATTTTTCGAAATACTTACCACAAATCATTCATAGTTACATAGTTGGTAAGGTTGAATAAAGACAACAGTCCATCCAGTTCAACCGGTGTAGGTGTGTGTGTGTATAAAAAATCATTTCCCATATCCCCCAATATTGTTTTCACTAAGATGCAAGTCCAAGAATCTTTTAAAACTATCCATACTGCCTGCTGACATCACCGATTATAGAAGAGAGTTCCACATCCTTACCGCCCTGACAGTGAAAAACCCCCTACGAAGCTTAAGGTTAAACCGTTTCTCTTTCAGTCTCATTGTAATGAAAATTTGTGCCCTGAAAATTGATAGACATTATTATTAATGTGACTTACAGTGAATTTTGATGACCCTAGAGTTTCAGAATATTGCTTGGATATGATTAGAAACAAAAGGGGACACCCTACAAAGCTGTGGAATTTTATCTGGAGTAGCAATCTGACAAAAGCCTCTTCTCTGCCCATTTGGTAGCATTATTTATGGACTATGTGGAATGTCACTTCAAAGGATGTGGGAATGGAACAGGAATTACTTGACCATAGCCTAAGAATGCCCCCCCACCCCTCATTGATTCAATGTGGCAGTTTTAGCATATGTGAGAGGGCGTGTCTCTACCTGGAAGGGGGGTGAGGAGGGGTGGGCTTGTAAGTGTATATCTCAGAGGACTCCTGACTTCTCTCTCTCTCTCTTCCTGTTTCATCTCTGAGCATGATGGAGAAGTAAGAATTCTCTGTGTATTGTATAACCATCATTGTTTCTTTTGCTGTGACTTTCTTTGCTTTATGTATTAGTAACATTCTCTTTTTACATTGCAACCTCCTTCTTTTTTTTTATTACTTACTTTGTATTTTATTGATAACATTATTGTTTTAAAAGTTTTACCATCTTCATTATATTTGGTTAGAATTGATTAATCAAACGTTTCTTATCTGTATGAATTAAATTAGATCTTGATTTTTTAGCGCATTTTTCCTTGGTTATTGATTTTAATGGTAATAGTTGCAAAAGCATAGACTAGATTTATATAGACAAAGGTTATAACCACATATTTTATTTGTCATTAAGCGAATAAGTGAGGTAGGTAGAAATCGCCAAAACAGATGGTGCCCCTTGGCCAGGAGTTTCAATGTTTGGGTGCATGTTATTTCTTGCATGGAAGACAGAGCTGATCTATAAGGTCCTCCAGAAACGCTAATCATTTTTTATGTCCTTTGTTGTCACCTCTGTCTCCTCTGTCTGAATACCCATACTAGCAAACTTCTCAGAACTTTCCTTTTTTTACCTTTTGTCTGTACTATTACTCTGATGAGACTGATTTTTGAATAATATATATAAAATTGTACTGAGAGTGAATGAGAAAACATCCTAATTGCAGGAGGGTGTAAGTGTGAATGATAAGGGCTCTGTTTGGACTCTTGAAGGCAATGGAAAAGGATCTGCGCCTTTCTGCCAAAAAAGCAGTTCCAGTTGACCCTTGAATGAGACGCCTCCCAATCTTTGTGATTGAAACGTACCTGTGGGTCTAGGGCTACGTTTCCACTAGTGCAGCTCCAAAGTCGCGCGATTTAAGCCTTATACACAAGCACCGATTGTTGAATAACTTCTTTTGTCCAAATTGGCTGTTGGTGGTTTTGTCTAGCGTACTGAAGGTAGTCAAGTAATTGGCCAAGAAAGCCAAACGTAGTGACGTGTTATGAGCGTATAACAAGGACGTTCAGGTGAATGTGATTTGTGAATTACGAACACAGGTTTACATGACTGAACACCTCCTGGATTCCGAGCATGCGTGTTAGCACTTCCAACTTTTTGTTGGTCCAACTTCTGTACACACAAGCCAAGAATCGGCCAATGCCTTGTTGGCCAACAAAAGTTTTCTAATCTTGTCAGCCAATGTCATAGACCTAATCAGCGCATCCCTGCACACTCACGCCATGACCAATGAGGCTCTTTGCTGGCCTATAAAAGGTTGGCCCCTTGACACACCAATTGCTGGATCGTCTTTCAGCTTCCTGTGTTCCTGAACTCAAACCTCCTGTTCCTGTTTGCTTCCTTTTGTGACCCGGCTTGGCTTCTGACCGGCTCTGATCTCCAATGCTTGACCCCCTGCTTGCCTCATGGACTCCTCTTGCCTGATCTCCAGTGTTTGACCCCCTGCTTGTCTCATGGACTCCTCTTGCCCGATCTCCAGTGTTTGACCCCCTGCTTGCCACATGGACTCCTCTTGCCAGATCTCCAGTGCCTTGACCCTTGGCTTGTCTTACGGACTTCTCCTGCCTGATCCTTGGAACCTGATCATCAGTCTGCTTAGCAGATTCTCTGTTATCTGCTCACCTGTGTTTGACCCTTGGCCTGCATCACGGACTCTGCCTTACTTCTTACCAGTTTCTTCCAGGCCTAAATTACAGACTGTGTCATCCCCCCTGTCACCACCCTGCCATCAGAAGGGCACTGCACCCCTGCCGGGTGTTTGCTACAGCAGCTTATAGGACTGCTCCTCCTCTCCTGCTCTACCGGTTCCTGCAGTTCCAGCTCACCCTTCTCTACTGGTGACCCGTGCTTTTAGAGTGTGACTGTGAAGTGCGAGTTTAGTGCGACTTTGATCCAAATTTACACTCTGGGTCGGAGTCGTATCAAGAGTTGCATCAGAGTAGTGCAGGTACCTTTTCAAAGTTGCTGCAACTTTAAGTCAAATAGATTGGAACAGGTGCTATTGAAATCAATGGGCTGTGACTTGTAATGCAACTTTATGTGTCCAAAGTCGCATGACAAGTTTCACTAGTGGAAACGGAGACTAAGTCACACTGAATGATTTTGATGTGTATGCATTTACCTTCTTTTGTAATCTACTAACTGTAAGATTTGTAATTTGACCTGTGAACACTGGCTATAGGGAAACTGCTACAAATCAGATTGCAAATGGTTGTGCTTCAACTAACTGCCTCCTTTACTACAAGCACTCATAGGGTTTTAATTATCCAAGTGTGCTAATCATTCTTGAGGTAATAGAAGTAAAAGCCCTACTTTAAGCATTTCTTTTAGAATACTTCAGGAAAAGTCCACGGGGGAGATTGAACTATTAACAAGTTCGGGAAATCTCCAGGCTGTCTTGAAGAATTATAATCAAGAACAGGGAAAAATTTGAATTATTGTTCTGACAAGTAGTGAAAAGCAACAACGTTGACAGGGGCGGTACCTGTCACCTCAATCATTGGCCAGAGATTAGCTACCTCTGCGAAAGCAACCGACTAAAGGTTGGAGATTATTTCAGGGTCCGGTATCCGTAAGGATGGGTATCAACGCAAGGAGGGTGTCTGAGTGTGGTAAACCCTACCAACTGACCCCAAGGGAAGAGATGATAGATAAATATGGGCCCTAGATGGTAAAATATATTTGTGTTTGGGAATGCTGAAAAGAAGTTTTCTAAGAGAGATACATTTAAACTTAAAGCATGGGAGGAGCTGTGGGCTGCTCATCACAAGAAGATGATGCGCCCACATGAAAGAGATGCCTGGGCTATATGGATGCTGGAGTCAGTGAATAGGGCAGAGGAAATCAATGTTTTGACTATGGGATTTAAGGAGAAATCATTCCAAACAATACTTGAAGGTAGGGACAAGCAGAAACTGTCACAACCCCAAAACTGTGGCGGTAATGAACAGGGGAACAAGGAGCAAGTGTCAGGAATTGGGCCTTATGCATTTGCCCAGTCCTTGTTAGCAAAGTGTTCAGGTGCTGATATGAACTGTCACCTTTCAGTTGCTGACAAAAAGGGAGAGACACAAAATAACAAGTTTGATACCCCAGTAAAAGGTAAATTACAAAGGGATTGTGAGGCACAGGAACAGGAAGGGGAAGGTCAAGCAGCAAGGCAGGAAAGGGCCATGCTGGCATTAAGGGAGGAAGGTCTCCAGGCAGAAGGGACACTTTCTGCCCCTCTGATGGAAGAGGATGTGAAATTAAAGTTCACTGGAAAAAGTTGTAAGGGCACTGGAAAGACTACGCTGATCTTTGCGGCCAGGTGGATGACTAAACAGTATGAGGATTTGAAGTTGCAAAACACATCCCCAAAAGAAGCTCTAGAAATAACCAAAAGTAACATTAAATCTGATGCTATTCACCAGCAGTTAGTACTAGTAAACAATAAATTACGATATTGCGGTGGACAGATCGGACACTTTTGACACTTTTTTGGGACCACTGACATTTATACAGCGATCCAAGCTAAAAATAGCCACTGATTACTGTGTAAATGTCACTGGCAGGGAAAAGCTTAACACTAAGGAGACAATCAAGGGGTTAAGTGTGTTCCCTCACTGTGTTCTAACTGTGTGGGGGCTGGGCTGGCAGGGACATGACAGATCTAACTGATCCCGATTACAGGGATCAGTAGATCACTGTCATGTCCCCTGACAGAATGGGAAACCGCCGCGTTTACATCGGCGGTTCCCCATTCTGGCTCTGTAGTAGGCGATCGTGGGTCGCCGGCAGACATCGAGTCCGCCACACTCACGGCCACACTCACGCAGCGTGCGGTGGCCACGAGAGCGTGGCGGCGGCGCGCGTGCCCACCCACAACTGCGGCTGTGTGAAATAGATAGCGATTTGCGCAGCGCTGCCAACCTGCCACAGTAAATGTATGCGGCACGGTGGGCAAGCGGTTAAAAATGACCCCTATATTTTGTAAGCCGCAAGAATAAACTACTAATCCAGAAAAAGCCATCCCACTATTAGCCATTGAACATTCTCAGTTGTCTAAAAGGAAGCCTTTTGTTAAGAGACACTGTATACCTTTAGCTAAGATAAAATTAATTGGAGAACTTGTTTCGTTGAAAAACAGCAGCCTTGCTGGCCAGATCACCCAATGAAAATAGAATACGAATGCAGCCATCACATCTAAGAATTGGTGGAGATGGAACGTTCGTTTGAAGCCTTGTTCGTTTTCTACTCATTCAAAAGCCCGGAGAGGGGAGGAGTTCGTATTGAATACCTTGCAGAGGGTAATCTCTGTCAGCCTATATGACCCACTATAGATAGTGAGTCCTGCATATCCGGTAAGGGTATCTCCCCCTTAAGCACTCAAGGTGTGCATGCTTTTGGTGGTGGCTTGTCTATGCCATTTTCTATTTCAACGTGGGATACCCTCTGAGCTTCTATGTCACAAGATTTTTGATTAGATGCTTTGGATTCTCTATGGACACATTCACTACTGAGAACATCTAGGATATTTCACTTTATTTGGACTTTGACACTCTTTTTTATTTGTGCGTGTTTCACTATTAACACCTATGGACTTTATTGATTTTTGATTTATATTGTATTATATGCACTTTAGCGCAACTATTTTTATTTATAAGATAAAATGCTACTTATGTGGCCTATTTGGCCACATAGCCAAATTCTGTCTATCCAGTGCCAGTGAAAAAGTAGTTAAACAGAATTCATATAGGACCACGGGACGTGCTTTTAAAGTGTACTCTGCACGCTTAGTAACGTGGCCTAGGTGTAATAAGTAGGAACAGCCTAGATCAGGGGTCTTATACAGTGTCTCTTAACAAAAAAATAAAAAGTAAAAAGGGGCAGACTCGATTAACTACTAAGTCTTTTTCTGCAGTCACTTTTCTATGTAATACAGCGCTGGGGAAAGGAGACCATAATACACACATTGCTGTGGTCAGGGGAGTGTAAGACACATAGCGCTGGGGTCAGGGGATCATAATACACACAGCGCTGGGATCAGCTGGGACCATTCCAAAATCCTAAGGTAAAGAATGCATCCATACAAGAGAATGGGCTAATGAAATGGGATGGATCTTTGGAAGAAGTTAAACCATACAATACATTGGGTTTAAAACAAAGTCATTACAGAAACCATGGTAAAGCTGGTATTTGGGGTGTCTAGAGTTTGCCTTTAAGCTAGCTAATTATGAGAGTGTGTTTGTTGTGTGAAATATATGGACGTCCTCCACTGCGCATGCTCCCGCGCGCCCCCTGGCGGCAGCGTGCGCGCCGCACGCTGCGCGAGCGTGCCCGTGGGTCGGGCGGACTCGATGTCCGCCCGAATCCCGGCGATCACCTTTAGGAGCCTCAGAACGGGGAACCGCCGTTGTAAACACGGCGGTTCCCCGTTGTGAGAGTATTAATCGATCGAATTTCCGTTTGAGATCTGTGGGGTTTATGGTCGAAATGGTACCAAAGACATTACTGAAACAAAATTTGGGTTACATAACATACCAAATTGAAGAAGGTTTCTAGGTAGGGTAAAGTAATCGGGTAAGAGAACATACCTACGTAAGAAATGGAATCCTAAAACCTTACCAGGGTCGACTAGGGTCGCGACACACATAATACTAGGGGACTGGGGTCGCGATACACAGAA
>BLSH010207240.1:362325-373989 GCA_018402905.1 Glandirana rugosa
AAGATTAAAGAAAAGATCATGCTGGAAGCCAGAAATAAGGGAGACATAACTCTGCTGGGCCACTCGGTTCAAATTTTTGCGGATATTTCCCAGATGACTATACAGAAAAGACGAGCGCTTAAGCCATTGCTGCAACACCTAATCAACAAACGTATAAAATATCGTTGGTCTTTTCCTTTCCACCTGGCATTCAACTATAAGGGTAAGACACACTCCTTTGTGAACTTTAGGGATGGAGAGTCTATCCTTTTTGAATTGGGACTGATCCACAGGGAGCCATCCCCATCGTTCCCATCATTCTCTCGCCAAGTGGAGAACAGGCCCATATCCCCTATATGGACTCAACAAAAGTCCGCCAGGATATCCACAACCATCACTGGAGATGGCTGAACTCACGGGAGGGTTGCATCATGTACCTGTTGCCATAGCCAAATGTCTTAGGACTGGGCGGCCGTTGCTTTTTTTTTTTTTCTTCTTCTTTTTCTAGGGTTTTCCCCCAGATGAGAGGGGCATGCCCCCCCCCCCCAAAATATTAGAACTTTTTTTTCTATTTTGTTACGTTTTATGTCTGATCAACTAAAGTGAAATAAGCTGAGTGCTGTAACTGGACTGGTGCGAGATGTTATTGATAAGTCATGCAGTTGGTCTGGCTGGACTAGTTCCGGTGGGGTTTCTTTCTTTTTTGTTTTAAATTAGTTATACTTGTCAAGAATATTTCAGTTTGCATCCCGATCGCACTTTCTAGTCCCTTGGGACGTGATAACAGAAGGTTGCCGGGGCGTAAACGCATGCCACCATCAAGTGAGCTTGTGCTTCCTCGCTAGAGGGCGACAACCTCAAAACCAATGTTGGGAACAGAGTTTCTGCAAAGGTCATGGACCTACGTACCTATTACAAAATTCATATGGTATATGTTGTTTAAATCTCTACCCACACATATCGTCTGCGTGGACAGTTATTTTGACTTTAACTTTTCTCTTTTCTTTTCTCTTTCTTTGATTCCTTTTTCGAGTGCACTGTATATTCTAAACACAGGATCCTGTCGTGAATGGAGTGGAATAGCGATCGGAGCAACGGGCCCCGGGGACAGGCGAGTACAGTTTGCCGAACTATCACGTCAAACACCCAACTAGCCTCATTCACCGTATTGACACACAATGTACAGGGGCTGAATTCGCCCACTAAGAGGACGGTAGCCTTTAACCAATACCACAAATGGGGATTAGCGGTGATACTACTACAGGAAACACATTTTTCCCGGTCGTCGGCACCAAAATACCTCAGTCACCGATTTCCCACATTTTACCTCTCCAATGGCCCTCAGAAAAAAGGGGGGTTAGCCATATGCATAGCCAAACTAATCCCGTTTGTCCCGGACATGGTTTTGAAGGATAAGGAGGGAAGGTACCTTATGGTGGTAGGCAGGATAAATGGTCAGGAAATTTCATTGATTTCCTATTACGCCCCTAATGTAGGCCAAGTGCGTTTTCTGGAAAACATGTTCTCGATATTGGCACCACACATGAAAGGCCATATTATCATAGGTGGTGACAGTAATGTTTGTCTGGATCAGACACTAGACAGATCCAACCCCCGAAAACCAGTACTGAAACACACGCCTAAACAAGGGTGTAGACTAGCACGTCTGCTGCAGTCACATAACCTGGTGGACGTGTGGAGGGACCTCCATCCGTCGACTAGGGACTACACACATTTCTCCCAGGTACACAAGACTTACTCCCGAATTGACCACATGTTTACTCCAACACATCAACTCCCCTCCGTTAACGCAGTTGAGATCTTGACTATTGCTTGGTCAGACCATTCACCAATACAGATTATCCTTTCGGATCTTGGGACGAGGCCTCGTCGCACGGCTTGGCGTCTCAATGCGTCCCTGCTTAATGACCCCATTATCTTCACAGAGATTGAGAAGGACATTAAACGATTCTTTACGGAAAATCAAGCCACAGACACAAACCCGTGCATTAACTGGGCGGCCCATAAGGCGACAATCTGAGGACGTTTGATTCAGGTGGCAGCGAGGACCAAACGCATCCATACAGAAACCATACAGGAGCAGGAGAGGACTTTACAAACAGTAGTGAGTGAACAAAGGGCCAATCCACAAGTAGACTTAAGACTAGACTCAAGACACAAAATAGAATCAGCCAGAACAGCATTGAACCTCACCCTTACCACAAGTGCGGAGAAATGCTTACGTTGGTCTAGACATCGCTTCTACACAATGAGTGATAAGCCAAATACCTTACTTGCCAGAAAGCTGACACCCCGTCCTTTTAATCCAGCTTTACCAAAGTTGCGTTTAAGTCACGGTAAATTGACCCAGAATCCACAAAAAGTGATAGAAGAATTCTACGAGTTCTATTCCAAATTATATGCCCCCCCTGTGCATTCCCCAATGAGTTGGCAGATAGATACTTTAGTGATATACCCATACCAAGGTGAACAGAACATATGTGGACTTAATGGAGGGCGAAATTACGGAAGGAGAGATTAGAGCAGCCATACGTAGTATACACCCATCCCAGGCCCCGGGACCGGATGGGTTTTCGGGACATTATTATAAGAAATATGCGGAAATTCTGGTGCCCCACCTATGTGCCTACTTCAATGCCCTAAGACAGGGTTTGGCGCTACCCTCGGATGAAAGCGTGGCGCTCATTCATGTCATCCCCAAACCCAGCAAACATCAGGGTGACTGTGCAAACTACCGACCGATCTAATTGATTAATGTAGACCTCAAATTACTAACCAAAGTACTGGCGAATCGTATGAACACGTTTTTGGCGGAATACATCCATCCGGATCAAGTTGGTTTTGTGCCAAATAGACAAGCCCCTGATCAAACGAGACGCCTGGTTGACATCATATCGGCGGTACAGTCTAACTGGGACGGACGGGGCACCAGGAAAGGCATGCTTTTATCTCTAGATATATGTAAGGCGTTTGATTCTCTGTCGTGGGACTACCTCTTCTATGCATTACAAAGCTTTGGCCCAAAATTCCTGGGATTGCTGCGTATCTTATACAGCACACCCTCAGCTAAAATTCAGATTAAGGGATACGTCTCACGACGGATAGCCATTCAAAGGGGGACCAGACAGGGATGTCCTCTCTCTCCCATTTTGTTCCTTTGGGCTATGGAACCCCTAGTGTTTAAAATACGAGGTCATCCTGACATAAAAGGCATACAATGCGGAGATGTAGAGCATAAGTGCACCATGTTTGCAGACGACATGCTCCTACTTCTCTCGTCCCCGGTCACATCGATCTCCAACCTCTTTAAAATATTACGACATTTCTTTCTGATATCGGGACTTTCCATTAACCACTCAAAATCGGAGGCCCTCAATATTTCTCTAGATGCTGCCACGGTAGTACAGATCAAAAATTAATTTCCATTTAAATGGCAAAGACTTGCCCTCCCCTATTTGGGAATATTTTTAACAGCCACAGTGGATAAGCTATACCGGGCTAACTACCCCCCTCTCTACACCAAATTGGGGAACGACATGCAACGTTGGGTAAACCATCCTCCGTCATGGTTCGGTAGACTGTACTCAATTAAAATGAATTTGTTGCCGAGGTTGTTGTATCTTTTTAGGGCATTGCCTATAGCAATTAATAGACCAGAATTGAACAAGCTTCAGAACAAGGTCATGGAATTTATCTGGGGTGGCGGGAGACCACGGGTTAATAGGCGAACAATGTATACCCCCAACCTGGGGGGGGGGCTGGGAGTCTCGAATTTGGCTAGATACTTTCATGCGGCACAATTGGCACAGTTAATTAGATTTCATTCTAAGGAACCGTGGGTGACATGGATGTTAATAGAATCCTCCATGTTCCCTACGAAACCTATAAGCCACTTAATGTGGCTCCTACCTAAAGACAGACCAGTAGTAATGTGCCCATCTTTATCGTTTTCCCTACATCTGTGGGACAGATTGGGAAAAACACACAATTTCAAATCCCAGCATACCCCCTTGGCCCCACTGGTGGGTAACCCAGCCTTCACCCCGGGCCTCACTCCACAGACGTTCTCTTGGTGGACGAATAAAGGTCTGATATGCATTGCTGATCTTTGTGACACCAGGGGGATCATGTCGAAAGCCGCCCTTCGGGAGAGATACGAGTTGCCGGCCTCGGAAGGTTACTCATTCAAATAACACACTTTCTGCTATCCCTACAAAGGGGAGCGGATATAACCACTTCCACTCCGCTGGAACACTTGTGTAACACCTACGATGAGAACGTAGGCCATATCTCCAAAATTTACAACATTTTAAGTTCCACCACAACAAAACTATTCTACATGACCAAATGGGAACAAGAAATGGGGGTAATGCTTGCACCAGACGAGTGGTCCTCACTGATTAGAAATGCTTCGCGATCACTTATTAACACCTCACTGATCGAAGCTAACTATAAAGTTATGCTTAGGTGGTACATGGTCCCGGCCAGGATAGCTTCTTATGTCCCTGAGGCCTCTCCCTTGTGTTTCCGTGGGTGCGGCCAGGTCGGCACGATGTACCATATATGGTGGACCTGCCCCAAGGTAAAACGCTTCTGGATTCGCCTGTACAACTTTATATATACAATCACACAAGTCAATTTGAGGAAAGAGCCGTGGCAGGCACTGTTAGGGTACCCTCCCGAGGGTGTGGCCAGGGGTCCTAAGAAATTGGTGGCCTTCATCTTCTTGGCAGCGAGAATTGTCATCGCCAGGAGCTGGAAGACACCAACGATCTCGTTTGACTTGGTGAAACATAAACTATCAGGGATAATGGTAAATGAGCACCTCTCTGCGATTTTACAGGATAAACGTGACCTTTTTGATAAAACCTGGGATCCTTGGATCAAATATCTCTCGGACCCACTATGAGCAGATTAAAAATCTGGTAATAAATCCTAACGGTGCACTCTTATTTTCTTGTCTAGATGTTCTCTACTTTTCTTTTTTCTTTTTCCTTCTTTCTTTCTTTTTCCAGGTGTTATAATGTTCCTCGTCCTCACCCTATTTCATTTTTTCACCAGCACTCTTCGTTCCGGGCCTGGGCTTCAGTCTCCACCCCTCCCTCAAAAGATGGGGGGGGTCCTCGCCGGGCGTGGAGGGGAATTGGGAGAGATTAGGGAGATCCAATACCCTGTTTGAAAAGGGAAGTTCTGAGTTTGTTTTGTTCTGTTCCTCCATTCTTTGCTCTTTCCTCTTCCCCCAGGGATGGGTGGTGGGGGATGGAGCAGGGGGAGAGCCGGTTTATACTTATAGAAATGCTTCCTATGGAGCAAGTTGTATATGTAAGTGTGGAGACATTGAGGACACAGGACAGAAGGAATGATAGACTACAAAGAATATTGTATTCTGTAATGATCTGTTTGTCACATTTAAAAATTTATGCCAATAAAAATCATTGAAATAAAAACCTTTTGGGATTATTATTATTCTCCTCCGCTATGTGTCTCTCATAGTCTTCTTTTAGCCGCCCTGATTGTGTACTTACACTTCTTATTGCATTCTTTGTAGTGTTGGAATGATGACACTGACCCCTCTGCTTTGTACTTTTTAAAGGCCCTTTTTTTGTCCTTAATGTGACATTTTACGTTTTGGCTTAGCCACCCAGGTTTAATCTTTAAGTAAAAAGAAGGGGGTTGGGTTGGTGCCGCGCTGATGGTATGAGAAGATATTGTTGTATGGTGGGCAGTCCTATGCCACTGTGCAGCGCGTCCAGCCTGAACCTTGTAGTCCATCTTGGTGGTGTCCTTTCCCGCGGTCACATGCATGTGTGAAAAATAAAAGCGGGTTCCCATGGAGTAGTACCATTTAAAATGACATTTTATTTAAATGGTAACAATTTCCAAAGCAATAAAAGTATAATTAAACACGCTCAAAAAACAGCTTGAAGTGGAAATGACGCACATAAGCAAGCTCTACCAGTTTCGTTGTACTGACATCATCTGGAGCGTCCAGATGATGTCAGTACAACGAAACCGGTAGTGGCGTAGGACTGTGAACGCGCTGTACACCGCAGAGGGGTTAAACTATCTGGTAAGCATACATCTACCCTTTATTACCACCCAAGCACTAGGAGCACCAAGTGTTTTCCAAGGATTGCCCTGCACCACCAGAGGGAGCAATCAAGGAAGAGCACAAGTCACCTTATCACCAATATTGAACATTGCACTTTATGAACTTTTTTATCTGGATACACAGGATTTATGTTGATTATCTCATGACCATGTATATTTAAGGAGGAGCACAAGTCACCTTTATCACCAGCATTGAATGTACAAAAGATTTTTTCTGCAGTTTGGTTTTAAGCTGAGCATTGTAAGCACCATTTTAAAAGGACCTTTTGTTTTTTCTTTTTTTTTTGCACCTTGGTTTTAAGAATTGTTTTATACTGATTTAAGCTGAGCATTGTAAGCACCACATTGTATTACTAGTGTATATTAGAACAGCGCCATACCTACTCCTGTTCATATCACCTAGGTTTAATCTTTGTTTTTCTATATTTATTACCCCTTGGAATGCACTGGGTGATACTTTTATTTAATATGTTCCAAAAGCATTCCCATTTTTCCTCAGGGGTTCAATGTTTCAAGGATTTGGTCCCACTTAATATCCTCCTGCATTGAGCGCAGGTTAAAAAAGTTGGCTCTTTTGAAATGTAATGCTCTTGTACTCCCCTTGTGCCTATGTTTCCTATGATTTATGCGGAATGTAATAATTCTGTGGTCACTAGTTCCCAAGTTGTCCCATATTTCCACATCGACAATCAGATCTGTATCATTTGTAATTAAAATATTTAGCAATGCGTTACTTCTAGTCAGGAAATACACCAATTGGGACATGAAGTTGCCCTGTAGAACATTTAAGATATGGTAGGCCTTTAGAGTGGCTGTCCCTTCCTCCCAGTTAATGTCGGGATAGTTGAAGTCCCCCATTATGATGACATTTCCCATTCTTGCTGCCATTTCTAATTCTGAAAGGAAATCGAACTCCACCTCTTCCCTCAGGTTAGGGGGCCTGTAACATAACCCCACTAGTAATTACCGGCTTTCTTCAACCCTTTGGAGTTCCACCTATATGGACTCCACCCTCCCCCTTGCCCCATCACTGATGTCATTCCACTCTTCTACCCGTAAATCATTCCTGACATATAGACACACCCCTCCACCTTTTCTCCCCCCCTGTTCCTACACAGAATACCCCTCAATGTTTCCCAGCCTGTCATGTGAGCTGTTAAACAAAGTTTCTGTTCCGCTCCATGACTTTAATGTGCATTTTCTTGAGCCACTCCTTTGTTGCCTTGGTGGTATGTTTTGGGTCATTGTCATGCTGAAAGACCCATCCATGACCCATCTTCAGTGTTCTGGCTGAGGGAAGAAGGTCCTCATCCAAGATTTTACAATACATGGCCCATCCATTGGCCCCTCAATGCGGCAAAGTTGATCTGACCTTTAGCAGGGAAACAGCCCCAAAGCGTAATGTTTCCATCAACATGCTTCACTGTAGGGATCGTGTTTTTATGGGCATAGTCAGCATTTTTCTCCCCCCAAACACGGTGAGTCCCCTCCTCAAGAAGACATATGTACAGTCATGCCAATGGACATCTAAATGATTCAGAGAAGGATTCGGAGAAAGTGCTGTGGCCAAATGAGACCAAAATTGAGCTCTTTGGCATTAACGCGACTTGCCGTGATTGGAGAAAGAAAAATGCTCACTATGACTCTAAGAAGACCATCCCTACAATCAAGCACGAAGGTGGAAACATGATGCGTTGGAGCTGTTTCTCTGCTAAAGATACAGGCCGACTTTGCCACATTGAGGGTCCAATGGATGGGCCCATGTAATGTAAAATCTTGGATGAGAACTTTCTTCCCTCAACCAGAACACTGAAGATGGGTCGTGGATGCGTCTTCCAGCATGACAAAGACCCAAAACATGCCTCCAAAGCAACAAAGGAGTGGCTCAAGAAGAAGCATGTTAAGGTCATGGAGTGGCGTAGTCAGTCTGATGATCTGTAAAGAAGGGAGGACCAAAATCACCCCTAAATGTGTGCAAACCTGGTCACCAACTACAAGAAGCGTTTTACCTGTGTGCTTGCCAACAAGGGTTTCTCCACCAACTACTAAGTCATGTTTTGCTTGGGGAACAAATACTTATTTTACTCACTGAACTGCAACTTAATTTATAGCATTTGCTTTATGTGTTGTTTTTGGATTTTGTGTTGATATTCTGTCTCTATCATTTAAAATACACCTATGATTTAGGAGGACCAAAATCCCTCCTAAATGTGTGCAAATCTGGTCACCAACTACAAGAACCGTCTTACCTCTGTGCTTGCCAGCAAGGGTTTTTCCACCAAGTACTAATTTATGTTTTGCTTGGGGAACAAATACTTATTTTACACACTGAACTGCAACTTACAGTCAGGTCCATAAATATTGGGACATCGACACAATTCTAATGTTTTTGCTTCTATACACCACCACAATGGATTTGAAATGAAACAACCAAGATGTGCTTTAACTGCAGACTTTGAGCTTTGATTTGAGGGTATTTACATCCAAATCAGGTGAACGGGGTAGGAATTACAACAGTTTGTATATGTGCCTCCCACTTTTTAAGGGACCAAAAGTAATGGGACAGATTAACCATCATAAATCAAACTTTCACTTTTTAATACTTGGTAGCAAATCCTTTGCAGTCAATTACAGCCTGAAGTCTAGAACGCATATAGTTTATGGCATTTTTTTTTTTTTTTGTTGTTTCTGGATCTTTGGTTGATATTCTGCCTCTATCATTTAAAATACACCTATGATTAAAATTATAGACCCTATATTTCTTTGCAAGTGGGCAAACTTACAAAATCTGCAGCGGATTAAATAATTATTTTCACCACTGTATTCCCCTGAAAAATTGAGGAAACCCCACAGGCTATGATGAAATATATTGTAATCGTCACATCCTGATTCGCTCATCAATACACAACAATAAGATTTCTATGCTGTGTGCAGCTCTTATGCAGGGGGATGGATGTGAAAATCCTACATTGCTCAAGAATTTACAGCCACGCCTTCATGGGCTATTAAAATAGCTGGAGGGAAGTGTTCAATCACATTCACCAAGGAAAAGCATCAGATAACATTCCTCTTACAGAGGAGGAAAGTGACAGCTCTCAATTTATAGATTTTCTAAATCGCAAGGTATGATTTTTTTCCCCTATATTTTTGAAATGCTACTTTATCTATTTGTACTGGAAAAGGACATAGCTGTATCAGCAAATTGTAATTTAGTTTTCACATTGTCTCTTCACAGAAAGTACAATGGCAGTAGTTCCTGAAATAAATGACCTCCCAATAGACAGCTACAGGTACGGACACTAAATTAATTATTGATTACAAATTATTTATGCTGAGACAGATGAATGTTGGGGTGAAAAATATAAATTCATGGAATATTTAAATAATTATATTATCTCTCTCTCTCTTTCTCTCTCTCTCTCTCTCTCATTTATTATAAATATATACTGTACTCGCACACATTATTGATAGCTAGATATTTTGAAAATCGCTAGGTCCTGTTGCAAGCAATTTAGTACTATGTTAACATTACTTTGCTTTTGTTCACTTACAGTGTAATAAAAAAAATATGTTTTATTTTTTGTGTTTAGCGAAGAAGAATTTTATGCAGAATGCTCCTCTGAAATGAAGGTAAATTGTGTTTGAAATAGTGTTATTTTACAATGATTGCATGTGCTTGTTTGCTACAATATCCCTACATACATTTAAATATACAATTGAAATACAAAAATTTTAGATTTTCTACCTGCCCAAGGATTGGTACTTTTGTTCAGCCAGTCTTGGGATTCACACAGCTCTGCCAAACTTTCTAATAAGAAAGGTGACATCACTACTTTTTGATCCGAGTATGGCAGCTTTCAGCACCACATATCTTCTTATTGAACAATAAGAGAGCATCACCACACTGATAATTAATTGCCACAGTTGGCATGTATGTATTGCAGCTGTGTGGTTAACTGTTTGCCTGATGTTCTGCTATAAAAATAAGACAAGAATCATTACATAAAAAAATACTTTATTTGAGATGATAATATATTTCAATTAATTCCTTAATATAAACAGACAATATTTATCATTTTTAAATACAAAATTTTAAATCTCTAATTTGTTTTCATTATTTTACAGGTCGATATTAACCACTTTGGATGGAAAGGTTGCAGTTCTTCTCAGTCAAGCTGCAGATCTAGTATAACTCGGGAGATTAGAAAGGCAAGAAAACCTATGCCATCCTTAAAGAAAGCAATCAACTTAGTAGTAATTATTGGAAGAGTGTCAGGAAAGAAAACTTTCGAGTGCCTGTTCGATGACCAGGATCTGCTGAATCACATCTTAGTGGAGGGTAAGTTTCTTAACACCTTAAATTAAAAGACTAATTAATTCATTAATTAATTTAAAGACTGTTTATCTAGCACCTAAACATAGCCAGATATACTAACATATTTTATTACCAATATGACTTAAAAAAAATCAATTCAATATGAGATAAATCTTGTGGTAAAAGAATCTTCTTCGTTCTGCCTAAATTTATTTAAGGGAAACAATATATAATTTCATATATATTTGATTTTTATCAATGAGCATTAAGGATTTAAAAAAAAACTTGTTTCTGGGTATTGTTTGTAAATAAATTTCCACATGGAGACAGAGATATTTTCTCATTGCATATGCAGGCTCTGCTTCCTGCTTAGCAGTGGTACAAAGTGACTGTGCTTTGCTGTTTCTCTTTTTCAGTGCAATTCTATATGTAAGGTATGACCTGACTCATAGATAGACTTTGAGGTTTATTTACTATAGGAGTCAAAAATATTCACCCAATAAATTGTAGCTGTATTTTTTTTAATATCCAATCATGTGCAGATAAAATAAACTCTCTCCTTTTCACATGATCAATAAATTGAAGCAAAATGAGGATAAGAGTATTTCAACTGTTATCAGTCTGATTTTGTAAGCCTAAAATTAATTTGTCTTAGCAGTCCTCAGGTAGGGATGCTCATCGCATTCCCAAATACGAAGAACACTGGAAAGAAAATTAACAAACCTATGAATGTTAAAACTCAGAATATGTAAAACCCATTATCGATTGCCTTTAAAAATTCTATCCTTGTGTATTGCCTAATGTAAATGCCATTTTTATGTGTGTCACATAATATGTAGCAAAAACAGTCTACATAAACAGAGTAGGGTTTAGAGCAGCTTTTCTCAACCAGAGCTCCATGGAACCCTAGGGTTCTTCCAGAGCTTGCTAGGGGTTCCATGAGCAATGAGGAGTTTCTTTCTTTCAGATAAGTAACCTCTTTCAGATATGTAACCACTGATGCCAATAATATTTATAATGATCTAGATGGGGAGCATTCTTCCCAATAATCACAAATGAAAGAACCATTCTTCCCACTAACCACCAATGAAAGAGCCATTCTACCCACTGACCACCAATGAAAGAACCATTCTTCCCACTAACTACCCATAAGAGCTGGGGGGGGGGGGGAGTGACAAAAACGATGTATAATACACTGTGTGTATTTTTACCGTAAATGTAATCCGTTATGTGTTCCT
>BLSH010207240.1:381787-401007 GCA_018402905.1 Glandirana rugosa
GGTGTAGAAGTTTGGAGGATGAAGAGGGTACAGGTGAGAGGGAAGAAGAGGGTAGAGGTTCGGAGGAAGAAGAGGGTACAGGTGAGAGGGAAGAAGAGGATACAGGTTTAGAGGAAGAAGAGGGTACAGGTGAGAGGGAAGAAGAGGGTAGAGGTTTGGAGGAAGAAGAGGGTACAGGTGAGAGGGAAGAAAAGGATAAAAATTTGGAGGAAGAAGACGGTAGATGTGAGAAGGAAGAAGAGTGTAGAGGTTTGGAGGATGAAGAGGGTACAGGTGAGAGGGAAGAAGAGGATACGGGTTTAGAGGAAGAAGAGGGTACAGGTGAGAGGGAAGAAGAGGGTAGAGGTTTGGAGGAAGTAGAGGGTACAGGTGAGAGGGAAGGAAAGGATAAAGATTTGGAGGAAGAAGATGGTAGAGGTGAGAGGGAAGAAGAGGGTAGAGGTTTGAAGGAAGAAGAGGGTACGGGTGAGTGTGAAGAAGAATGTATAGGTGAGAGAGAAGAAAAGGGTACAGGTGGAAGGAAGAAAGAGGGTACACGTGTGGGGGAAGGGCCCTTTACTGAACTCCTTGATGCTGCAGGTTCAGATGAGGAAGAAGTAGATTTGGGCTTGCTGACAGAAGAGTGGATTAGGGATGCTGGACGCTGACTACTGTAAACCCCTCTGATACATACTATAAGGGAGACGAGTGGCAGCCGCACAGGCCAACACATCAGGCTTGCTCGTCTGGCACCCAGAGCCTTGTCCTCTACATCCTGTGCATTACACGGTCTAACCTGCCCCCAGAGCACAATATTTACAATTCAATGGGCCTGTTTTTTACTCATTGTGGCAAGGATGTGTAAAGAGGAGTCTCCGAAGCATGTTGAGGAAAGTAATTTCTGGAGCTCAGGGAGATATCTATCTGTCCATAGATAGCTATGCTCAAAGGGGGATTTCAAACTAAATATCTGAAAGCAGTTTAGCTTGGAGTTTTGTATATTTTTCAAAATACATTCACCACAAATCATACATAACATAAGTCAACTGTAAAACTGTTAATTTGCTGTGTACATAAGCTTGGTCGCAAGTCAAGTCATACCAACACTTAGACTAATCTTCTTTCTAAATCAATAACCAGAGAGGATATACAGAATCTCACAAAAGTGGTTACACCCCTCACATTTTTGTAAATATTTTATCATATCTTTTCATGTGATAACACTGAAGAAATGACACTTTGCTACAATGTAAAGTAGTGAGTGTACAGCTTGTATGACAGTGTAAATTTGCTGTCCCCTCAAAATAACTCAACACACAGCCATTAATGTCTAAACCGCAAGCAACAAAAGTGAGTACACCCCTAAGTGAAAATGTCCAAATTGGGCCCAAATTGTCAATATTTTGTGTGGCCACCATTATTTTCCAGGACTGTCTTAACCCTCTTGGGCATGGAGCTCACTAGACCTTCCCAGGTTGCCTCTGGAGTCCTCTTCCACTCCTCCATGATGACATCACGGAGCTGGTGAATGTTAGAGACCTTGCGCTCCTCCACCTTCCATTTGAGGATGCCCCACAGATGCTCAAAAGGGTTTAGATCTGCAGACATGCTTGGCCAGTCCATCACCTTTACCCTCAGCTTCTTTAGCAAGGCAGTGGTCGTCTTGGAGGTGTGTTTGGGGTCGTTATCATGTTGGAATACTGCCCTGCAGCTCATTCTCTAAAGGGAATGGATTATGCTCTGCTTCAGTATGTCACAGTACATGTTGGCATTCATGGTTCCCTTAATGAACTGTAGCTCCCCAGTGCTGAAAGCACACATGCAGCCCCAGACCATGACCCTCCCACCACCATGCTTGACTGTAGGCAAGACACACTTGTCTGTGTACTCCTCACCTGGTTGTCGCCACACACGCTTGACACCGTCTGAACCAAAAAAGTTTATCGTGGTCTCATCAGACCACAGGACATGGTTCCAGTAAACCATGCTCTTAGTCTGCTTGTCTTCAGCAAACTGTTTGCGGGCTTTGTTGTGCATCATCTTTAGAAAAGGCTTCCTTCTGGGAGGACAGCCATGCAGACCAATTTGATGCAGTGTGTAGCGTATGGTCTGAGCACTGACAGGCTGACCTGCCACCCCTTCAACCTATGCAGCAATGCTGACTGCACTCATACATCTATTTACTAAAGACAACCTCTGTATATGATGCTGAGCACATGTACTCAACTTCTTTGGTCGACCATGGTGAGGCCTGTTGAGAGTAGAACCTGTCCTGTTAAACTTCTGTATGCTCTTGGCCGCCGTGCTGCAGCTCAGTTTCAGGGTCTTGGTAATCTTCTTATAGCCTAGGTCATCTTTATGTAGAGCAACAATTCTTTTTTTCAGATCCTCAGATAGTTCTTCATGACGTGCCATGTTGAACTTCCAGCGACCAGTATGAGAGAGTGAGAGCGATAACATCACATTTAACACACCTGCTCCCCATTCACACCAGAGACCTTGTAACACTAATGAGTCATATGACACCGGGGAGGGAAAATGGCTAATTGGGCATAATTTGGACATTTTCACTTAGGGTTGTACTCACTTTTGTTGCCAGCGGTTTAGACATTAATGACTGTGTGTTGAGTTATTTTGAGGGGACAGCAAATTTACACCGTTATACAAGCTGTACACTCACTACTTTACATTGTAGCAAAGTGTCATTTATACAGTGTTGTCACATGAAAAGATAGAATAAAATATTTACAAAAATGTGAGGCGTGTACTCACTTTTGAGAAATTTCAGCACTTCTTTGGTACTCAAATGGTCCATGCTTATTCAGGAAGTTACTCAGGAGTATTGAAATCATAGAAAATTAGGCAGCCAGAATTTACAGAATAAGGCCAATATGCAGCCTCCATATTTCTCCCTACACATGTGTACTTTAACCCTTTGACTGCCAATGCCATGACATTCAAATAGTTAAAACAAGCTGCAGCCATGAGCTTGTTTTAAAGTTATTTAGTGGGCTCAGAGCTTTAAAACTGAAGTTTAGGTATGGCTTTTTTGCAAAGTTACAATGGTCCAGCTTGGACCAATGAAAGTATGTATGTGCCATACCTGTGGGACCCAGGTGAAAGTTGGAGATCACACTAGTAGGCGCCGATTGCTACTGGATTGCAGGTGCTGTGCCAAGTGCATTCCCTCCTGCATAGTGAACACAAGAGGTCGCAAAGTGTTCTCTGTTTGGACAAGGTGGAAAGGCAGGCGATGTCACAATGTCCACCTCGTCCATTCAGAGAATGCCCTGCATTCTCCAAGAAAAATGCACGCCATTCTGTAAATGATGCCCATGCCCGGCAGCAAGTGACCCTTTCTGTTCACTATGCAATAGCTGCTGCTAAATATGGGACCCAGAAGATAGCAGCAATCACTGCAGTAGCAGTACATACTACAGTGATTTCCAGCTCCCACAGGGGTTAGCTAGGCATGGCCCATGCATACATCAATTGGTCCCAAGGAGGACTGATGTAACTATGCAAAAAAAAAAGCCACACCTAAACTTCAGCTTTAAAGTACAGGACAGCAATGTCACGCTGTATGTACTATCCCATAGATGCTTGCCAGCCCCCTTGTGATGGCAAATGTTTTTAAGTGTTTTAAAATTATGCGATCAAATAAAATACCCAAAAAATTAAAGGACCTCCACTCTCCCCCATGAGTAACACATACTAGGTGTTGCCTCTAAGAACATTATTTATGATTAACTCTAAACTGAATAGCTGTAAAGGTTTTTAAAGTGTTGCCTATGGACAATTTGGCTAATGTAATTTTTTCACTAATTTTAAGGCTTGACGTATTTGGTATCTGTTTACTTGGCACAGTCTTTCTTTTAAAGAAGAATTATGTTGTGCTTTTGTTCATTAAAATAATTTTTAAAGAATTAAAAAAAAAAAAAAGTTTAAGTGTATTTTTTATTGAAAATATAGGTTTGATAACAGTTGCCCAGATATCATGGAATATAAGAATTACAACTACCATCTTTTAACGGTTCTCTAAAAAAAATATTATGTTTTAGGTGTTCTAAGTACTTTTTTGTGTCCAAAATGTGCATTTTAAAGTGTGTGCAAAATGGAGAAAAAAAAAACAGTGACAGCGAAAGGGTAAAAATATCACTGCCAGGGTACAGGATTGTTAATGTCCAATCTATTAGGAATTTGGGCTGATTTACCTTTTTACTAAAAGAGTTGACATAGAATGCATTAAGATAAAAAACCTTTTGAGTTTACAATCAGTTTAATGCATAACAATTTTAAAATGTGACATATTTGATATCTATTTACTCGGTGTAACATCATCTTATATACAGTGGGTACGGAAAGTATTCAGACCCCCTTAAACTTTTCACTCTTTGTTATATTGCAGCCATTTTCTAAAATCATTTAAGTTCATTTTTTTCCCTCATTAATGTACACACAGCACCCCATATTGACAGAAAAACACAGAATTGTTGACATTTTTGCAGATTTATTAAAAAAGAAAAACTGAAATATCACGTGGTCCTAAGTATTCAGACCCTTTGCTCAGTATTTAGTAGAAGCACCCTTTTGATCTAATACAGCCATGAGTCTTTTTGGGAAAGATGCAACAAGTTTTTCACACCTGGATTTGGGGATCCTCTGCCATTCCTCCTTGCAGATCCTCTCCAGTCCTGTCAGGTTGGATGGTAAACGTTGGTGACCAGCAAAACCCAGGTCGGACTCCCGCTAGTCACCTCAAAAGTATTGCCCGTCCATTGTGGTGCCTAGCATAATGTCACATATACCCCCCACCCTCTGCTCAATCCCCTGGGGTGGAGCAACTGTCCTGACCCTGCAGTGGGCTCGCGAAAGACCATCAGCGTTATTTTGGAGCCTTCCAGCCCAGTTTGCCACTGAGCACGGGAGCCATCATTTAAATACAGAAGAAATGGCACCCTGGGCTACCCCGGGTGCCGATTCTTTAGTGCGCATGTGCCGATGATGTCGGCACGTGCAGATACAAGGGATATCTCCTAAACCGTACAGGTCTAGGAGATATTTCCTGGACCTACAGGTAAGCCTTATTGTAGGCTTACCTGTAGTTTAAAGTGGTTGTCATGACTTGACAACCACTTTAATTGGCTGTAGGGCCAGGAACCACCTAGTCACCTGGCTATTTTTCTCCCGGTTGTTACACATCCACTTAAGGGGGGCATGGTCAGTGACTAGCCTGAATGACCTTCCCAGCAGGTAGTATTTTAGGGCCTCTAAGGCCCACTTCATAGCCAGGCACTCCTTCTCCACAATGGCATAATTCCTTTCACGCCTATTAAGCTTCCTGTTTAAGCAGTGCTCCTCACCGTCTCTGATCAGGGACAGAACAGCACCTAGTCCCACCTCAGAGATGTCGGTTTGAACAACAAACTTCTTTGTCAAGTCTGGGGGCACGAGCACTGGCTGTACACAAAGGGCTTGCTTCAATTTCTGGAAGGCCTTCTCAGCTTCGGGATTCCATTTAACCATTCCTGACACTCTACCCCTTTTCAGATCAATCAGAGGGATGGCAATTGTGTCAAAATCGGGGATGAAGCGTCAGTAATACCCTGTAATCATCAGGAAGGCCTGAACCCGTTTCTTGTTCACTGGTTGGGGCCACTTTTGAATGGCCTCGATCTTATTGGTTTAGGGCTTAATCAAACCTCGACCAATCACATACCCAAGGTATTTGGCCTCTTCGAGACCTATGGCACACTTCTTCGGGTTGGCTGTTAAACCTGCTACCCTCAGTGAATCTACTACTGCCTGCACCCGGGGCAGATGTGATTCCCAATCTGGGGTGTGGATGACGACATCAACCAGATAGGCCGCTGCGGCCTCAAAGTTTTGTCCATCATCCTCTGAAAGGATGCAGGGCCCCATGCAGACCAAACAGCATTCATTTGTATTAGAAGAACCCCTCAGGGGGGTAGAGATGGCCGCTTTTTCCTTTGCTGACTCTGTTAGGGGGATCTGCCAGTATCCCTTAGTTAGGCCTTGGGTTGTTATGTACCAAGCCCCTCCCAACCTATCCACAAGTTCGTCAACCCGCGGCATCGATTATAAGTCAAACTTACTTCATTCAGCTTCCTGAAATCGTTACAGAAACAGGTAGTCCCATCAGGCTTTGGGACCAGTACTATAGGGCTTGACCAGGTGCTGTGGGACTCCTCTATCACTTCTAACTCCAACATGGTTTTTATTTCTCTTGCAACCGCCTCTTGTCTAGCCTTGGGTATTCGGTAGGGTTTTACCTTTACACGGACCCCGGATTCTGTGATTATGTCATGTTGTAGCATAGTGGTCAGTCCAGGTAGGGAAGAGAAAAAGTCTCTATTTTTACTGACAAATTCCTTAACGTCGTTTTGTTGCGTCAGTGACATGGACTCGGTTATGGGGACACCTGGGGTTAGGGGTAACATGTCCTTTTGGGGAGTGGGCACTGCCAATAAAGTCTCCCTGTCCTGTTTTAGGAGATTAACATGGTAAATCTGCTCCGGTTTCCTTTTCCCAGGCTAGTAAACTTTGTAGTTTACCTCCCCTACTCTTTTTCTAATCTCAAAGGGACCCTGCCATTTTGCCAGGAATTTACTTTCGACCATGGGGACTAGCACCAGCACTCTGTCCCCGGGGTTGAACGTTCAGGTTTTGGAACCCCGATTATAAACCCTCCTCTGGGCCTCCTGGGCTTGCTCCATATGCTCTCGTATAAGGGTCAGGACAGCTGCAATTCGATCCTGCATCAAGGAGACGTGCTCTATAACGCTTCTATATGGGTTGGCCTCTCCCTCCCACGTCTCCTTTATGACATCTAGCAGCCCTCTGGGATGTCTACCATACAAGAGTTCAAAGGGGAATACCCCGTAGATGCCTGCGGAACCTCTCGTATGGCAAACATGAGATGAGGCAGCAAAAAATCCCAATGTCGCCTGTCTTTATCCACCACCTTTTTTAGCATACTCTTGAGGGTCTTGTTAAACCTTTCCACCAGACCGTCAGTTTGGGGGTGGTAAACAGAGGTACGGAAATTGGAGATTTTGTACAACTTTCACAATTCCCTGATCACTCTGGACATGAACGGGATACCCTGATTCGTCAACATTTCTTTAGGGATCCCCACCCAATTAAACACTTGGACCAGTTCCTTGGCAATAGTCTTAGAGGAGGTATTCCGCAAGGGTATGGTCTCAGGATAGCGGGTCGCATAGTCCAGTATCACCAGGATGTGCTGGTGTCCCCGGGCAGATTTTACTACTGGTCCCACGAGATCCATGCCAATTCGCTCGAATGGCAGTTCAATTATGGGAAGTGGGACAAGGGGACTATGAAAATGGGGTGACGGGGCTGTCATTTGACACTCAGGGCATGACTCACAGTATTCTTTGACGTCTGCATACAACCAAGGCCAGAAGAATCTCTGGGTTATCCTCTCCCTGGTTTTCCCCATACCCAGATGTCCCCCCATTACATGACCATGGGCCAGATCTAGCACTATCCGGCGGAAGGGTTTGGGAACCACTAGCCATTCCAGTTCATCCTCGCTGTGTTTCACCACCTGATACAACAAATCATTTTTAAGCGCCATGTAGGGAAAAGACACCCCCCCCCCAATTAGGGTCCACTGGTTCCCCATCCATCACCTTTACCTTTTCTCTAGTTGTTCTGTACAGAAGTCCTCTCTCCGGACCTCAGGGTCAGGGACTACATTTGGTCCACTCTCACGGACAGAGACATTAGCCATCTACTGGGAGCCAGCTTCCGGCTCCACAGCCATTACAGGAAAAGGAAGAGGGTCTCCTTTTTCTTAGGTCCTGCCACCAATCTCTCCTTCCAGTTGGTAAAAAGTGTCTGGTAAGAACTCCAGTGCCTCCTCAGCAGGGGGAGCTCTTTCCTCCAGGCTCTGTGTGCCTTCCCACAACCTCCAAAAATGGGGAAAATCCCTCCCCACTAGGGCTTCATGAAGCAGGGAATGTACCACCCCCACTGAATGAGTCACTCTGCCGCAAGGGGTGTCAATCTCGGCCAGCGCCGTCTGGTAGTCACAAGTGTCCCCATGGATGCAAATGACCCTGACAGTGCTAGGGTGTAACCTGGCCGGATTTACACAGCTGCTTTTGAACAACGTGATCACACTACCAGAGTCAAGCAGTGCAGTGATGGGTTTCCCATCAATAGCAATCACACACATTTGCTTCTCCATGTGACTTAAGCATGATGCTATACATGCGACCCGTGAAAACAGAGAAATGTGTCTTTTCATATAAGCATTATAACATTGCATGGGTTCATCATTCAGGGGACATTGGCAGCAATATGTCCCAATGCATGGCATCAGTAGCACTGTATGTGTTCTATACCCAGTCCTTTCAAGGGTCTCCAAGACCTTCCTGGCTTTTTTGGCCAGTCTCCAGGTCTAGAGCCCCCGGTCTCTTTAACGGTATCAGTTTTATCAAATTTCCCCTCGCCCCTGAACAGTCTTACCAGGACCGCCGGGCGATCTTTCACCTCTAGAGACATTGGAGTGGGGTCCAAGTCCAAGCCCTCAGCAGCCATGTATCGCTCTATGAGGTCCACCAGTTGGCTTGCAGTTTTGGGGTTCCCATGGCTGACCCATTTCCTCAAAGCAGCAGGGAGCACCCACAGATAGCGATCCATGACCATGCGCTCCACAATCTGGGGACCTGGCAAAGTCTCTGGCTGTAGACATTTCCTGGTAAGGTGAAAATTAGGTCAAACATCTGCGAATGGGTTGGCTTGTCGGTGCGGTGTGATAGGCCCTCTTATGCACGCATTGGGCCCAGACTGCCATGGTGACCCCCAGGCGTGCGGGTATCTCTGCCTTCAGAGTCTCATAGTCCTAGGCCTTATCTTCTTCCAGATCGAAATAGGCTTTTTGGGGTTCGCTGGTCAAGAATGGTGCTAGCAGTCCCGCCCACTGTTCTTTTGGCCATTCTTTGCGAAGAGCGGCTCTTTCAAAGGTTGTGAGGTACGCCTCCACTTCATCCGCAGGTGTCATCTTCTGCATGTGGTACGAGGCGTGTACCAACTTCGGTTCCACTGTCCCAGGAGGTGCGGGCCCCTTTTTTAACTCCAGCAGGGCCTCCGCTACCTCTAGCTGAGCTGCAATAGTCTCTTGTAGAGCCACCTGTTGTGCTGCAGTGGCTTCCTTGACTTGTTGCCTGATTTCCAATTGGGCTGCATTGGCTTCAGCAGGGCCTTCAACATTTCCTCCATCTGAAAGATACCACATTGAACTCCACCACGTGTGGGAGATTAGCTTGTGGGGACCACTTTTCAGGGGAAAAGATGCAGCATGGATGTCAGTTTCTTTAAAATCTGGTAGCTTGCCAGGTTTATAAGATCAAAACATAAACATAAAACAAAACCTTGCCTCCTGGCGCTACACTAAACAAAGAGATTCCTCTCTATACAGTGTAGGGCTGTCCCCGACACCCACAAAATAAGCACATTGCAAACCTTGTTTTTAGAGTCCAAATTAGCACACGGAGCTCTCTCAGCTTTCTCCCTCTGAGATCCAGGATTTTCCTGATCATTAAATGCAGATGCAGATGGAGAGGGGTTTGAGTGGACCAGAAAGTCCGGGCCGGAACCAGCTCTGCCACGGTGGCAGGCAAATCACGGGTTGGACTGCCGCTAGTGGCCTCAAAATGATGGCATGCGAGGCGACAAGTATCGCCCCTCCAATGTGGTGCCTCGTATAACGTCACAGCACTGACAGGTTGACCCCCCCCCCTTCAACCTCTGCAGCAATGGTGGCAGCATTCATACATCTATTTCCCAAGGACAACCTCTGGATATGATGCTGAGCACGTGTACTCAACTTCTTTGGTCAACCATGGCAAGGCCTGTTCTGAGTGGAACCTGTCCTGTTAAACCTCTGTATGGTCTTGGCCACCATGCTGCAGCTCAGTTTCAGGGTCTTGGCAATCTTCTTATAGCCTAGGCCATCTTTATGCAGAGCAACAATTCTTTTTTTCAGATCCTCAGAGAGTTCTTTGCCATGAGGTGCCATGTTGAACTTCCAGTGACCAGTATGAGAGCGATACCACCATATTTAACACACCTGCTCCCCATTCACACCTGAGACCTTGTAACACTAACAAGTCACATGACACCTGGGAGGGAAAATGGCTAATTGGGCCCAATTTGGACATTTTCACTTAGGGGTGTACTCACTTTTGTTGCTAGCAGTTTAGATATTAATGGCTGTATGTTGAGTTATTTTAAGGGGACAGCAAATTTACACTGTTATAGAAGCTGTACACTCACTACTTTACATTGTAGCAAAGTGTAATTTCTTCAGTGTTGTCACATGAAAATATTTAATAAAACGCATTATAGCGTTTGCTGTGCGTGGAGATGCAGATGTATATTTTGAAGGACACAGTGGGAGGGGGAATCGGCACCTTTGCTCATCATCTGGGACACTGTAGCCCCATCCATGGGTATCCGCATTGGGGGAGCAAGATGTCACAGTGTTTGGCGGCCAACCGCCCATTCATTTATGGGCAGCCCATAAATTTCAATAAAATAAGTGAACAAAAGTAGAAAAAATACAGCGCTATCCAATAAATATGTGAGCAGCCAGCACAATCAGCATTAACAAATACTGAAATCAGACCATATATCAAAAAAACGTGCAGCGTATATGTACATAAAAGTTGTAATACAACCACTGGTTAAAGTGATAGGTGCATAAAAATCATAATCTAAAGCATGAACATAAATATGAATATAAATGTCAGGATGATATTACAACCACCCTGTAATGTAAACAGTAATGAATCTGAATTAGTCCACCATTCGAGAACTTTCTAAAAATTGTCTCTTGAAATGTACAATCATGAAAAAGTCCATAGCCACTAGAACGTGAATGAAGTGTAGAAATAATCCACCACAATGCAAGGTGAAACCGCCACCATATTTGAATAAGGTACCCTTACCAGATGTACCTGGTTTCATGCGCATAGATCAGGTTAAGCACAGGCACCAAGGACATCCAGCATCCACGGATTGGGGTGAAATAGGAGACAAATCATCCAGACACTTCAAGGAGCCACACCCCAAGCATGGGATATGGGAATCCGGATAGTATCACCACAGACCTCAGCAAAAAATAAAATGCTACATAGTGTGATACTGTATAACCAGAAAAAGGTTTATCAAAAAATTATTGCACTTACATGCTAAAATCTTGTAACAAGCACATGGAATTCCAAGCTAGCGAATAAAATTGGCGCAGTAGATGGGAGCAGGATCGCCTACCCTACTGTTTACATTACAGGGTGGTTGTAATATCATCCTGACGTTTATATTCATTGTGGTAGTGTGGTACCTCACCAGGCAAAGGACACAAGATTCTCAACCACGTGGGTTGAGCGGCTGCAAGAAGTTGGCATATTGGGGAGGAAACTGGTTTTTCAGTTTCCTATTTGTATAGGCAAATTGGTTTTGGGTCCTGTGTAGACACCTGACCATGGTTCTGGGCTCCACCCTCCCGAGGAGTCCAGGCTTGCAAGGGAGAAGCCAAGGTGTGCAGGTGTGCACTGGAGAAGCCAGAGAGTGCTTGTGTGCACTGGAGAAGCCAGAGAGTGCTTGTGTGCACTGGAGAAGCCAGAGAGTGCTTGTGTGCACTGAAAACCAGAGACCCAAACTTGATTTGGCTGACAGGAGTCAGGAGGCTCCAGGTGGGAGCCGGAGCAGTGATTCTGCTACTAAAGAGAGCCAGGTGGCTTGGTATTTTTTCTTATATGCTATACTGCATGTGTAAGCCAGGAGGCTGAATGTACAATTATTTTTGCTGATGGTGAAAACCCCCTGTGAGGGAAACCGTGCTGTTTTGTTTTTTGAACTTTCTTTATTAAAAGTGGGCCAACAAGCCCTGAAAAGGAATTATTTGGTGTGGACTGCACTCAATAACAGGCACTACACTTGAGCTAAACAACCCCCAACATTACATCATATTTATGTTCATGTTTTAGTTTATGATTTTTATGCACCTATCACTTTAACCAGTGGTTGTATTACAACTTTAACATAAATTTCAATCCATTTTTGAGCTGCCCATAAATGCCCATTACGGACGGCGGCTGCTTGTAAAAAGTATGGCTGCAGGCCGACATTGGAACTGCGCATGGGCAGTTCCAAAGCCTCCTGGGCACGGGCAAGCTTGTACATGCTCAGCCACTTTCGGCCAAGCGGGCGCATACACATTGTGTTAGTGACGTAATGGTGCCATTTTTGAATGGACAGCAGTTGGCACTCGTCTGCCTCAGAGTCATAAGCATATCAAAAGACATGCCTCCTGACCCAGAGACCGGACCCCTGCTGGAGCCTGTGGGGACTCCCACCACGCCACTGTAAGCATGGCCACATGGAGACCGGACCCCTCCAATATCCTTGATGGATGGTGCAGGGATCCAGTCTGCAAGACTCTAGTGTGGCTGTGCTCAAAGTGGAGTGGTGGGAGACTCTCTCCAGCAGTCATGGATGGCTGCTATATCTACAGTATGCGATGTCCTCATCCACCAACCACCTCCTGTATCATGTCCGAAGCCTTCAACCACCTCTTGTACCATGCCCACACTCTGCAGCCTCTAACCACCTCCTGTATCCTGTATCATGTCCGCAGCCTCCAACCACCTCCTGTATCATGTCCACAGCCTCCAACCACCTCTTGTACCATGTCTGCTCTCCACAGCCTCCCACACCTCCTGTACTATGTCCACAGCCTCCAACCACCTCTTGTATCATGTCCGCAGCCTTCAACCACCTCCTGTATCATGTCCGTAGTCTTCAACCACCTCCTGTATCATGTCCACAGCCTCCAACCACCTCCTGTACTATGCCTGCACTCCGCAGCCTCCAATCACCTCCTGTATCATGTCCCCAGCCTCCAACCACCTCTTGTACCATGTCCGCACTCCGCAGCCTCTAACCACCTCCTGTACCGTGTCTGCAGCTTCCAACTACCTCTTGTATCATGTCCACAGCCTTCAACCACCTCCTGTATCATGTCCGCAGCCCTCAACCACCTCCTGTATCATGTCTGCAGCCTCCAACTACCTCCTGTATCCTGTCCGCAGCCTCCAACCACCTCCTGTATCGTGTCCGCAGCCTTCAACCACCTCCTGTATCACGTCCGCAGCCTTCAACCACCTCCAGTATTATGTCCACAGCCTCTAACAACCTCTTGTACCATGTCCGCACTCTTCAACCACCTCCTGTATCATCTCCACAGCCTTCAACCACCTCTTGTATCATGTCTGCAGCCTCCAACCACCTCCTGTATCATGCCCACAGCCTCAAACCACCGCTTGTACCATGTCCGCACTCCGCAGCGTCTAACCACCTCCTGTACCGTGTCTTCAGCTTCTAACCACCTCCTATATCAAGTCCGCAGCTTCCAATCACCTCCTGTATCATGTCCGCAGTCTCCAACCACCTCCTGTATCTTGTCTGCAGACTCCAACCACCTCCTGTACCCTGTCCGCAGCCTCTAACCACCTCTTGTACCATGTTCACACTCCGCAGCCTCCAACCACGTCCTGTATCATGTCTGCAGCCTCCAACCACCGCCTGGATCATGTCCGCAGCCTCCAACCACCGCCTGGATCATGTCCGCAGCCTCCAACCACCTCTTGTACCATGCCTACACTTTGCAGCCTCTAACCACCTCCTGTATCATGTCCGCAGCCTCCAACCACCTCCTGTATCATGTCCGCAGCCTCCAATCAACTCTTGTACCATGCCCACAGTCCGCAGCCTCCAACCACCTCCTGTATCATGTCCACAGCCCTCAACCACCTCCTGTATCATGTCCACAGCCTCCAACCACCTCTTGTACCATGTCTGCTCTCCACAGCCTCCCACACCTCCTGTACCATGTCCACAGCCTCCAACCACCTCTTGTATCATGTCCGCAGCCTTCAACCACCTCCTGTATCATGTCCGTAATCTTCAACCACCTCCTGTATCATGTCCACAACCTCCAACCACCTCCTGTACTATGCCTGCACTCCGCAGCCTCCAATCACCTCCTGTATCATGTCCCCAGCCTCCAACCACCTCTTGTACCATGTCCGCACTCCGCAGCCTCTAACCACCTCCTGTACCGTGTCTGCATCTTCCAACTACCTCTTGTATCATGTCCACAGCCTTCAACCACCTCCTGTATCATGTCCGCAGCCCTCAACCACCTCCTGTATCATGTCTGCAGCCTCCAACTACCTCCTGTATCCTGTCCACAGCCTCCAACCACCTCCTGTATCGTGTTTGCAGCCTTCAACCACCTCCTGTATCACGTCTGCAGCCTTCAACCACCTCCTGTATTATGTCCACAGCCTCCAACCACCTCTTGTATCATGTCCGCAGCCTTCAACCACCTCCTTATCCTGACCGCAGCCTTTAACAACCTCTTGTACCATGTCCGCACTCTTCAACCACCTCCTGTATCATGTCCACAGCCTTCAACCACCTCCTGTATCATGTCTGCAGCCTCCAACCACCTCCTGTATCATGCCCACAGCCTCAAACCACAGCTTGTACCATGTCCGCACTCTGCAGCGTCTAACCACCTCCTGTACCGTGTCTTCAGCTTCTAACCACCTCCTGTATCAAGTCCGCAGCTTCCAATCACCTCCTGTATCCTGTCCGCAGACTCCAACCACCTCCTGTACCCTGTCCGCAGCCTCTAACCACCTCTTGTACCATGTTCACACTCCGCAGCCTCCAACCACGTCCTGTATCATGTCTGCAGCCTCCAACCACTGCCTGGATCATGTCCGCAGCCTCCAACCACCTCCTGTATCATGTCCGCAGCCTCTAACCACCTCTTGTACCATGTCCGTACTCTGCAACCTCTAACCACCTCCTGTATCATGTGCGCAGCCTCCAACCACCTCCTGCATCCTGTCCGCAGCCTCTAAGTACATCTTGTACCATGTCTGCACTCTGCAGCCTCCAACCTTAAAATTATGCCCCTCCTCCCTGAAAAAAGTTCTGCGGACGCCCATGGCCCCATGCCTTTCAATAAATTTTGGATACAAAAAAAAAAAACCCACACTGGAATGCATCAAAAACACACCAGAATGCGCATGTCTTGAATTGAGGTGTAGAAAAAAAAGGAGGGGGGAAACATCAACACATCAAAAACATGCACGCAGAAATGCATCCAGAACACAGTAATTGTGCCATAAACTGGCTCTTTAGACTATTTAAAGTGGAACTATACTCACCTTGGCTCCGATTCAGCGGCCCTGAGCTTCCCACCCAGGCACTGACATCTTCGGGTGGCCGGTGTTATGTCAATTCATCAAAATCTCCAATTACATCACTTTCGGTTACTGTAAACGGTCCGTAATTGGAGATTTTGACGACTTGCTGTTTTGACACAACACTGGGAACCGTCTACACTCCGGTACACAAACACTTTGCTGTTTTCACACAACAGCGGGTAATGATTAAAAAGTTGTCGCTGCCGCGGAGTCGGCCGTTTTGTTGGTTAGTATAAGAGTGGACTACAATATCCGCTCATAATACCGTGTACCGGAGTGTATATGGTTCCCGGAGTTGAGTCAAAACAGCGAGTCATCAAAATCTCCAATTACAGTAACCAGAAGTGGCGTAATTGGAGATTTTGATGAATTGGCTATATTGACAAAACACTGGCTTGCTGGTACATACAAATGCATGGCTCAAATTGCACCCCAGAGGCACGGCATATAATTGGCACAGGTAAGTGCTGCGATTCCTGGATGAATTACATGCCATGTCTGAACCACAGTGTGTGAACCCAGACACATTAGACACAAAGCATTTCTCTTCTGCATTACAAATCCCGACTGTTCATCCTTTTTTTTAAGCCCTATAGTTCCACTTTACCTGAATATGTAAAATCTATTATTGCAGAAACACAAATTCCCTAATCAATAAATATTATCCACAGTGCTCCACTGATCACTGATCGATCCTTATACCCGCACCAGACATCCTCTGCAACCACACACCCTCCCCTCCACTCCACTACTCTGCAGGAGAGAAGGAAGATCCGCCCAACGAACTGCCTGACCAATCAGATTACATCAAGCCGTGGACGTGTTTGTTGTCTATAAAGTTTTTCGAAAGAAAGCCTCGATGCTTCAACATGATTGGTTGTTGGGTTTGAATGCTGGGCGGTTAGAGTGAGAAGTGTAGCGATCTGCGGAGTGAGAACATGGAAGCTGCAAAGACTCTGAGTGCGCAGGGTGAGATATTCCGGAGGGGGGAGGAGGAGGACCGAACACCGGGATATATTATAGAGGGGAGATATGTGTATATACCGGGTGCCAGCCTCGTGTGTACACGCCTCTCCTCCTATACACACACCTACCTTTCCTACACACACACACACACCCACCTACCTACCTACCTACCTCTCCTATACACACACACCTACCTATCTCTCCTATACACACACCTACCTACCTACCTCTCCTATACACACACACCCACCTACCTATCTCTCCTATACACCCACCTACCTATCTCTCCTATACACCCACCTACCTATCTCTCCTATACACACACCTACCTATCTCTCCTATACACACACCTACCTATCTCTCCTATACACACACACACACACACACCCACCTAACTATCTCTCCTATACACACACCCACCTACCTATCTCTCCTATATACACACACCTACCTATCTCTCCTATACACACACACACACACACACACACACACACCCACCTACCTACCTACCTTTTACACACACACACCCACCTACCTATCTCTCCTATACACACACCTACCTTTCCTACACACACACACCTACCTACCTCTCCTATACACACACCTACCTTTCCTACACACACGCCCACTTACCTATCTCTCCTATACACACACCTACCTTTCCTACACACACACACACACCCACCTACATATCTCTCCTACACACCCACTTACCTCCCCTATACACACCTCTCCTATACACACAACACCCACCCAGCTCTACTATACACACACCTACCTCTCCTATACACACACCTCTACTATACACCCACCTACCTCTCCTATACACACCTCTCTACTGTACACCCACCTACCTCTCCTATACACAACACAGCCCTCCAATACACAGCATAGCCCTCCTGATTTATGTGTGTGTACATTGGAGGAAGTGGATGATATACATGCACACTTTAACGACTTCAGCCCGGAAGGATTTACCTCCCTTAATGACCAGGCCTTTTTTTGCGATTCGGCACTGCATTACTTTAACTGACAATTGCGCGGTCGTGCAATGTTGTACCCAAACAAAATTGATGTCCTTTTCTACCACAAATAGAGCTTTCTTTTGGTGGTATTTGATCACCTCTCTGGTTTTTATTTTTTGAGCTATAAACAAAAAAAGCGAATATTTTTTTTTTTTTTCACTTTTTGCTATAATATCCAAAAACAAAAAAAAAAGTAAAACAAATTTATTCATCAGTTTAGGTAAATATATATTCTTCCTCATATTTGTGGTAAATAAAATCGCAACAAGCGTATATTAATTGGATTGCGCAAAAGTTTTAGCATCTACAAAATAGGGGATAGGTTTATGGGTTTTTTTTTTAATCAGTAATGGCGGCGATCTGCGATTTTTAGCGGTACTGTGACATTGCGATGGGCAGATGGGACACTTTTCTGGAACCAGTGACATTTATACAGCGATTAGTGTTATAAAAATGCACTGGTTACTGTATAACTGACACTGGCAGGGAAGGGGTTAACATAGGGGTGATCAAAGGGTTAAATGTTTCTACTGGGGGGGGGGGGAGAAGTGTACTAATTGGAGGAGGAGAGAGGTCACTGTTCCTGATCACTAGGACTCCCCTGACAGAATGGGGATCTGTTTGTTTACATTGACAGGTCCCCGTGCTGGCGCTCTGAGGATCGATCGAGGGTGGCCGGCCACGCGCATCGTCTCTGGCGCCGCACGCGCACTCTTTCTCTTAAAATCACAGCCGTACCGGTACGGCGATTTGTAGGAACAAGCTGACCTGCCGCCGTATATATCGTTCTTCTGAAAATTAAGTCAGCAGCTACATAAACTATAACAGCTGGCTTTTAAATAAAGCTGACACTCACCTGTCCCAGGTTCTAGCGCTGTGCTGACCCGAGGGTGCACCAGGGACCATGTTATCTGTGGGCACCCAGCTGTGACAGCTGCACATGCGTGAGCCGGATGTTGTGAATGGTCCCGCAGTCTTCTGCGACCTGTGACACGTCCCTGAACAATGCAGGGAGGAAGTAAAGGTCTATCCGAGTGGAAGTAGGAGAGAGTACCTGTCAAAACCAGGTACCTGCTCTCCTCCCTAGTAAAAAAAAAAAAATTTGCCAAAAAGGAGTGCGGATGGAGACTTTATAGCGATTTTTTTTTTTTTTATTTATTTATTTATTTTTTTCTTTTTCTTTTTTCTTTTTTTTTTTAGCTTAGAGTTGTAAACCCTCAAGGTTTTTTACCTTAATGCATTCTATGCATTAAGGTGAAAAACCTGTGCTGCAGCTGAACCAAATAGTTCCAGTGACGAGCACGAGCCCAGTAGCTCCAGCTGCTGTCTTGGGTCCTCATTGGATAGATTGATAGCAGCAGGAGCCATTGGCTCCTGATGCTGTCAATCAGATCCAGTGATGTGGGGGGTGGGGCGAGTCCTGCTGTCTGTCAATGGAGCGCCCACACGGGTGCCCCCATGGAAAGCGGCTCTCTGCGGGGGGCACCCGATGAAGAGGAGGAGCCAGCCAATTTTGGGTGGAACTCTGCTTTAAGACAAAAAACTTTCTGTGTGCAGCACCCCCAATACTTACCTGAGCCCATCTCTATACAGCGATGTGCATGATTGCCTCGGCCATCTGGGACTCTCCCTCCTGATTGGCTGAGACACAGCAGTGGGGCCATTGGCTCCTGCTGCTGTCAATGTGTCAGCTGGCCAATCAAGAAAGAGAGGGGGCAGGGCTGAACCGCGGCTCCATACCTGAATGGACACGGAGCTGTGGCTCAGCCGGGATCCCCCATAGCAAGCTGCTTGCTGTGCGGGGCACTCAACAGGAGGAAGGGACCTGAGAAGAGGAGGATCTGGGCTGCTCTATGCAAAACCAACTGCACAGAGGAGGTAAGTATAACATGTTTTTTTTTTTTTTTTCTTTCAA
>BLSH010207240.1:457130-470234 GCA_018402905.1 Glandirana rugosa
GTACAAACCCCCCCTCAATGAGCGATCGGCCACCCCCCCATGCACCTGGGCAGTGGAGGATTCAATGTGCAGCCGCCGCCCGGAGAGTTGCTTGTTCAGACTGTCACTCTCCGGACAGTGAGCTTCTGTATTGGAAATGACAAGAGGCAGCTGCAGCAGCAGTAAGAGTCTCACTCAGGGCTAGCGTGGCACCGGCATGTTCCAGCTGAAAAAAGTCTTGCCTCCGGGACCCAGGACCCTCGCCTAGATGCCATCCTCGGGATGGTGTCACCCCTCTGTGGCTGTCATCCCCTGCACCCCCATAGTGATGCCACTGAGTAGATGCCTCTACCCATGTAATCTCCACTTGCTTCCAGGTCCAACGCTGAGTGGCTGCTCTGCTGCATTCTGAACACAGAAGGTTGGCCGCTTGAAACAGAGAATGCTTTGCTTTCATTCAGAAGATGCAAAGCAGTGGCGCCCCTTGCGAGTCATCAACCTTCTGTGTTCAGAATGCAGCAGCAACATATGTAAATATGTAATGCCTAAATGCAGTGGTGGCCCATCCATTAGGAGCGCATGGGCGCCGCCCCCCCATTACATGCATCCGGCCCCCTGATCTATATACAGGTTGTCGGACTATGGATTCCAATGTGGGGGGAAGTGTTTTTGAAGCACATGATCAGAGCCAGAGGCTCTAATAGGCTTCAAAAAAGTGTGAGCTTGGGGGCAGAGCCGGCTGCCCGGGGGGGCTGGATGTTTGCCTCCCCCCAAAAAAAAAGACCCACCAGCCGCCACTGCCTAAATGTACCTTTTGTCCTAAAGTCCTCGTAAAAAATAGCAGTGCACTTCCTGGTATGTGATTGTGCCTAGGCATTTATGTGCCTACAGCCTTATAGCTGTATATCTGTTCTGAGATCCAAAGCACTGTTGCCTTTGACTGCGAGATCCGGGATATTTGGAGTGAAATTTGGTGATTGTGCTTCTCGCTGAGGAAGAATCAACTGGCATGCATATTCCTGCTTCTGCTTTAGAGGTCATTCACACCATTTGCATTAGGATGTTCTGGGCAGCCTTGCTTCTCAGTGACCCAGACACTGGGTTATAGACTGATCACCTGTGTGGCTTGGGACAGTGCAGTGACAGCAGCGCACAGTTTTGCTAAAGTGCTAAACCCACAACAGTAAAATCAGTCTGTATATGCACTAAAGCATGCTTGTTGTACTCACTGTGCAACCTAAGGGGTTAATGCTTTGCATTGTGTAAAACAGCTGTTTGGATCCTCCTCTTCTTCCACAGTCTCTAAACTATTGCCTGATAGAACAGAGCCTTGGGGGCAAGCTGCACATGCTCAGTTTTGTGTGTATTGGTAGAGAGTTTTTTTTTTTTTTCTTGGGAGAGTGCATGTGATCAGCACAGGGCCAATCAGCACTGTCCACACAGAGGGTCAGGGGTCCTGCAGCCTAATAGGACAGCTACCAAACTTCAGCGCTCACTTTATCCAAGGTAGTAGTTAAGGCGATGCTGGTCTCCCTGAGTGGGGAAAGTCCAAAATTGTAAAAGCAAAGAACAAGAGAGGGCGCAAACGCCTAGTGCATTACCTTCAACACATGGCACAATTTATTAAGAAAGCCAAAAACATACTTGCAAACATATATAGATATAGTGCATGTCATATCACTCCAGTGACGTGGGCATCAAGCCTCTGCGGTTGGCGGACTAGGGGTTTGCACCCTCCCTTTTTGTTTGCTTTTAGCCTAATAGGACAGTCAGAGGAGAATGAAAACTCCTCCTACAAGCTTTAACCAGACACCGATAGAAGTCACAAGACTGCTATATACTGCTAAAGAGAAAGGGTATTTAGCAGTTTATGTGGGAGACCAGATATAGTGAATGCAGGGTCCTGGGTTTAGTAACACCTTAATTGCTCCTGATGCATCTACAGTGAGGGAAAAAACGTATTTGGTCCCCTGATGATTTTGTACGTTTGTCCACTGACAAAGAAATGATCAGTCTATAATTTTAATGGTAGATTTATTTTAACAATGAGAGACAGAATAACAACAAAAATATCCAGAAAAATGCATTTCAAAAAAGTTATAAATGGATCCATATTTTAATGAGTGAAATAAGTATTTGATCCCCTATCAATCAACAAGATTTCTGGCTCCCAGGTGTCTTCTGTACATGTAATGAGCTGAGATTAGGAGCACTCTCTTAAAGGGAGTGCTCCTAATCTCAACATGTTACCTGTATAAAAGACACCTGTCCACAGAAGCAATCAGATTCCAATCTGTCCACCATGGCCAAGAGACCAAAGAGCTGTCCAAGGATGTCAAGGGACATGACTGTAGACCTACACAAGGCTGGAATGGGCTACAAGACCATCGCAAGCAGCTTGGTGAGAGGGTGACAACAGTTGGTGCGATTATTCGCAAGTGGAAGAAAGACAATATAACTATCGATCTCCCTCAGTCTGGGGCTCCATGCAAGATCTCACCTCGTGGATTTTCAATGATCATGAGAACAGTTAGGCATCAGCCCAGAACTACACGGGAGAATCTTGTCAATGATCTCAAGGTAGCTGGGACCATAGTCACCAAGAAAACAATTGGTAACACTCTAAGTCGTGAAGGACTGAAATTCTGCAGCGCCCGCAATGTCCCCCCTGCTCAATAAAGCACATGTACAGGCCCGTCTGAAGTTTGCTAATGAACATCTGAATGATTCAGAGGAGAACTGGGTAAAAGTGCTGTGATCAGGTGAGACCAAAATCGACCTCTTGGGCATCAACTCCACTCGCCATGTTTGGAGGAGGAGGAATGCTGCCAAGAATACCATCCCCACCGTCAGATAAGGAGGTAGAAACATTATGCTTTGGTGGTGTTTTTTTTGCTAAGGGGACAGGACAATTTTATCGCATCAAAGGGACGATGGATGGGGCCATGTACCATCAAATCTTGGGTGAGAACCTCCTTGCCTCAGTAAGGGTATTGAAAATGGGTTGTGGATGGGTATTCCAGCATAACAATGACTCAAAACAAGGCAACAAAAGAGTGGGTTAAGAAGCACATTAAAGTGGTTGTCTACCCTAAAAAAAAAACAAACCTACAAGACAATAGCATAATAAGCTAGTATGCATCGCATACTAGCTCATTATGAAATACTCGCCTTGAAATGAACATCCGACCAGGCTGCTCGGTCCCCTTGTGGGAGCGGACATCTTCCCACAGATCTTGCTTCTGGGTACGCGGCTGTGACTGGCCGGAGCCGCGAGACATCACTCCCGCGCATGCGCGCGGGACCCGTTTTTCCTGGCAGGGTCCGGAACTAATGCCGGGCCTTTGCCGGGACATACATGGCGCATGCGCTGTAACGCCACATTGAATTAGAAAGGGAATATCTTTTAAACCATACAGGTTTAGAAGATATTCGTTTTACCTACAGGTAAGCCTTATTCTAGGCTTACCTGTAGGTAAAAGTAAACAAAATGGGTAGACAACCGCTTTAAGGTTCTGGAGCTGCCTAGCCAGTCTCCAGATGTTAATCCCATAGAAAATATGTGGGGTGAGCTTAAGGTTCGAGTTACCAAACATCAGCCTCAAAACCTTAATGACTTGGAGAGGATCTGCAAAGAGGAGTGGAACAGAATCCCCCGAGATGTGTGCAAACCTGGTGGCCAACTACAAGAAACATCTGACCTCCGTGATTGCAAACAAGGGTTTTGCCACCAAGTACTAAGTCATGTTTTGCGAAGGGGTCAAATGCTTATTTCACTCATTAAAATACAAATCAATTTATAACTTTTTTTGGAATGTGTTTTTCTGGATGTTTTTGTTGTTCATCTGTCTCTCACTGTTAAAATAAATCTACCTTTAAAATGATAGACTGATCATTTCTTTCTGTACCTTTGTGAGTGGGATCTTTTTACATTGTTTTAATAAGGGCTTACAGTACATTGAGATACTATACCAGAGCAGTGGCGCTGTCCTTTTCCCCTCTTTTGTCTTCGCACAGGTGGATATTCTTCTCAATACTTGACACCAACACCCTTTTAGGCTCCATGCACACTGTATCTCAAAAACGACCGTTTTTGGTCGTTTTGGCATTTTTTTTAACAGCCCAAAAACGCCACTTTATTTTATCCTATGTGTCCATGCACACATGGTCGTCTATTGTCTTTTATCAGCAGTGGCGTTTTTGGACTGTTATCTGAACGCCCTGAATTGGCGTTCAAAAGTCGTTCTCCTGACCACAAAAAACGCCAGACACCGGTAAGCGCCGGTATATCGGCGTCTGGCATTTTTTGCAGTCAATGGTAGCCAATGAAGTAAAAAAAAAATGCCAAAAAACGCAGACGCCAAAAACGCCGCTAAACGCTGCTTACAAAACACTGCAAATAGAACGTTTTGTGAGCAGCGTCTCCTACCCGACGCTGAAACAGCCCTATAGCGTCCAGTGTGCACGGAGCCTTAGTGTCAGTTTTTTAATGTCTAGTCTAGGGCTAACTGCTCATTTCTTTTTGGTATTTACTTTGTATCCTATTTGTTTTGGTTTTTTGAAAATTTTGTTTTCTAGTAAAACAAATACATTGATCAGTTCCCCCTATTCTTTTACTGTCCTTAGAGAAAGCATTGGTGAGAGTTGAGCGCTGTGCACTGAGCACCTCTCTTTGGCGCTCAGATTTTTATGTCGTTCTCTTAGTCCCAATGCAAAGACAAGGTCATTTTGTTTCCTATGGAGTCAGTTCACACCATTGCATTGTGGTGATTTGCGTAGAGAAAAAGTAGTGCATGTACTACTTTTTTTTCAGCACACCAGGTTGCAGTGAAAACTACCACATCCCAACACTGCTGTTTGAACAGAATGCAATGAAATGTCACTTGTGACTGTAATGGAATCGTCCCACACTCTGCTTGAGTGTTTCCATCAGTATACCGCTTCCTCCATTCTGAACATAGATATCAGATATTATAAATAGTACCAGAAAACCTCTCGCGCCACTGTTAATTCAACCTGGAAGCCGCAGCTGTTTTAACCTTACAAAGGGAAAATTATAGTTTTCTATGCACTGGGGATACCTGTGCTAACCGCGCTTGCTAGGTTGTTAATTATACGTGGATCCTCTTAAAAATAGTGTTGTGCATATAATACTACATAAGTGATATTGTGCAATAAATTAAACCAAAAATTGCAATATGACCCTATAAAGTGCAAGTGCTCTATTGCAATGGGGCCCATAAACTTGTAAATGATCAATAACTTACATTTATATAAACATTATCCACTATATATTTCACTGTGCAATGAATCAAATACTTTTCATAACAAACAAGTCCCAGCCAAATAAATGCTTATTTGTGCTCCCAAGACTACTGAGCAATCCTGTTCATAATAACTTAATATTGTGACAGTCTCAAATCCAATAAAGTGACCGTGCATACAAAATCTTCTTAAAAGTGCTTGTGCTTCCAACGTGCCGACACCACTGTGCATAAACAACGGATACAGTTCCCTACTTACCAGACCTCATTGACCCTCTTGTCTTATGACAAACAGAGGTCAAATCGTGCTTATGGTCTGTATCACGACCCTGGGTCCTCGATGTTCAGGCTTTGTTCCAATTTGATGCTATGGATCCTTCCTTAGTGTGTTATGGAGTATTCATGGAGAAAGAAGGGACAAACCTCTCATTGCGTTGTATGTTAAAACTCTCTGGCTTTATTTGCCAAATAAAAACAGTTCAGCGTATTTTTCTCAATAGCCCAGAGCTCCAATGGAAGCCGCAACTCTCCGAACAAGCATGTCAGCGTGCGTTCCAAATGAGCGTCTCTAGGGGGTGTAACCTGCGCACCTTGCTTTCCAACTGACGCATTTCGGCACTTCCGCAACGTCTTCAGAGTTGGAAGGCACGGTGCGTTCCACAGCCTTATATTTACTACACATGTAGATGTCACTTCCTTTTTCTGTGGAGGTGGGCCTATGCTTATATCACGTGGCAGTTTCCCAACCTCGCTCTTATACTGCAAAGTGCCTTAACCTAGGATGTAGGGAGTGTAGGGAGCCATCTACTGGTTCCTCTGCTTAAGCTGCTCAATAATTAATGAAACTTCTAAAATGTATTTATTTGTCTCAAAAATATATTGTTATCCTATAAAGTGAGTTATGAGTGTAACTAAAAATATGTAATAAAAATATGAAAAAATACAACAAATGAAAATATGAAAAATGAAAAAATGATATATATAAAAATAAAAATGAAATAAAAAAATAAAATATAAAATGAAAAAATGAAAAAATTATGAAAATATAATATAAATGAAAAATAATAAATAAATAAAAATATATAAATTATATAGTATAAATGAAATAAATAAAAAATTGAAAGTAAAAATACAAAATAAAAATAAAATAGAAATATAAAAATTAACAATAGGAAATAATAATTTTATGTTACGAAAGGAATAGAATCCGCCATGAGCATTTCCAATACTTAAAAGTTGGTTAAAAAACTATTTAAATCAATTTCAATGTTCATACCCTGTGGATGCAAGCTAGCCAATTCATGTATCCAGCGGGTCTCATTTTGTGACACCGCCTTCCGCATGTCTGATCCTCTCCAATGTTGATCCACCACGTCTATCCCACAGAATGTGAGAAAACTAGGATCTCTATCGTGATACATTCTAAAATGGTTGGATAGACTACGGTTTTTTAACTCTTTTTAATATTATTGAGATGCTCTCTCATTCTAATTGCTAATTTCCTAGTGGTACGGCCCACATACTGCTTTCCACATGGACATGTCACTAAATAGGTTACATGTGTACTTTTGCAAGTGTTACATTTTTTAATTTCGTATTTCTGCACATTCGATTGGAAAGTACTGGTCTTTTTCTTTCTACTTTTAACTGTTTTACATGTTTTGCATCTGCCGCATGAATAGAAACCCCTGAGGTCCATAAACATGTCTTGCTTCTTGGGGGGGTCAGGCACGTTATAGTCTAATCTGTCTCTGAGGTTTCCTACTCTGCGGTAGATTAATCTGGGTTTACTAGGCAAAATACTGTTTAATGTGTTATCCCTCTGTAAAATGTCCTAATCCCTCTTAATTATTTTCTCTAGTATTATGTATTGTTTATTAAACTGGGTGATAAACGGAAGTTTAAACTCCAGCTGTTCCTTTGTCCTATTTTCTAATAACTTTTTCCTATCAAGACCCAAAACTTGTGTTTTCACCCTATTTAAATGTGATAGTTCATAACCTTTAGCCCTAAATCTGTCTATTAATACATTGGCCTGCTCATTGAATACAGTATCCTCCGCGCAATTCCTACGTGTTATAGTTAGTTGGCCTTTAGGTATGGCCCTCAGCCAATTTGGATGGTGACAACTATGTATAGGTATATACCCTTTCCTATCTGTTGTCTTAAAGTACGTTTTGGTATATAGGGAACTATCTTTCTTGTAAATGGTTAAATCCAAAAAATGTATCTCCTCTTCATTGCATATGCCAGTAAACTTTATGCTGTATGCATTGATGTTAATTTCCTCCATAAATTTACTAAAACTATTTGCTGTGCCTTTCCATAATATCACTATCATCTATAAATCATTTATACATGAACATCTCAGGTCTATTCTTGCCAAATATCTCCTCACGTTCCCACCGGCTGAGGAAAACATTGGCAACACTAGGGGCATATTTGGTTCCCATCAGATATTATAGCCACCTATTGCAACCAGGAGCTAGACAGGACTCATTTTTGTCTGCAAAACTGGAACTATTTATTTGAAAATGCAGACACGTTGTTTTATATCCCACAGGAGCACACCCCCCCCCCCCGATCATTTTGCTCTAACAACACAAACTGTAACCAGAAACATAATTAACATGAGCTAATTAACTAGTCATTTAACCAGCCTAGGTGACTCAATGTCCACCCAGACAATGTTGTGATGATTAATCAGACAATATGTGACCCAATTAACAATGAGACAGACATGCTTAGCAGAAAAAACATAACACCTCAATGCACAGACAATAGCAGGAGACCACCAGTAACAGACTGTCCGGCTTTGAGCTCACAAAGAACAATACACATTAACCCAAGTGTAAACACATCCCTGCAATAGTTGTATTAATTAGCACAATTAATGGGTGAAAGACTCCTCAGGCTAATAGACAACAGGAGACCCAGGGCTTTCCAGATCACATTAATGTCAGGGATGGGCTCAGCCCTCCCTTCTCAGAGCAAGCTGCTCAGCTGAGGGTTAATTGCCAGTCTCAGCTTTCACTCTGTCCCACCTGATGTCCATATCCTGCTTGTTAGCCAGCTCTCCTAGCTATATGAATTGCCTGGATCATATCTCAGGTGCCTTCACCTGGTCAACATCTTTGGATGAATCTCTGCTGTGTTTTCCTGTGAAAGACTTTTGCCCGTTTAACTTCCCTTCTGGCTCCATGCTGTTTTTTTGACCTCGCTGATCTCTGGATCCCTATTTGCTGGCTTGCTTCAACCATCTGCTCTGGCTACCAAACCTTGGCTATGTTTTGACTTTGTTTGCTCTGTTTGTTCTATTTTACCATTTTTATTAAATAGTGTGATTTTTACTGCACTTCTGTCTCTGTCTGATTCATGGTTCCTGACAATTAACCAGCGTTCCTTTCACATACATCTGTCTGAGTCCCAAGCTGGCAGAGACCATCATGGCCTCCTTAATAATGTCCTTTTACATTGCAGAACAGAACATCTTCCTAAATGCTTGTAGCTCCCTCAAATACCAGGGCACATAGTCAGTAGGCAAGAGGATACCATTCAGTCCCCTCCAAAAGCCTCTGTCCCGGTTGAGTCTATCACATTTCTCTCCCATCATTTTTTTTTGTCAAAGCTTAAAGGATAAGTTTGCTTTTTGGAAAAAAATAATAAATGCACACTTTTTTGCAGGTAAAAAAATGTGCATTTATTATTATTATTGTTTTTTGGAGCCTGTAAAGCATTGCACCAGCAATCAGCGTGCTATGCAGGTCTCCAGGAAATCTGCCAGTGTATCTGCTTGCTCGTACATCCCAGGTAAGCAAATGCAATCTGACAGGAAGCATCAATGAACTACCACGGCGCTCCACAGCGCCAAGGTAGTTCATTGAAAACTACAAGCTGACAGTCACAAAGGCTGCTGAACCTTGTAGTTTTCCATGCACAGAGTCCTGTCAATCAGTGACCCGGGTGGGCGGAGCCCCGCTCAGCCACGTTCTTTGTGACAGGGAGCGGAGAGGGAGAAGCACTCCACTAGTTGTCACGGCGGGGATTGGAGAGGTGTGGGGGATGGTCCGTTCGTAACATGTTACACCCTGAATATGGGTGTAACGTAACATGTTACGAAAGGTGAACTTATCCTTTAATTTAACAAGCTAAAGTCAGAAGCTGATTGGCTATCATACACAGGTGCACTAGATTTTGCACTCTCCAGTTTTAGTAAATCAACCCCAATGTGTCTGTATTCGCACTTCAGCTCTGTGTTTTCCCGGTGCACGCTAGCTGCAGTGTGTTTCAGCTTCTGGCGTGAATGGATCCTTACTCATTCTGTTGATCTGTACCTTTTTGCACCTTTTCTACTGCATCTTGAATTTTCTCCCCGCCAGTCATCAGATCACCAGTCATCCAGGGGGCAGCTCTGAGATAGCTAAGCCCGGCCTCTACCAAAATGGCAACCTCCATTCAGAGATATGGTGGAGAACAAGGCATGGTAAGTCGATAATGGGGAAAGATCAGCTGCAGGAAGCCTATAGGTAACACTGGTGACTGGTCATTTGCCCTCTGGATGCCTTTTTGGGCAAAACCTTCAGCATTCAGGTAATCTTTAAAATGTATGGAGGGCCAGAGGTCTCTGTGATGAGTTTTCTATGGAACCCTATCCGATATGTAACAACCCTGGTTGCAGGTGATTTCTAATGCAATGAATCTTTGTTTTGTAGGTTAAGAAAGGTTCTAAGGAAGGCCCTGTGGTTTTCAACACTCTGAAACCGATCTTTCAGCACATCTTGACGAATATCAGAAAGTAGATGTGACAAGAGTTTGGCAGCCCCGGAGATCACAGACCTGGCCTTGCAATGTTGAAATGTGTTTAAATTCTGTGAGGCTCATCATGTGCGTTTCCTGTGAGGTTTGTGTTTAAGTGTTGGATACACAAAGGGCTTCAAATACAAAGAATGTAGAAACCTCGAGGTGACTTGATATTCAGCGAACACTTTTCTAATTATTACTTGTCTCTAAAAAGCCTTGTTCACTGTGTTTTACAGCATTCTTTAAATGTTTCCAAAGTCTGGTTTAATATTTGTAGTTAATATTTGTGGATGTTCCTGTTTAATTTATTACACTCTGACTTGGGCATACTGCTGCCAGTTAGCAGACCCTGTCCAGCTAATGCACTGTGAACTGTTTATTGTATTCAGTATGAAGGATTCTCAGCGGAGGAGGACTGGTCGAGCCTTGACAGACCAGCTGTAGAATTCTGACAGCCATATGTTTATAATGTTTTGCGGTACAATTATTTATATAGGGGCGTTACAAAAGAAAACCTTTCAGGTAGGGATGTTTTTAAAGAAAAAACAAATTGAACCGAATTCTCTTTCATTGGCCTTACATTCTTAACAGTCTCTGTTTTACAGCATATAAAAATGGAGGAAGGAAAAAGTGTTGATGCTCATACCAACATTTCCTGCAGTAGGCAAATTGGGCATGGTGCTTCAAAGTCGTATAGTGCCTCCTACTTGGACTGTCCTGCAGAAGGAGGGACACTTATTAAAGAGTTATCTAAACCTAAAAATCAAACATGTAATATATTACAGCTTATCAGTTGTTCAACACGATGGCTGCATTCGTTTTCATTTTCAAGCTATGAACATTTTCAGAAAGTACAAAAAATATCTGTTGATCTTGCCAGAAATGCAGTGTGCTTGTCACTTTCAATGAGCTGAAAAGAAAGCACAAACATCTACACTCGCTGGCCACTTTATTAGGTACACATTGCTAGTACAGGGTTGGACCCCTTTTGCCTTCAGAACTGCCTTAATTCTTCGTGGCATTGATTAAACAAGGTGTTGGAAACATTCCTCAGAGATTATGGTTCATATTGACATGATAGCATCACATAGTTGCTGCAGATCCATGATGCAAATCTCCCGTTCCACCACATCCCAAAGGTGCTCTATTGGATTGAGATCTGGTGATTGTGGAGACCATTGGAGTACAGTGACCTCATTGTCATGTTCAAGAAACCAGTAGTGAGATGATGTGAGCTTTGTGACATGGTGCATTATCCTGCTGGAAGGAGCCATCAGAAGATGGGTACACTGTAGTCATAAAGGGATGGACATGGTCAGCAACAATACTCAGGTAGACCTTGGCTCAATTGGTACTAAGGGGCCCAAAGTGGGCCAAGAAAATATCCCCCACACCATTACACCACCAGCCTGAACCGTTGATACAAGGCAGGATGGATCCACGCTTTCATATTGTTTACGCCAAATTCTGAACCTACCATCTGAATGTCACAGCTGAAATCGAGACTCGTCAGACCAGGCAACGTTTTTCCAATCTTCTATTGTCCAATTTTTGTGAGCCTGTGCAAATTGTAGCCTCAGTTTCCAGTTCTTAGCTGACAGGAGTTGCACCCGGTGTGGTCTTCTGCTGCTGTAGCCCACCTGCTTCAAGGTTTGAGGTGTTGTGTGTTCAGAGATGGTATTCTGCATACTTTGGTTGTAAAGAGAAGTTGTTTGAGTTACTGTTTCCTTTCTATCACCTTGAACCAGTCTGCCCACTCTCCTCTGATATCAACATTGCATTTTCGTCCACACAACTGCCGCTCACTGAATATTTTCTCTTTTTCCCACCACTCTCTGTAAACCCTAGAGATGGTTGTGAGTGAAATTCCCAGTAGATCAGCAGTTTTTGAAATCCTCAGACCAGCCTGTCTGGCACCAACAACCATGCCACATTCAAAGTCACTTAAATCCCCTTTCTTCAACATTCTGGTGCTTGGTTTCAACTTCAGCAAGTTGTCTTCACCATGTCTAGATGCCTAAATGCATTGCGTTGCTACCATGTGATTGGCTGATTAGCAATTTGAGTTACCAAGCAATTGAACAGGTGTACCTAATAAAGTGACCGTTGAGTGTATATCTTTCTTGTTTGAGCCCTGGTTCACATTGGTGCGATTTGGCATGCGATGTGACATGTCAAATTGGCAGCAATTGCTGGCAATGGCACCGTCTGAATCGGTGCGACTCTGCATTTGCGCCGCCGCACCGATTCCCAAAAGTAGTTTCTGTACTACTACTACTGCTGTCGATTTCAGGTGTGATTTTTATAGACATCTGTGCAGCACCTGCGCAGATGTCTCCGAAATCGCACCTGAAGTCGGGACTGACATGCGGGAATGAAATGGTGTGAGTTCAGCTGAACTTGCACCATTTCATTCCCGCACCAATGTGAACCTAGGCTAAATCACTAGTCTTATCAGCCTACCATGTAATTGAGATGAACAAAGACAAACACATAAAGGCCAACCATGACTCCCTCCATAAATACAATGGAGAAATGGGTTTAGCCACCTGGGGGGAAGAAGTGTGTTATTTGCAGGATCACTGAGTAAAAATAAAGTGAACAAAAAAAAGAAAACAAATGCAGCGACCACATCTAACACCACATGTTCACACTGGGTAATTACATCTGTGCCCCGTGCAGGGGTGTGCATCATGGTACCAGCAATCCCATTGTTGTCTATGGGGAAGCAACTGCAAGAACACAACTGCTGTGTCCCAATATGACATCTGTGTGGGTGCGGGTGCATGTCTCCTAACTGACCCTGAGTGCGTTTGGGGGCGTGCACCCACACGTATGTCATTATGTGAGCAGCTGCTGTGTCCGCGCAGCCATTATGTCCCAATAGACAACAATGGGACTGCTGGCACAGGGATGCTAATAACACCTGTGCATCCCCATGTCCGCAAAACACAGCCCCTGCATGGGACATGGATGTCATCATCCTGTGTGAACGAGGACTAAAGAATGATAAGCTTTAAAGTGTTACTAAACCCAGTAATATGAAAATAGTTCATCAGGG
>BLSH010207240.1:513384-528768 GCA_018402905.1 Glandirana rugosa
AGGCTCTGCCTCAGTAGCGCCAGCACGGGGGCCACCAGCTTGGTGAACACCTGAGGAGCCGAGGCCAGACCAAAGGGAAGTGCCACGAATTGGTAGTGAAGATCTCCCACCGCAAAGCGCAGAAAGCTCGAGACAAATGGGGACGTGGAGATACGCGTCCCTGATATCCAGAGACGCCATGAAGTCCCCGTGGTGCAGAGCGGCCACGACCGAACGGACGGATTCCATCCGAAATGATTGCGCTCTCACAAAGTGGTTTAGCGCCTTTAGGTCCAGAACTGGCCTGACTCCCCCCCCCCCCTTTTGGGGACCACGAATAGGTTCGAGTAGAAACCATGAAACCTCTCCAACTGAGGTACTGGCACGATCACCCCCTGGTCGGAGAGTGCCTGAACAGCCCTTAAGAGGGCCTCCCGACGCCCCTGAGGGAGTCTCAAGTTCGATGGAAAGAACCTGTCTGGGGGTAGAGTGCTGAACTCTATCTTGTACCCGGAGGACACCGCTTCCTGCACCCAACGGTTGGAAATGCGGGCAGTCCACCTGTCTGCGAACCCCAGAAGACGTGCCCCCACCCGAAGGTCGGGTGGGGGCAACCCATCATGCAGAGGAGGGCTTGTCCTCTGTCTTTTCGTTCTTGCGCTGCCAGGGTCGCTTCCCGGCCCCTGCGGCAGGCTTGCCGGGCCTCGACCCCTTGCCCGCTGCATCAGGGGCACGAAAAAACCTCTTCTGACCCGAAGAGACAGGTTCCTGCTTGCGGTGGAACTCCCGCCGCCTGGGGGCTCCGGAAGGAAAGTACTCTTCCCCCCAGTGAAATCCTTGATGATTTCATCCAACTGTGGCCCAAAGAGATGGCCACCCTGAAAGGGAAGATCCGCAAGACCTTTTTTGGACGCGTGGTCACCCGACCAGGAACGTAACCAGAGAACTCGTCTGATAATGACTGCAAAAACAGACATCTTTGACAACATGGGAAGCAGGTCCAGAGCTGCAACACACAGGTACCGAATACCTTGAAACAAATGGTCTGCCTTCTGCGATGCTTCCAGCGTCCTGCCGCAGTCCAAATTATTCTGCAGCTCTGCCATACATTCAGACAGATATTGCGCCGCCATGGCAGATGCCAGGGCCGTCCACAGGGCAGATGCCAGGGCTGGCCGCATGGCTGATCCTGCCAACAGCAAAAGTGCCTTGGACACTGCCTCTGTCCGCCTATCGGCTGGGTCCTTAAACAAGGGGGACCCTTCCAATGGAATGGTCATTGCCTTTTCAGGCGAGCCACCGGTGGGTCCACTGTGGGGGACGCCCACTTCTTCACGAATTTATCCTCAAAGGGATAGCGTATAGCAAAGCGTTTAGGTAGGGCGAAGGAATTCTGCGGATGCTGCCATTCCTGATAGACCAGGTGGTCAAAAAATGTATCATAAGGATAAGCCTTCGGTGACCTAGGTGGCCTAGCAGACCCGCAAACATATGCGGACGCTTGCGACTCCCCTGCCTGGTCCAGTCGCAAGGACGCACGGATATTAGAAGTCAGTGCGGTCACCAGCGCTTTTTCGCACACAACTGAGGCCCCCTGATCCTCTTCGCCGTCCGAGGGTTCCAGCTTACCTCTGAGAGTTCCACGGGGGTCCCCGTGACCCCCGAAGCCATTTCCAGTTCGGATTCGTCCCCTGAGGAACAAAGGGGAGGCGGGCGTTTTTTAGGGGCCCCCAGAGTGTTGCTCGCCCCCACCCGGGGAAGAAATTCCCCAAACACTGCCCTCAGCTGGTCCAGGGCCCCCAGCGCAGGCTGCGCTGACGCTGACTCCTCCTCAGAAGGGCCTGCAGGATCATCTGCCATCGCACCATCGAAACTAACAGTCAAAATTAGAAAAAAATGATCTGACACCCCGACAATGCAGCCCCACCACTGCCCCACAGAACACCAGGGAGACCCCAGGAGGACTGCACCCACCGCTACCACACCCCAGGGAGAGCCCAGCTATACTTGCTGTTTTGTGCCCACAGTGCTGCTCCCAGTAGGAGTGCTTAAAGGACCGCCAGAAAGAAGCGCCGTCTGTAGTCAGCCACGCTGTCCCAAGCGAAAAGGAAAGTAAAATGGCAGCAGAACGTTTTACACTGCTCCAGGGACATCCAATATGGCCGCCGAGATCATCTACAAGAGGCCAAAGCCTGTGTGCAGGCCGCAACTACAGCAAAATGGCCACCGCTGGCACTAGAGGGGACCCTCAGTAAAATGGCCGTGGCCACGGCAAAATGGCGGCGATCCACCGCAAAATGGGGGCGGATCGCCGCATGGTGGTATAAAAACGCACAGATGCGATTTTAAAGGTGCAGAGCGGGGGGAGGGAGGTGAGGGAGGGGGGCGAGGACACCCAGGACACTAGTCCAGCGACCACCCTCCACCGGTCGCCAGAAAAACGCTAAAGTACGCCCAGCACCTCCCTCCCCACCCCTAGGGGGGGAAGAAGGGGTCACTCACCACTCCAACGGTCGTAGCGGGTAGCCACCCGGTCGCAGACCTTCCTCCCCAGCTGGAAAGGGATGCTGCAGGCCAAAGCCCCTGGACAGGCACCAAGTCTGGTCACCGGACGTAAGTGGGGGTCACCCACTGGCCGCCCGCATGGAACGGGCGCGATACGGCGGATCCCGCCACAGCATAGGACTAGCTTGCATCGGTCGGCCGTGCTGGGGAAAGTGCAGGATTCTAGTTATCCTCTATGCCCCAGCTGGCTTCGTGATAGCAGTCTTCATCAGATAGCTTGAAAAAATAAAAAAGCGGTAGCAAAAAATATAAACCGCAGGTCCCATAAGGGAGCCAGGTCAACTCCTTGCACTAGGCATATTAAAACTGATATGCTAAGCAGAGCAGGGGGGTTATATGGGAGAGAGAGGACGGCCCCCTGGGAGGGACCAGCTTGCTTTCTTTCTTTTTGCCTAGTTAACTCCTAGTAGGATGTGCATATAACCCACATGTCAAAGAGGGCTGCGTCTGTCAGTGAACATAAGAGAAAAACAGTTATCTTTTTTTGTTAGCCTTGGATAGATTGGAGAAGAGTTATAACCACTTTAACCACTTCCAGACCAGGCCTTTTCTGGTACTTTTTGTTTACATGTAACAATCAGTATTTTTTGCTATAAAATTCCATAGAACAACTTAAAATCACACGGTGTTTCCACAGCGTTTTTTAAGCGAAATTTTTGGGGAAAAATTACACTTTTTACAATTTTATTGCAAAAAAAAAAAACCCTATGGATAACCCAAATTCTTCATAAAACATAAAAGATGATGTTTTGCTGAGTAAAGAGATACCAAACATGGCATGCTTTTAAACTGCCGCACACTCATGCAACGGTCACAAATGAGATAAATTTTACCAATTAACGAAATAGCTAAATTTTATCCATAGGCGATGCTTTAAAAGCCTTTACAGGTTACCCCTCATAGTTACAGAGGAGGCCTAGTACTAGAATTACTGCCCATGATCTGACGTTCGCAGTGATACCTAACGTGTGTGATGACCGCTGTTTTCGTGAGTACATGACTGATGCACGTGTTCGACCTTGCGCATGAGCATTGGGGCGCTTTAATTTTTTTGTATTTTTTTTTTTTACACTGTTGCTTTAAATGTTTTTTTTTAATCACTTTTATTCCTGTCACAAGGAATATAAACATCCTTGTGACAGCAATAGGTATGTGACAGGTACTCTTTATGTAGAGCAGTGGCAGCTGGTGAAGTATTAGGATGGAGGGGCACCAGAACCCGCCCCTCCTTTTTTATCCCTCCCACTTCTTGTAAGCCCCACCTCTTATAGAATCCACCCATTCCGTCACCTGTGTTCCACTTGCTTCCACCCATAGTGTCAGGAGTATATAGCTCAGCATCACAGGACAGAGTATACAGCTCAGCATCACAGGACAGAGTATATAGTTTAGCCTCACAGATCAGGGTATATAGCTCAGCCTCACAGATCAGGGTATATAGGCCAGCATTACAGATAGGGTATATAGGCCAGCATCACAGGTAGGGTATATAGGTCATCATTACAGGTCAGGTAGGGTATATAGACCAGCATCACAGGTAGGGTATATAGGTCAGCATTACAGGTCAGGTAGGGTATATAGGCCAGCATCACAGGTAGGGTACATAGCACAGGATCACAGGTAGGGTATATAGCACAGCATCACAGGTATAGTATACAGCACAGCATCACAGGTAGGGTATACAGCACAGCATCACAGGTCAGGTAGGGTATATAGCTCAGCGTCACAGGTAATGTATATAGCACAGCATCACAGGTAGAGTATATAGCCCAGCATTACAGGTAGTGTATATAGCACAGCACAGCATTACAGGTAGTCACACAGCACCTTCCCAAACCCCTCCCTGCGCGCGGCACTGATAGTCACAGGTTCAGGTAGTCACACAGCACCTTCCATCCTCCCCCCACCCCCGCTCTCGGCACCAATCCCCCGGCTCTGCAGTCTGAGAAGGCACATCCCCGCTGGCACTTACTGCCAGGCTGTGTCCTCTCCACATCCTCCTGTGCAGCAGCAGCAGCGCCGGCGTGTCCAGTCCAGCTCGTGTCTCCTCAGTGTGCTGGTGCCTCCTCTGTCTAAGCACCAGGTGATCCAATAGGCAGAATGAGGGGGGATCCTTGCTAGACAAAGCAACAATGAAAACCAAGGCCTTTTCGGCCAATAGGGGACCACAAGGCTAAAGGCGGTGTGTTCCTGAGAAAATTTTCTTAGAACCAGCGGAATAAGTTTGAATGGGAGAAAGGCGTAACATAGATGAAAAGCCCATTTCTGAGCCAGGGCATCTATCTCCCTGGCCCCTCTCTCTCTCTCCAGAAAAAAGTATGCGGGCACCTTGGTGTTTGCCATGGTGGCAAAGAGGTCGACCTCTGGTAGGCCCCACCTTTCTGTTATTTGCTGGTAAACCTCGCTGTTCAATGCCCACTCCGATTCTCTCACCTGATGGCGACTTAAAAAATCCACCAGGTGATTGTCCACTCCACTCAGGTGGACTGCCGATAATGAGCTTAGATTCCTCTTGGCCCAAGCAAACATTGTGTTTGACAGTCTGATCAAGGACGGGCACCTCGTACCCCCTTGTTTGTTCACATAGACATCGCCTGTAATTCTCTCCAATTGGCTGATCATATGGCTTGCATTTTTTCCCAATGGCCCTGGGCTACATTGGACTCCCAGTGAGATCCCCAGCCCCAGGCACTGGTGTCTGTCGAAATGCGGGCGGAAACCGGAAAGGACCACTGAAGACTTCCTTTCAGGTTCCCCTCGTCCCTCCACCACCACAGAGACTTTTTTGCCTTTGGGGGTAAGTGGAAGGTTGTATCCAGCGACCCCTGTGTCCCATCCCAGCTGTTTATAATACTGGCTTGGAGACACCTGAAATGGGCCTTTGCCCATGGGATAGCTGGGATGGTCACTGCTAGTAGTCCTAGGCCAGACAGAGCTGAGCAAATAGACACCGTCCGAGCACCCTGTAAGAATTTTGCCATTGCCTCTACCCTCAATATCTTGTCTTCTGTGAGGTAGATTTTCTGTTCCCTTGAGTTCACTAAGAACCCTAGGTACCGCAAGACTTGCGTTGGGAGTAGATTTGATTTCTCTTTGTTTATCAACCACCCCAATTTTTCCAGAAAACAGATCGCACTCGCAAGTCTGCCTGAAGCTGGAGTGAGGATGGGGTAAAAATAAAAGGTCGTCCAGGCATGGAATGACCTCTATCCTCTTCAGTCTGAGGGGGGCTAGTGCCTCCGCCAGGACTTTTGTAAAAATCTTGGGGTTTGGAGCATAGGCCGAAGGGTAGAGCCCTGAATTGCAGGTGCCGACCTCTCTCCGCCACACAATCGCAACTTACAGAAATGTCTGAGAGTTTTCGTGTATAGGGACGTGTAAATAACCGTCCCTCAGATCAAGGGAGGCATAAAACAATACGGGGGAAGCAAGGCCCTCCCTGTGAAAACTGTTTCCATCCAGAATTTTCGGTAGACCACCCATCGGTTTTTAAGTTTAATATCAGTCACAAATTGCCTGAAGGTTTCCGTACCACAAATACATGTGAGTAGAAACCTTAGTTTATCTCCTGTTGTGGCACCGGGAAGAGAACTCCTTAGTCCATCAAGTCGCCAATTTGGGCCAACAGGGCTCCCGCCATGTGGGCGTCCTTGGGAGAGGAGGTTACCAAAGTCCTTACGGGTGGAGTGCCCCTGAACTGGATCTGGTGACCCTCCCTGACAATCCTCAAAATGAAATAGTTTTGGGTGATTTTTTTCCCATTGTGGGAGGAACTGTCCCAATCTAACTCCCACCGGAAGCAAGTCATTGCGACTTGGTGTTTTTTTAGGAGAGGAAAACAGGATTTTTTTCTGTTTCCATCTCCTCCACTGTTTTTTGGTAGCTGGTGCTTTAGACGTCTGCCCCTGGAATCCACCTTGCCTTTGGGGATGAAAAAAATGCTTTCCTGGGCCTTCTTGTTTTTGACCGGGAATGCTTTTTTCCTATCGGCAGTTCTGTCTAGAACTTTTTCTAGATCCTGCCCAAACAACAGGTCTCCTTCAAATGGAATCCCACAAAGCCTAGTCTTTGAAGCCGGGTCACCTAATCACGATTTTAACCACTTGCCGACCGCCAACCGCAGGTTGACGGCGACAAGGTGGTTCGATATCGCTCCAGGCGCGGGCGCTACAGCGCCACTCGAAACAGGACCGATCACTCTACAGGGCCAGGCCAATGATTTTTGGCCTGGCCCTTCCGGTCGGTCCTGCCAATGATAGGGCTCCTCTGCCTCTGTAATGTAAACAGAGGCAGAGGAAGTAAGCTCCACTTCCTACCTTAAGCCCTTTTTGGTTTCAGCAAGAAAGAAGGAGCATCAGAAACTGGTGAGTGAGTTGCACCAACACCACACTGACACCAGGTCACATAGGCACATTTAACCCCTTGATCACCCCCTGATCGCCCCCCAATTAACCCTTTCACTCCCTGTCACCCCCTGTCACAGTGTCATATAGTGCAGCAATCAGATTTTTACCGATTGCTGTACTTGTGACACTAATCAGTGCTAGGGTAGGTTACTAATAGGCCTAGTTAGGTGAAAACACCCCCCCAATAAAGTTTTTAACCCCTTGATTGCCCCCTGTCACCTGTGATCACCGTATAAGTGTCACGGGTGACGCTAGCTAGCTAGCTAGTTTTTTTCAATCAGATTACCCGCCCTATATTTTATTTACCTTTTATAGGTTTTAACCCCCGATCGCCCGGTGGTGACCCCAGTTAGGTTTTAGTGTGCGTTAGGGTCAGCGTAAACGCCAGGCAGGGCCAGTTAGTGAGGTACTCTGACACACACGCACGCACATTAGGTAGGCGTTAGATACTATTGTAATATCTGATCAGATCAATATCTGTGACCTGATCAGATATATATTAGCGTCCCCACTAGTCTAGTGTTCTAAAAAACGCAGCGTTAGCGGGATCAGCCCAAATAACTGCTAGCACCTGCATTTAGCCCCTCCGCCCAGCCCAGCCCACCCAAGTGCAGGATCAATAGATCGCTGTCACTTATAAAACACAGAACACATTTCTGCAGCCTTCGCAGAGATTATGCCCGATCCCTGCGAATTCTGACAGTGAATTTGGTAGCGTTTGAAACAGGCTCTGACAACCAGGTGCGCTTTTTTGCCTGTGAGTCACGCTAGTGTATGTATCAAATTTAGAAAGTCCAAAATGTCTGGCCGCACGTACACTAGCGAAGAGGACTACAATATGCTGAGTTTGACAGATGAGAGCGATGGGGAAGCCTCACTGTCAGAATCAGGCTCAGCATATGAACCTGTAGACAGCAGCGGCAACCTGTCAGATAGCTCTGACAACGGAGTTGTGGTCCCTGCTAGAGCCAGGCGTACCAGACCCTGTTCTGCTGTCGCTGATGTGCATGAACCGCAGGGCTCTCGTATGCAGCAGAGAGCCAGTACTAGCGCCGCTACCCGTTCTGGTGACCTGGCAAGTACCAGCGGCCTAGTACCCCCTGGACGTAGACGAATCAGCACTGCAGTATCACGTGGTGACGTGGCAAGTCCCATAAGTGCAGTACAAGCTGGTGTGGCTAGCACGAGTAATGCCCCTCAGCCGCGAAGAAGACAAACACTGGCCCGCAGAACCCATAGTGCCCTTCCTGACGCGCTTGCAAACCCTGATTGGCAACCTCCCACTGATGCAGCGCCCATACTTCCCCCATTCACTGCCCAACCCGGAATCACGGTGAATACAGCTGATTTTATGGCCATTGATTTTTATTGGCTGTATTTCACGGAAGATCTCTATAGATCTATTGTGGACCAAAGTAATTTATATGCTGGTCAATTCATCGCCACTAATCCCCATTTGATACTTGCCAGAGACTGGAAACCAATCACGGTTCCAGAATTTAAGACCTTTCTGGGCCTTTCCTTCTTCATGGGCATAACTAAAAAAACTGAATTGCGGGCATATTGGTCACCCAATTCACCATATGCCCGTGTTCTCTGCTTGCATGTGCAGGGCACGATACGAGCAGATTTTGCAGTTCATGCACTTCAGTGACAATGAACTCAGTCGTCCATGGGGTGACCCTGAATTTGACCGGCTCTACAACATTCGGCCCCTCATAAACCACTTCAACCAGAAGTTCACCGCACTTTTTATTCCCAACCAAGTTGTGTGCGTGGACGAGTCCCTGGTTAAATTTTCTGGCCGTCTTGCTTTCAAGCATTAAGTCCCCAGCAAGCGTGCCAGATATTGAGTCAAGATGTATAAGCTCTGTGACAGGGCCACAGGTTATTCATGTAGTTTCCTGGTTTATGAGGGCAAAGATAGTCAGGTAGAGCCGGAAGAATGCACAGACTACATAAGGAGCTCTGGCAAGATTGTGTGGAGCTTGGTGTCACCCTTATTCGGAAACGGGTACCACTTGTACGTGGACAATTATTACACGAGCGTGCCACTTTTTAGTCACTTGTTTGATCATCAGATTGGCGCATGTGGCACCGTGCGACCTAATTGCTGGGGCTTCCCCCAACGGCTGGTAGAATCCCATCTTAGTCGGGGGGAGAGAGCCTGCTTGAAGTGTAATAATTTGCTCACGATGAAGTGGAGGGACAATCGGAATGTTTTCGTTCTGACCTCCCTTCATGCAGATACGACTGTCCAAATTTCTACGGCGACTGGCCTTGTGGAGAAACCCCTCTGTGTCCACGAATATAACCTAAATATGGGTGGGGTGGACCTCAATGATCAGTTACTGGCGCCGTACCTAATTGCCCGAAAAGCGAGACGCTGGTACAAAAAAGTGTCTCTATACCTTTTCAATTGGCTTTGCTGAACTCTCATATCTTATACAGAGCATCAGGACGGACAGGATCCTTCCTCAAATTCATGGAAGAGATCGTCACAGCCCTTCTGTATCCAGATGGTGCTGCTTCCCCACTTCACAATGTGAATGTAGTTAGCCGGCTGCATGGGAGGCACTTTCCACGTGTCCTCCGTGGTACCCCAGGCCACAGAATACCCCAAAAGAGATGTCGTGTCTGCAGACGATGCGGATACAGGCGTGACACCCACAGTTATTGTTCCACCTGTCCTGACCAGCCAGGTCTCTGCATCAGTGACTGTTTTGAACGCTATCACACATTAGTGAATTATTAGCATAGGTTGCAGCAGACACAGCGATAGGCACACGTACATAGGGTCTCCAAAATGCCAGTGCATTTTGAGAGACCCAAACCTGGAACCGATTTTTAGTTACAAAAAAAAAAGGAGTACCAAAAAAACCCCCAATAAAAATGTAAAAAATTTAAAACAACAAAAAAATAAAAAAAGTTAAAAAAAAATACAAAAAAAAATAAAATAAACAAAAACAGTTGTACGTTTCTTTTTTCTCTCTCTCTCTTGTTTTCTCTCTAATCTCTCTCTGTTCTCTCTCTATTGTTAATAGTTTCTATGCATACCTGTTTGTTACTGTTTTTATCATGTTTTCTTTGCAGGTATGTATTTATTTTGTTACTGCTTACCTGTAATGTTTTATTGTTAATGCGTTTTATCATTTTTTTTTCTTCTTAGCAGGTATGTAATTTTTTAAGTTACTGTGTTTTATTAATTGTTTAATCCTTTTCAGGTATGCCATTCAGCTGCAGCACTGATTTATTAATGGTGACAGCAAAAGCGTTTGCTCCCACCATTCATAAAGCAGTGACTCCAGCGCTGTTGGCGGTGATTTCACCACCACAGTTAAAAAAAGAGCAAATATACCGGAGCATAGGGGCAGTGGGTGGAAATTGGAGCGGATTGCCCCTATGCTCCGGTATAGTTTTTTAAAAAGTGGCTATGCCCACCATTAGAAGTGGGAGGATGAAGGGAGGTTTTCTAATGGTGGGCATACCCACCGATTGATTCTTTTTTTTCATGAAAAAAAGAACATTACAATATATGCCCAACAAGGACCAGCGGCATACTAGTGTGTTGCTGGTCTTCTCAGGCTATCCTGTCCCACTGGGGAACGTGAGAATGCAGCTGGTGGTTCCGCCAGCTGACCATAGAGCTGATTGAAGACTAGAATGGCTCCAATCATCTCCATGGCCAAAAAAAACGGAGGCTACAAGCATTTTGTGACTTTGGTTTCGCCAGATATAAACAGCGCCATTGGGAAGTTGGGGAAGCATTTTATCACACCGATTTTGGTGTGGTCAGATGCTTTAAGGGCTGGGGAAAGATCTAGAGTTTAGTAGACCACAAATTTTAAAAAAATATATGCGACAATACCTATTTTTATCATAGGGGATATTTAAAAGACTTGGTGGATCAAGTGGTTAGAAGAGTGGGTGATGTTCGACATAAAATTCCAGGACAGTTCAAAACCCCCCCAAATGACACCATTTTGGAAAGTAGACACCCCAAGCTATTTTCTGAGAGGCATGTTGAGTCCATGGAATATTTGATTTCTTTTTCTTTTTTCTTTTTTTTTCATTAGTGATTGAAAAATGAGAAAAAAAATTGGAATGTGTGGAATTACACCCCAAAATACATTCTGCTGCTTCTCCTGAGTACGAGGATACCCCGTGTGTGAGACTTTTTGTAAGTCTATCCGTGTACGGGACCCCGAAAACCAATCACCTCCTTCAGGATTTCTAAGGGCAAAAACGTATGCCTTCACTCCACACTACCTATCCGGGTTTCGGAGGCCATGAAATGCCCAGATAGCAAAAAAAACCAAATTACCCCATTTTGGAAAGTAGACACCCCATGCTATCTGCTGAGAGGCATGTTGAGTCCATGGAATATTTTATATTTTGCCACAAGTTTCCGGGAAATTACAATTTTTATTTACTTTTTTTTTTACACAAAGTTGTCACTGAAATGTTATATTGCTCACACATGCCATGGGTATGTGTGGAATTACACCCCAAAATTCATTCTGCTGCTTCTCCTGAGTATGGGGATACCCCATGTGTGAGACTTTTTGGGAGCCTATCCGCGTACAGGACCCTGAAAACCATTCACCGCCTTCAGGCTTTCTAAGGGCATAAAATGGTGATTTTACTCCTCAGTACCCATCACGGTTTTGGAGGCCCTGAAATGTCAAGGTAGCACAAAAACCCCCAAATGACCCCATTTTGGAAAGTAAACACCCCAAGGTATTTGCTAAGAGGCATGGTGCATATTTTGCAGCTTTCATTTGTTTTGGAAAATGAAGAAATAAACAGATTTTTTTTTTTTTTTTTTTACTTTTTTCAAATTTCAAAACTTTGTGACAAAATGTGAGATCTGCAAAATACTCAAAATACAATAGCTTGGAGTGTCTACTTTCCAAAATGGGGTAATTGGGGGGGGGGGGGGTTGTGCTATTGGGGCATTCCATGGCCTCCGAAACTGTGATAGGGAGTGAGGAGTAAAATCACCTTTTTACGCACTTAGAAAGCTTGAAGGCGGTGATTGGGTTTTGGGGTCCTGTACGCGGCTAGACTGCCAGAAAGTCTCACATATGTGGTATCCCCGCATTCAGAAGATGCAGCAGAATGTATTTTGGGGTGTAATTTCACATATACCCATGGCATGTTCAAGTAACTTTTCATTTATTGAGAACTTTCTGAAAAAAAAAATTTCCCCGAAACTTGTGGCAAAATATAAAATATTTTAAAATATTCCATGGACTCAACATGCCTCTCAGTAAATAGCTTGGGGTGTCTACTTTCCAAAATGGGGTCATTTGGGGGGGGGGGGGTTGTGCTATCTGGGCATTCCATGGCCTCTGCAACTGAGATAGGTAGTGTGGGGTGAAGGCATACATTTTTGCCCTTAGAAATCCTGAAGGAGGTGATTGGTTTTCGGGGTCCCGTACACGGATAGGCTCCCAATAAGTCTCACACATGTGGTATCCCAGTACTCAGGAGAAGCAGCAGAATGTATTTTGGGGTGTAATTCCACATATACCTATGGCATATGTGAGCAATATATAATTTCAGTAACAACTTTGTGTCATTTTTTCTTTTTTGGTAATTTTTCAATCAATTATGACAAAAAAATAAAATATTCATTGTCCTCAACATGCCTCTCAGCAAATTCCTTGGGGTGTCTACTTTCCAAAATAGGGTCATTTGGGGGGGGGTTTTGTACTGCCCCTCCATTTTAGCACCTCAAGAAATGAGATAGGCAGTCATAAAATAAAAGCTGCGGAAATTCCAGAAAATGTACCCTAGTTTGTAGACGCTATAACTTTTGCGCAAAGCAATAAATATACGCTAATTGGCTTTTTTTTTACCCGAGACATGTGGCTGAATGCATTTTGGCAAAAATTTATGACTAAAATTTAGTTTGTTGTATTTTTGTAATAACATAAAGCTGAAAATATCAGTTTTTTTCAAAATTTCCTTTCCTTTTTTGTTTATATCACAAAAAATAAAAAGTGCAGTGGTGAACAAATACCATCAAAAGAAAGCTCTATTTGTGGGAAAAAAAGGACGCAATTTTAGTTTGGGTACTGCATTGCTGACCACGCAATTACCATTTGAAGCAGCGCAGTGCCAAATTGAAAAAAGTGCTCCGGTCCTAAAGCTGGAAATCCTTCCAGGGCTGAAGTGGTTAAACACAGGGCTCTGCGCGAGGAATTAATCAATGCTGCCGATTTTTGCCGCCAGCTTGACCAACTCTGTGGATGCATCCGCCATATACCCTGCTGCTTTATGCAGCATCGGTAGGGAATCTAGAATTTCTTTCCTAGAATTCCCCCCTTCTAAATGGGCTCGTAGTTTATGCAGCCATACTTCTAAGTTATGGGCTTCAACCATTGTGGCCATTGCCGGTTTTAAACTTGTCCACTTCCCATGATCTTTTTAAGAGTACGTCCACCCTCTTATCCATGGGTTCCTTGAGGACCTCCATGTCCTCAAAAGCAATATTAGTAGACTTGGCACACTGTGAAAAGGCCGCATCCACTTTGGGAACTCTGTTCCATATGCTTTCCGCATCTTCACTAAAAGGAAACCTCCTTTTCAAGCTCTTAGGGAAAAAAAAAATTCTCTGGCTCAACCCACCCTTTTTTAATGGATTCTGCCAGTGAGCTATGCACCAGGAAAACCCTCCCTTGATCTTCTCTTAGGGTTTGGTACATGGTGCAGGGACAGAGAGGCTTGCTCTTCCTTGATTTCAAGCGTCTCGTAAATCACCCCCAACAAGGCATCCATCAGGCCATGGAATGTGTACAGCCCTGAGCAGCTGCATCTCCTTGTACAGGTGGGTGGTCAGGAGGTGGAAAATGGGGCTCAACTTCTTGCTTTTATCACCCTCTGTTTTCCCATGTGAATGAACCCTAAGGCCTTGTTTACACCTACTGATCAGGGGGACGGGTGGTAAAAACAGGGGGTTGAGACGTGTTTTTACTACCTCTCCTCTTCTTGATCTGTATGGGGATATACGCATGCAGGACCTATGTAAGTGAATTGGGCTCAGCTGCAGCAGCATCCAATGCATGCAGTTTTGGCGCATTGGTGCCGGATTTTAGGGGGTCAAAACAGGCAGTGAGGAGACATACATCCTCACTGCCTGTCAAATGCCCTCTGAAAAGCGATCCCACTGTTCAGAGGGCTACTGCAAGTGTAAACTAACCCACACCTTTGCAGTTGTGGCGGAGTGTGTGTGTGTTTTTGTGCAGCACATGGAGGGTGACCCCATTCATTTCATTTTTATAAATCTCACTGCACCAAAACGCATGCTACTTTGTTACCATGCATTTTAGTAGGGGCAAATGAGTGCAAAAGCAAAGTGTGTGGGGGTGCCATTACAAATGAATGCTTCGACCGCATACCTGCAAAAGAGCTGTGTGTTTTGGTGCATTGCAGGATCGCATGTGATTTTGTACACAGTCCTGCAACGCACAAATGTCTACCTACTGTAAGAGAGAGGGGGCCTGAGGAAAAGAGGAGGGGTGGGGGGGTATTCTGAGGAGAAGCGAGGTCTATGGCTTAGTTGCACCAGTCTTCCCCTTGTACTCACAGTTAACACTAGGGATGAGCCAACCCCCCCTCCCCCTCCCGTTTGGTTCGCACCAGAACATGCGAACAGACAAAAAGTTCAGGGCGAATATCCGAACACCATTAAAGTCTATGAGACGCGAACATGAAAAATCAAAAGTGCTCATTTTAAAGGCTTATATGCAATGTTATTGCTCTAAAAAGTGTATGGGGTCCAGGGTCCTGCCCTAGGGGACATGTATCAATGAAAAAAAAGTTTTTAAATCAATTGTTTTTTTCAGGAGCAGTGATTTTAATAATGTTTAAAGTGAAAAAAAAGAAAAAGAAAAATTCCTTTAAATATTTGTGCCTGGGGGTGTCATTAGTCTGTGTGTAAAAGGGTGCATCTCTGTGAGGTGTAGAACATAGCCAGGGCAAAATGACATTTCCATAGGAAAAATTGTCATTTAAAATCGCGGCTGTAATGTATTGCTGGCTCCCGGCAATATACAAAAAAATCGCTGAAAAAAAGTGCCAAATTTAAAAAAAAAAAAAAAGGGGTCCCCTTAAAATCCAAACCAGACCAGACCCTTATCCGAGCATGCAGCCCTGGCCGGTTAGGATGGGGGGGGACGAGCGAGCACCCCCCCTCCTGATCTGTACCAGGATACATACCCTTAACATGGGGAGTAGGGATGCTTTGGGGGAGGGGGGGCTCTGCCCCCCCACCTCAAAGCACCTTGTCCCCATGTTGATGGGGACAAGAGCACCTAAACCCACAAGCCTGGCCGGTGCTTGTGGGGGTCTGCGGGCGGGGGGCGCTTATCAGAATCTTTAATAAGGGGGCCCCCAGATCCCGCCCCCCCCCCCCTATGTGAACAGG
>BLSH010207240.1:601019-611274 GCA_018402905.1 Glandirana rugosa
TGGCCCCCCCCCCCCCCCCCAGGGTAGATTCACCCTTTTTAGTTTTCATCCTGCTCACTATCACTAGGACCAAAAGTGATCACAAATGCAAGTTTGTCACCAGGACAGGAATAGAGGGGAAATCTTCCAATGGGCGCACTTATTCCAGTGACGACTAAGGCAGTTCATTGACTATACAATTTTCTTTCCTGCAACCCATGCAGACCGTGTGGGAATCCCACCCACGGAGCTATAGCCGCTGGCAGTTGCATCCAAAAAATTCAACATGTTGGTTGTACTCAAGTCGACAAGTGAATCAACTTTGGTACAATCAGCCTGCCCATACATGCTTCGAATCTTGGCCGGTCCCAAGATTTGTACCCTCTATGGCCAGCTAAAGACAGGACTTTGCTCACTTTGGAGAGACTTCTGCTCCTTTCCATTGTGTGTACAGGGCAAGAAGTAAAGGAAATCTGAGAAACATTTGGAAGCGAAAAAGACCTGAGTGTTAACCATTTCCTGCATTATTAAAAAAAAATGAAATCCATTATTGTTCGACATACTTTCTGTCCCCCTCTTTTTCGAAAAGTGGCTTCTTTGAAGCTAGAGGTGAATTTCCAGTTATAATTTCCATGCTAGAATACATTTAAAGTTGGTTATGTCCTAATTGACTTTACACACAGGACATAAAATGTACACAAAATGCCTTTCATTTGGTGAGTGCAGATAATTAGATATTTAAGTTAGCATTGACTTAATTTCAATTCTATTTAATAGTTTTGTATTAGCTGACATTTTTGAGAGGTTGTAGTGAAGGAATTTGTCACGTTGACCGTAATATACATTTGGATTTAAATTTTGTGTCTTGTTGCCTTCTTAGTGTGAAATAAAATAAATCCCTTTGGTATACAAGCACTGTGCATGTGGCCTTGAAGCTGTGTATGGTGATGGAACTCCCTTTATAAGATTCATGGTTGGCTGATGTCTCTGAGAGCGATGGTTTTAGGACATCTGTGCATTCCTGAGTGTGCAGCCATGTAGCCAAAACCTGCTGAGACTCTCTGAAGTGCCTGTGGGAACCCTGCAGTGCATTCGCCATGGGAACCTTGTTTTGTTTTTCCCATTGACAGGGTTATGGTGTTCACCTGCACACTGGTTGCCTAACAATTTAAAGCTGATGCTCAGCTTCACTTGTAATCGTTAATTTCAGCCAAGCTAGCCCAAATTAACCATTTCCTACACTAACCTGTGCGCCTGCTTGGCGTGCTGTATGCAGCCTCAGCTGTAGTATACAGCACTGTATTTGGGTGTGAGAAGACCTTCCTGTCTCGCACCCGGAATAAAATGGCATCAAAATAGTCGGTTTGAGCAGCACTCTTCATAGGCAGCTTCATATTCTGTCAATAAATACAAAGCTTCCTCTGATTGGCTGAGTTGGAGAGGCAGGCCAATGATGTCACAATCTCTGATTCGGTCAATCAGAGGAAGCTTTTTCTTTTTCGTGCATCATGGGACACAGAGCAGGCTATATAATCATTACTTGGTTATACGCCACCTATAGGTGAGTGGACACTGGCAAATAAAAACAGACAGGAAGCCCCCCTCCTATATAACCCCTCCCATACAGGAAGTACCTCTGTTTTTTTTTTTTTTTTGTTTTGTTTTTTGTTTTTTTTCCTGGTGTCTAAAGAGGTGGATGGTCACTTCTAGAGCTCGGTGTGAGCTTCCATGCTGCATCCTGGACAGATTCTTTCGAATCAGGGACAGCTCCTCAGATCGGATCCATTTCAAACCGCTATTAACCACTTCAGCCCCGGAAGGATTTACTCCCTTCCTGACCAGAGCAGATTCGGCACTGCGTTGCTTTAACTGACAATTGCGCGGTCATGCGACGTTGTACCCAAACAAAATTGATGTCCTTTTTTTATCCCACAAATAGAGTTTTCTTTGGGTGGTATTTGATCACCTCTGCAGTTTTTATTTGTGCTATAAACAAAAAAAAGAGCGACAATTTTGGAAAAAAAAAAATTATTTTTTTTTACTTTTTGCTATAATACATCTCCAAGAAAAAACTAATTTATTCATCAGTTTAGGCCAAAATGTATTCTAAATATTCTTGGTAAATCGTAAAAAGCGTTTGGTTTGCGCAAAAGTTATTGCGTCTACAAACTGAGAATTGATTTATGGCGTTTTTTATTTACTTTTTTGAGATCATTGACATTTATACAGCGATCAGAGCTAAAAATAGCCAGTGATTACTGTGTAAATGTCACTGGTAGGGAAGGTGTTAAGCTGTAGGGGGGCGATCAAGGGGTTAACTGTTCCCTCACTGCGTTCTAACTGTGTGGGGCTGGGCTGGCAGGGGCATGACAGATCTAAATGATCACGATTTACAGGTATTAGTAGATCACTGTCATGTCACCTGACAGAACGGGAAACCGCAGTGTTTACATTGGCGGTTCCCTGTTCTGTCTCTGTATTAAGTGATCGCAGGTCGCCGGTGAATCGCTGTTTATAGACAGCAATTTGCGCAGCGGAGTCACTTTGCCGCCGTTTATCTACGCGGGGTGGTCAGCAAGTTTTTAATCTAAAATAAATGGTACCCGAGCCTTGCTAAGCAGACAGAAGAAACTGCTAAGTTTTGCCTGTAATGCGCCCATACGCAGCGCTGGACCCTGTGTAGTGGAAAGCCTGGAACTTCGGAACCAAGGTACTTCCTGCAGGGTGCTGTACTGGTCCAAGGGAGAGTGGACCCTCTTGCAATGGGTACCTGGTCCTTGAAGGTCCTTGTTGACAGATCCCGCCGCGAGGGGTGAAGATTGGTCCTGCAATCTTCTCCAGTTTCTGCGGCGGCAATGGTATGTAATCCCTATGGGAATAGAGACCCCGGCTAGTTTCCCGCTCCAGGGGCGGGAGGTAGACCGTGATCTCCTGTCCTGTGGGGCCTGCTCTTTTCTTGCCCCCACCAGGGGGCTGGGTGCTTCCTTGTAAAATTGAGGTGGCTGTGGTTTCTCAGGTAGCCACTAGGGGGAGCCGTGTCCTGGCCGCATCTTTCCTATCCTGCTCTATACAGAGCTAAATGGGCGTTCCTCGGCTGTGCGAGTGCGCACGCCGCTCAGCGTGCACGTGGCGGCTCCGCACATGCACGGTGATATCAGGAAGTTGCCAGCGTTCATCATGGCGGTTCAGCAGCATTCCACGCAACCAGTTGGCGGTGCAGGTGGGACACAGAGCAGGCTATTCCTCCTGGGGGCACATGAGTCCTGTGGTGGGGGCAGCTGGCAGTCAAGCAGAGCAGGACATTGTGCTGGGGGTTTAGGCTTGAGGGGGCAAGTGCACCAAAGCAAGCCATGGCTTCCCGGAAGCGCAATGGGGAGTGGGGGTGCTGCACCAAGGGGTATGGGGATTTCACCAGCAGCCTCAGAAGGGGCTGGTGGGATCCCTGCTGCTATAGCCTCCACTGAGAGACTAGAGGCACCTGGGCAGTCTGAGCCACTGCGCCTGTCTGGCATTGTAGCTACTGCCTCATCTTCCTCGGATTATGTTACTAAAGAGGACCAGTCATTGGCTCTAGCAGGCTTAGAAAGCAAGATTGCTGGGATGATTGCATCTGTTACAAGGTTAGAAGCGTGTCAGATTTCCATCCCCTGACCCTCCGGTGCTAGAGCAGGATTGGATGGAGGAGGAAAAGGTAGTGGTAGATGAGCTGCCTGTGATGCAGTCAGAGGTATCTGTTTCAGATGATTCTGGGTCTGCAGAGGCCCAAGAGACATCAGCTTCTCGGTCACAAAAGCTGCTTGTCCATTCACTGACACCCAAGGTAGGTGCAGCTTTTAGGCTACCCCCAGTAGAGGTTCCTGAAACCTTACACCTCTCTCGGGTCATTAAAGCCCACTCAGGGCACTCAGGTTTTTCCCTTTCACCCCCTTCTTGAGCAGGTGGTGTATTCTGACTGGGAGCACCCAGACAGATTGTTTATTCCTCCCAAGAGGTTTTCTTCATTCTACCCAATGGAGGAAAAGTTTTTGAAAAGGTGGAGTGTACCAACTGTTGCGGCAGTCTCATCCCTTAGTAAAACCTTAACCGGCCCAGTGGATAATGCTCAGGGCTTTAAGGACCCTGCGGATAAGAAGCAGGAGTCCTTATTAAAGGCCTCCTTCACCTTGGTAAGCTCCGCCATTCAGCCCGCAGTCGCAGCGATTGGTGTATGTCAGGCCTTAAAGGATCAGGCTAGGCGACCCGGTAGGGGGGGGAGATCCAGAGGAAGAATCTTTGGATTTACCTCAGGTCGTATGTTTTGCTGTGAATGCTCTTAAGGACTCAATACAGCAGGTCTCCCGAATGGCTCTCTTATCCGTGCATATGCGCAGGATTTTGTGGCTAAAGAGCTGTTTGGCTGAGTTTCCCTTTAAGAGGTTGCTGGCAGGTTTTCCCTTTCATGGCGACCGCCTGTTTGGGGAAGACCTTGACAAGTATATCCAGAAGATTTCTGGAGGTAAGAGCACGCTCCTTCCTGCTGGTTAAGAAATCGGCTAAGCGACCTTCCTTTAAGACTTCAGCTTCTGGTCCCTCTGGATTTTCAGGCCCTAGGCAGTCTCTACGGCCTCAATGACCTGGAACCAGGGGTAAACTGCAGGGCCAGGGACAAAAGAAGCCTTGGACCCAAAGATCCTCCAAGCTTTCCTTGTGAATGGGCGCCCCCACTCAGTCAGGTGGGGGGGAAGGTTGTTACACTTTGCAGGTGTATTGGAAGAGCTGGTTTGGGACAAGTGGGCATTCTTAATAGTATCTCGAGGATACAAGCTGGAATTTCAGGCTTGGACCTCTCTAAGGTTCTTAAGATTCAGGGTTCCCACGGATCCTGTAAAGAGGGTGCGGTTGTTTCAGGTGCTAGGACACTTGAGCTTGCAAGGTGTAATTGTGAAGGTGTCAACTGAGAGGCGCACAGGCTTCTCTTCTCGAACCTGTTTATGGTTCCAAAGCCAAATGGGGAAGTAAAACCCGTTCTGGGTCTCAAGGCTCTAAACCAGTGCTTCTCAACTCCGGTCCTTGGGACCCACTAACAGGCCAGGTTTGCAGGATAACTGAAATGCATCACAGGTGATATCATTTGCTGCTCAGTGATTGCAGTATTCTAGTCTGCATCTCCCCAAGGTAATACCTAAAATCTGGCCTGTTAGGGGGCCCCTGAAGACCGGAGTTGAGAACCACTGCTCTAAACCAATATCTTGCGGTGAGCCCATTTCGGATGAAATCAGTTCGGTCAATGGATTGTGAATTAAGTCCTCCCTAGATCCAGTCCCTGGAATATCTAGGTCTGCGGTTGGACATAATACAGGCAAATATATTCTTGCCTCTAAGGAAGGTCAGTGACCTCAGGGCTTTAGTAAGCAGAGTGAAGGGTTAAGAGAATCCTTCGGTTCGGCACTGTGTGAGCCTGTTGGGCAAGATGGTAGCCTCCTCCCGAGGCAATATGTTATGCGCAATTCCATTCCAAGGCCATTCAGTGCAACATCTTAATGGAATGGAGCAGCACAAATGCTGGATTGTGGCATGACCTTGACTCCCAGGATGTGGCGTAGTCTCAATTGGTGGCTAGTACGCCGGAACTTGAATCACAGTTTTGGGAAGTAGGTCTCAGGTGGAGCAAGGATTGCCCATCAATGTCCTGGAGCTGCGTGCCATTTGGCTAGCTCTGAGGTGTTGGACATCCAGGTTGCAGGGTCACCCGGTAAGGGTGCAGACCAACAATGCCACAGCAGTGGCCTACGTCAAACACCAGGGCGGCACCAGGAGTCGGTTGGCGCACGAGGAGGTCTGTCTACTGCTCATGTGGGCAGAAGAGCATGTGCCAAGGCTTTCGACAGTATACATTCCGAGGGTAGAGAATTGGAAGATGGGCTATCTCAGCCGCCAGCAGATACTCTCAGGGGAATGGTCTCTGCATCCCAAAGTTTTTTGGGAAATATGCCTGCGGTGCGGGACGCCAGAGTTGGATCTACAGGCGTCCCGATTCAACAGCAAGAGCAAACGGTTTGTGTCCAGGGCAAGGGATCTCCTCGCCGTTGGAGTTGATTCCATGGGTCCAGTTTTTCTTAATGTAAGCCTTTCCCCTAGTCTCTCTCCTACCACATCTCTTTCGCAGAAAAGAGGCGGCAGCAGTCATTCTAGTAGTGAAGGGTTTTCTCAGGAGGACCTGGTACCCAGAGATGGTAAGATTGGCAGTGGATGGACCTTGGCGGCTTCCGGTCCGCCCCGATCTGCTGTCTCAAGGTCCTATATTTCACCCAAATTTACCTGCGCTAAATTTGACGGCATGATTATTGAAGCAACGGTCTTGAGAGATCTCTGGGTCTATGTTGTCTACACTTAACGCCAGGAAACTGGCCACCAAAAGAATTTACCACAGGGTCTGGAAGGCTTACATTGGTTGGTGTGAAGCCAGAAGATGGCATCCTCGCAAATACACAATTGGTAGGATACTAGCCTTCCTTCGGGTTGGCGTAGATATGATATTGGCCTTTGCTACGATCAAGGGGTAAATTTCAGCCTGGTCTTCACACTCCATGATAAGGACTTTTCTTCAGGGGGTAACCCATTTGTTGCCTCCTGTCAGGTTTCCTCCTTGTCCGTGGGAATTTAGTGTTGTCAGTGCTGCGGAAGCAGCCGTTTGAGTCTGTTAGGGAAATACCCTAGGTTCTCTTGATTCGGAAGTTAGTCTTCCTCTCTGCCATTACCTCGGCTAGGAGGGTTTTCGGAGTTGGCACCACTTTCTTGTAAAGAGCCGTACTTAAAGCGGAGTTCCACCCAGAATTTTTTTTTTTTTACATCATTCAAGTCCTTTGCCTATATAGACTTACCTTTGAAGGAAAAAAAAATTATACTCACCCTATGTCGCTTGTTGCTAGGTGGTCTTTGTAATCTGCCCCTTTTTAGGTCCTTGGCTCTTTTCCTCACTTCCTGCTTTGCTTGGCCTCCTGGGAGATGACTCATTTCCCAGGAGTCGGTGGGCTTCTCTGTACTGTAAAATCGTGTTATATTCGACAGGAAATGACACTATTTAAAGCGGACCGAGATCGAGGAGTGCATGATGGTTATCCACCATGCACTTCTTTTAGGAAGAGATGCCAGGAGACTACAGATGGGCTTCAGATGCCCTCACCTAAAATGGAAAAGTCCAGCAGTGAGAGAAACGAAATTGTGAGTAAAAAATACATGTAATTACTAGGCAGTTTGAAAGTAAGGAAACAAAAGGTTACATCTATTTTAGTATTAAGAGTGGATGCCAGGGGAAAAAAAAAAAATTCTCTGGGTGGAACTCCGCTTTAAGATTGCATCAGAATAAGGTGCCGCTGCGCCCCCTTCCGTCCGTTTTACCTAAGGTGGTGTTGGCCTTTCATTCAGGATATTGTCCTACCTTCCTTTTTTTTTTTTCTCACCCTACCTCTCCAGAGGAGAGACGGTTGCACTCTCTGGATGTGGTTCGGGCTGTTAAGGTCTATCTGAAGAGGTCCACAGACATAAGAAAGACTGATGCCTTTTTTGTTTTTCCAGAGGGTCCTAGGAAGGGTCAGGCGGTGTCCAAGGCAGCTATTTCGCTATGGATCCGCCAGTTGATTACTCAAGCCTAGGGCTTGAAGGGGAGGGCTCCTCTCTTCAGGTTAAGAGCTCACTCCACCAGGAGAGTAGGGACCTCCTGGGCATTCTGCCATCAGACGTCTGTGGCAGAGATTTGTAAGGCCAGTACATGGTCCTTATTGCACACATTCACAAGATTCTACCAAGTGGATGTTAGAACAGCAGACGATACGGCCTTTGGCCACTAACTAATGATTATATAGCCTGCTCTGTGTCCCGTGATATACGAAAAAGAAAATTTGTATTTTTCTCTACATGCTTACATGTAAAATCAATTTCTTTGAGTACATCACGGGACCCAGAGGTCCCTCCCCTCTGTTTTCTTTTTGGGAGTTCATTGATAGGTTCAAAACTGAGGTACTTCCTGTATGGGGGGGGGGGGTTATATAGGAGGGGGGACTTCCTGTCTTTTGATTTGCCAGTGTCCATTCACCTATAGGTGACGTATAACCCAGTAATGATTATATAGCCCTGCTCTGTGTCCCGTGATGTACTCCAAGAAATGGATTTTACAGGTAAGGATGTAGAAAAAAATCCAATTATTCATTGATTGAATGCAAAGCTGCCTATGAGTTCTGCTCATACTGACTATTTTGTTCCTGGTGTGAGACAGGGAGGTCACATCTCGCACCTAGAAAATAGTGCTGTATACTGTATGTATCAGAGGCTGTAAGCAGTTTTTACAAAAAAAGCAAACATGTCAGTGTAGGAAATAGTTTGGGCCAGTGTGGGCAATTTGTAAGTTCTGCTTTGTTTTGGAGAGTAGGGTACAACAATGAGATACCTCTTACATGTATGGTATTTGTCTGATTTAATATTGGGCTTTTCTCTATGGTAGGGCTAAGGTGCGGTATTTATTTCCCTGTGGGGTCAGAAGTGGGAATGTAATTTTCCAGTTGGAGTGACCTGAAAGTTTTTTTTTTTTTTCTTTTTTTTTTTTTTGTTTATGGTAGGGCCTACAAGCAAATCTTCCAAGGTATGGAAGAAACCCAGTGTGAGAGGGTTAATGTTCGGTACAAGAGATACAGCAGTCAGAGGAAAAGGGAGGTTAAGCCCCGTACACACGATCAGAAAATTGTACGGAAAATACTGCTTACGTACGAAGCGATCGTACGATAATGGGATCGTTTAGTACATCATTTCGAGAGCCGATCATGACAGTTCATCCTATGTTTTTCCGTCCGGACATGCAAGAAAAATTTTCGTTTCATCAGTACAGCTGTCGTTCGAAAATGCAATACAAATTCACTACAACACATCACATCGCTTCCGATTATTTTTTTTTTTAATTCTGTCGTGCGAGAATTTTCCTGACTAAAGTAAACTCTTCCAATTCGATCTGAGATTGGCATGTGGAAAAAAAAATGGACGATCATTCGCCCGATTAATCTCATTGTGTGTACCGGGCATTAGTCTGTTTTCCAGGTCCTAGAACCCTACTTAGTAGGTTCTCCAATGCCATTAGGGTGGCCTCTATAGTGGGGGAGAGGTTTGTGGGTTTGTTTGAAATATACTTATGAGCTAGCAGATATTTGTATAAGCTTATTCTTTGGGATTTGCTAGCTTTCTAATTCTGCCCATAGAGTGTGAGGTGCTGTGGGGAACATGGTTCAGAATTGAGTCTAAATCTCACAGTAAGGGAAGACCTACTCCCCTGGCAGTTCTAAGTTTAATCAACTTACTGAGGGCACATCTGGTTATTTTGTCCTTCCATAGGTATTGATTCAAAAAGGTCAGTCCATTTTAATGGGCTGCAATACCCTCAAACATGGAGAAAGAGAAATCCTTGACCTTTTTCCCAAATTTGCGCTGCATCAAGCCGCATGGTGCTGCAGCAACATGTGGTTTGGCACAGGCGATAATGCACCACGGGTACTGACCTAATATTTGCTGGAAGAAAATTTTACTGACCGGAGCTCTGAATTTTAATTTCATACCCCTGGTCTATATACACTTGCTAGTCCATCTAATACTTCTCTCCCCCCAGACTGACAATGTTGCTGTCCAAAGGTGCCCCCTGTGCTTCTTCATCCAGAGTAGAGGCATCTAATACAGGTGTGATACTGGCCAGATCACCAGGTAAAAACGGGGGGGAAAGCCTAAAAAGAAAATAAAATAATGCAGCTACCACATCTATTGATTGGTAAGCTGCAATATATAAAATTTTTGGTTAAAAAAAAAATTAGATGCATAGGGAATTCTAACGTAGCGTGACATTGCAGGTCAATCCATCCAGGGTAAGCTGACCATACAGTAGAAGATTTTCAAATTAACATTCATACGAAAAAAAAACTTTTTTACATTACATTTGCTGACTTGGTAATTTTTGTTCAAATTAATTTTATACAATGAAAACTGGTTACACTGTTAGCAGTTTTAGAAATCTTCCAGTCTGCTTCTTTGAATTTTCTACTCATTGCTGTCCAAAATTGGCATCGATTTGACCTTGTTGCCATCTAGAAAATCGAACAAATATCCTCAGTCTGCTCCTCTGGTCGTCCCCCCCCCCCATCCTGGCTCTGTCAGGATGGAGAGCGAAGGAAGGAGCCAGTAAATCTGTCATTTATCGGCTCCTTCTTTTTCTGAATACACAGTCAGTGATCACTGACTCTGTCTAATTATAAATGAACATTGTAAA
>BLSH010207240.1:613081-633290 GCA_018402905.1 Glandirana rugosa
TTTTTTTTTTTTTTTTTTTTTTTTTTTTAATCTGTATTTTAATAAATGTATTGCATAAAACAAAGGTCGTCTTATTTGCATGTGACTGCAGCAAAGATGAGAAAGCCTTGCATACTCTAGTCATATTGTATCCCAAGCATACAAAGCCAGAGGACTAAAACCCCTCCAGATGCTAGATGGGAAATGCCACCTAGAACACAGAACCTTCTTGATCCACAAAAGATTATGATTATGTATTCCCTGTTGTAATATACTGTATGACTTCTAATTGACATATAGTACTTGTTAAAAGTTTTTTTAACCACTTGAAGACTGGCATGTTAAGCCCCCTTCCTGTCCAGGCCATTTTCAGCAATGTGATACTTTTGACTAATTACTTGGCCATGCAACACTGTACTTACATGAATTTTATATACTTTTTGAAGCTGCATTCTTTTGGTGGTATTTAGTTTTCACAAAAGTGAGTACATCCCTCATATTTTTGTAAATATTTATTATTTTATTATCTTTTTATGTGACCACACTGAAGAAATGACACTTTGTTACAATGTAAAGTAGTGAAGTGTTACTGCTTGTAGAACAGTGTAAATTTACTGTTCCCTCAAAATAACACAGCCATTTAATGTCTAAACTGCTGGCAACAAAAGTGAGTACACCCCTAAGAGAAAATGTCCATATTGGGCCCTAAGTGTCAATATTTTGTGTGGCCACCATTTTTTTTCAGCACTGCCTTAACCCTCTTGGACATCGAGTTTGTCAGAGCTTCACATGTTGCCTCTGGAGTCCTCTTCCACTCCTCCATGATGCCAGTGCGAAGCTGGTGGATGCTACCTTGCGCTCTACCTTCCAGGATACCCCACATATGCTTAATAGGGTTTACCCGCAGCTTCTTTAGCAAGGCATTGGTCGTCTTGGAGCTGTTTGGGATCCTTGTGTTGGAATATTATCCTGCAGCCCAGCCTCTGAAGGGAGGGAATCATGCACTGCTTCAGTATGTCACAGTACATGTTGCCATTCACGGTTCCCTCAATGAACTGTAGCTCCCCAGTGCCAGCAGCACTCATGCAGCCCCAGACCATGACACTCCCACCACGCTTAACTGTAGGCAAGAAACACTTGTCTTTGTACTCCTCACCTGGTTGCCGCCACACACGCTTGACACCATGTAAACCAAATAAGTGTTTCTTCGTCTCGTCAAACCACAGGACATGGTTCCAGTAATCCATGTCCTTAATCTGCTTGTCTTCAGCAAACTGTTTGCAGGCTTTCTTGTGCATCATCTTAACTGGTTTTGTACCGGCTCGCGTACATTTACTGCTGCAGAGCGAATCACTGTCTATAAACGGCAGCTAGCGGGCGGGAGCACGCCGGCGGCAGTGTGCTCTCATGCCCGCCGCACTCTGTAGGAGTGTGTCCGCGGCTCGGGCAGACCTGTTGCCCGCCGGCGAGCCTCGATGACCTGGCAAAGAGAGAGCAGGGAACCGCCGATGTAAACAGGGCGGTTTCCCGCTCTGTCAGTAGGCATTTAAAAGATCTACTGATTCCTGTCACTGGGATCAGTTCAATCTCTTATGCCCATGGTAGCCCAGCCCCCTCACAGTTAGAACATGCCCAGGGAACACAGTTAACCCCTTCACTGCCAATGACATTTATACAGTAATCAGTGGATATTTAAATTTCTGATCGCTGTACAAATGTCTGGTCCCAAAAAAGTGTAAAAAATGTCTGCAATATCACAGTCCCAATAAAAATCACAGATCGCCGCCATTACCAGTAAAACAAAAAAAAAAATTGTAAAAACGCCAGAAATTAACTTTCGTGGTTTGTAAACGCGGCAACTTTTGTGAAAACCAATCAACCGATTGCGATTTTACTTTTTTTTTTTTTAACAAAAATATGAGGAATATAAATCGGCCAAAACCAATGAAAAAATGTTATTTTGGATTTGTATTTTATCAAAAAGTAACAAATTATTATTTTTTTTGCAAAATTGTTGCTTTGGTTTATAGTGGTGATTAGAAATGATGCAAAAGTGTTCAAATACCACTGAAAGAAAGCTCTATTTGTGGGGGGGAAAAAAAGACGCAAATTTTGTTTGGGTGCAACATCGCATGACCGCGCAATTGTCAGTTAAAGCGACGCAGTGCCGAATCGCAAAAAGTGCTCTCGTCCTAACATGGGAAATCCCTTTGGGGGCTGAAGTGGTTAAGAGATTTCGTCCTGGGATGACAGCCATGCAGACCAATTTGATGTAGTGTGCAAGCGCTGACCCCCCACACACACCCCTTCAACCTCTGCAGTAATGCTGGCAGCATTCCATATGTTTACTTCCCAAAGACCACCTCTGGAGGGCTTTGCCATGAGGTGCCATGTTGAACTTCCAGTGGCCAGTATGTGAGAGTGATGACACCAAATTTAACACACCTGCTCCCCATTCACACATGTGACTTTGTAACACTGAGTCACATGACACCGGGGAGGGAAAATGGCTAATTGGGCCCAATTTGGACATTTTCACTTAGGGGTGTACTCACTCTTGTTGGCAGCGGTTTAGACATTAATGGCAGTGTGTTGAGTTATTTTGAGGGGACAGCAAATTTACACTGTTGTACAAGCTGTACACTCGCACCTTTACATTGTAGCAGTGTCCTTTCTTCAGTGTTGTCACATGAAAAGATATAATAAAATATTTACAAAAATGTGAGCGGTGTACTCACTTTTGTGAGATACTGTATATACACTGATCAGCCATAACAACATGACCACTGACAGGTAAAGTGAATAACATTGATTATCTTGTTACAATGGCACCTAAACATAATAGGGAGGGTATATTAGGCAGCAAATGAACATGTTGATGTGTTGAAGGCAGAAAAAAAATGGGCAAGCGTAAGGATTTGTGTGCTCAGCACAATATCAAAAAACCCAAAACACCTGAAGTGTTATGATAGTGAGTCCAATCATTGAAAATATTCAAAAGAATCAAACCTAGAATAGTTCTTATGAAGAAATTTCAAGTGATATGATTCAGGTGATGATCTGAGTCGTCTAGTGCTTCAATCACCCAGTGTGACCGCCATCAATGTTAAAAAAATGCACTCGCCAGATATAATTGCTTTCTAATAAATAGAACAGCAAAAAGCTCATATGGATATAAGATCCAGGTAATCGGAGGTATGTAGTACTCATTAGCTTGCAGTTATGCCTTCTATCCGAATCACAGGACCCTCTTCAGATTGTATCCAAGTACATGGATCATGCATGATCAGGAAGCTTTGTTTCTCATGGTAAAAACAACTCCGTGTATCCCATCCGTAGTGATAAGTCACCAATGACAAAGAAGAAAAAAAATCTCATGGTGCAGTATTTATTGGTAAACCAGCATAAAAACAAACCTATAAAACAATTGTGCCTATAGCACTTGCACAAAAAAAGGCCAACCCAACCAGGGATAATGGTGGCAGGACCTCAAATGCAAAAACGTCATATGTGAAATAGTAAGCTTGCACTGACATAACGTGATGCCAGTCTGAAGCCAGCATCAATATGTTTGTTTTTATGCTGGTTCACCAATGAATACTGCACCATGAGATTTTTTTCTTCTTTGTCATTGGTGACTTATTACTACGCAAGGGATACGCTGAGTTGTTTTTACCATGAGAAATAAAGCTTCCTGGTCATGATCCATGCACTTGGATATAATCTGAAGAGGGTCCTGTGATTTGAATAGAGGGGAAAAGTATGAGCTAATGATGACCTGAATCTTACTATATGCAATTTTTGCTCTTCTATTCATTAGACAGCAACGATATCTGGTGAATGTGTTTTTCTGACATTGTTGGCGGTCGCACTGGATGAGGGAGATCACCGGAATTCTATCACTTGATCATTCTTCATAAGAACTATTCTAGGTTTGATTCTTTTGAAATTTTTTCAATGATTGGACTCTATCATAACACTTCAGGTGTTTGGGTTTTTTGATGCAATTTTTTCTTCATTCTTATCACAGTGTTTTATATATCTACACCAATTGCTTTCAGCTATATACCATTACGCTCTGATACCATTTTTTTTTCTTATTTTAATGTAAGGATTTGAGTGACTTTGACAAGGGACACATTTTACTGGCTAGATTACTGGGTCAGAGCATCTCCCAAACTTGCAGCTCTTGTGGGATATTTCAGGTCTTCTGTGGTCAGGACTTACCAAAAGAGGTACAAGAAAGGAAAACCGGTGACAGAGTCATGGGTGGCCAAGGCTCAGTGATGCACATAAGCACCAAAGGCTGATCCATGTAGTCTGATTACATATTAGTGCTAAACAGAGAGGTGAGGGCAGCCCGCTCCAGGTGTGAGGTGTCAGTGATTTTCCGGGAGATCAGGTGCAGGTCTGGACAACCGCTGATCCAAGTCCATATGAAGCTGAAGAAAAGGAAGACCGCACTCCAATATTCGGAAAAAGCTTTGTGGTTTTAATGTGAACCATAGGTGAATAAAATGTCCAGGCAGATGATACAAAAAGCAGCAAAAGGTTTACGCGTTTCACGGATCTATGGTCCGCTTAGTCATAACCAAATATTAGTGCTACTGTAGCTCTTTTCTGAAAAAATGCATGCTGGCTTTGATAGCTGTCAGAACACACGGTGCATTGTACTTTATTGTGTATGGGGCTGCGTAGCTGTTAGGGGTGTGCATCTTCACTGGTCTCAATTCGATTTGATTACGATTATCGTGTCAAAGATTTGATTCTGCAATGCATCATGATCACTGCCCATCGTTTTCATAAAAAAAAAAATGTATAGTCCGAAAAACTCTGTTTTTTTTTTTTTGTATGTTATCTTATTTAAAAAAAAAAAAAAAAGACACTCTGTGTCCACTGACAGACCAACGAGTCCTCCCCTGACCGCTGGCACCTCCCCTGATGTGTAGTCCATACTTAGCCCTTTAAAGCACAGAAAATACAATAATCCTCATGTACCCTTGTGTAACTTCATGTACTGCCTGTCATCCCATTGCATAGTGAGTGTGCAGACACGAGACAGTTATTGTATAAAATTCTCAAGAGACATATAACATATGCAGTATATATAAGAAACATTATAAATAATAGTTCTATATGATCAATAAAAATAATTTTATAACATTTTATTTATTGAATATAGCTATATATAATAATGTGAGCTCTCAAAATTTGAGGGTGAGTGTGGGACTGCCTCCTAAGGGTGGCAGGCGCAGTTGAAGAGGAGCCGTTCTCCCAGAAATCGGCCAGAGGAAGAGAAGAGGAGAGCGAGCCGGATCATTACACAGCCGGGATCGCCTGCTTTGATTTGAATCACCTGCAGTCACACAAAGTCCCACCTCCTGAACCAGCTCCTTTGATAGAACACCGGTCCAATGCCGAGACGTGTGACCTCTGTAGCCATGTGCTCCCTTGGGAGTGACTGGTATTTGTGGTTCACCTTATAGCTGCCTTTAATCCCACCATATCTCACACATCCAAAGTCACTGAACAGGCCGGCTCTTGTTTTTGTTTGTTTTATTTAGGAGATTTAACTTGGATGGGGAAAGGGTAACTGGGATGCCCACAGAATTGGTTACAGGACCTCCTATATACACGTTCATATATGCACTTCACTTGCAGACTATTGCTCCTTCACTTCTCTCCAGCACTTCACTTAGTGTCCTGAACGGAAGGGAAATTGATCAGGCTCACTCCATTCCTTTATCTTCACCGCAGCTAGCACATGGTGAGGTCTGAACTCTGTCAGCAGGACCTTCGGATCACCCGTTACAAGCCAGGGTCAAAGACCCCTGAAAGTGTAGCTTAGTACGTTTGGTCTAGCTGGGCCTTTGATGGACTACAACATCCAGCCCATCCCTCTTCCAGGTCACACCGACCTGCTTTCCTCCCAGTGACACTCATTCTCCTGACTGGCTCCCGTGACCTGCATAGACAGTCCACTATTCCTGCTCCAACCTTTCCTCCATCTCCCAAGGTCTGTCACTCAGCGACTCCAGAGGATACTTTAACCTCCCTGGCAGTATGATTATTTCAGATTTTTGGTGCTGAAAGCGGTACCATTATTTTGCATGGAAATTTGGCGTTTTATATTGTAGGCCTGCAATTCTTAGGAATAACTCACTTAAATCTGTCCAAACAAGAGTCTAGTAGACATCTTGGGTAAAAAAATAACTATAAATAATAACAAATAATAATAATACTTTTTATTCAATACATTTTAGTAAATAATATAAACAAAAACACTGACATTTTTTTGGCCAAATAAGGATGCAATATTAGTAGTCATATTGCTTCAGTAAATGTCCCGGGTATGGAAAATTTTAAAATGGTACAGCACAAAGTCCGACGTCACAATAGAACCGGGTTTCTTTCCAGATTTTCCTTCCAGTGTTGTCACGCTTAGAGCAGCAAACCACACACATCCTTGTGGGTGCAGACTTCTTTTTCGTTGGTGGAATGTGGTTCATAAAGTGCCGACCAGTCAGGCTTTCTGGGCTCACAATGCCAGCAACACGACAGCCAGATCTATTTACAGTCGTTGGTGCTTGAGAAATATAAGTTCGGCAACTTTCCAAAGTCCGCATGAACCACCGGCTTGTCACTCTTTTTTTTTTAGCAGAATGAATGCGTTCCACAAACACTGTTCAAGAAGATGCCTGAATATTTTTTTGTAATATTTTTTTTATTTTCTGATCGCTGGATAGAATGTCATGGCCTGGTCATATCTGTCCACACCTCCCATTGTGTTGTAATCCATCACGACGTGGTTTCATTACGTCTTTTCCACCTTTTGTGTGTACCTTGACGGTAGTGGTGTTGGGAATAGTACTCATAAGGCACACATCTTTTTTGTCGCGCCATCTCAGTGCCATCATTTTGCCTTTTTGCCAGGCAACTGTTTCTCCTGCCTTGAGCTTTTTATTGCCAAAGGTTGGCGGCATGTCACGCCGGTTAGCCCGAACGGTCCCATAAGCATCCGTCTTGTGTAGAAGGAACTCATAGAGTTCTGGAGAAGTGTAAAAATTGTCTGTGGTTACACAGTAGCCCTGATTCAGCAATGACTCAATCAAAGTAAGAACCAAAGCGGTAGCCATTCCATAATTACTGAATCGTTCATTGAATTTGGTTCCTTTCCCGGTGTATAGGACCGAATTCCATATATAACCAGAGCTTGATTCACATAGCATGAATGATTTTATTCCAAATCGTGCTCTCTTTGACGCCATATACTGTATTCAGCTGAGTCTTCCTTTGTAGGCCATTAGACTTTCGTCAATACTAATGTCTCTATCGGGTACATAGGTCTGCTGGAAATTTTTCAGAATAATTTGATAAACCTCCCATATCTTTTTGCGTTTTGGAGCTGGAATAATTCTCTTCATTATTTGCAAAGTGCAAATATTTAATTATCAGAGAAAATTTGCACTCCGACATGACCGTGCCAAAAAAAGGAGTGGCTAGTAATTTGTTGGTTGTCCAGTACCACTTCTGCAGGGGTTTCCCCACCACTCCCTGAAGAATGATTAGGCCAAGAAACTTCCAGATGTCTTCTTTGGTCACGGGTTCCCACTTTCTGCTCCTTGAAAACCTCTGATGCATAGCAGCTTGTTGCTCCTGGTACCTATTTGTCTCCGTAACCATTTTTTCAATAACCTCATCGGTCAAAAAGAGTTGGAGGTATGCCAAGGGGTTGTCATCCTCAACATCCACTTTGATACAAAGTGCTCCAGTAAAGGGTAATCTTGAGGGCGATACGTGCTCCGTATCGCAGTCAATCGAGCACCAAGTCCGCACATCGCTGGGCACAGTTGCAGGATCATCGCTGAAATCGATTTCTGTGTCTGAGGAACTTCCCCACGAATCGCTATCACTCAATTCTGCAAGCGATTCTGTATCGCTGTCGCTGTTTTCCAGCAGGTCATATACCGCTTTTGAGGTGGAGGCGCGCTTTTTTGATGCCATGGTCGTTCTGCAGTTTCCAGACATAAAGTACAGTAAAACTGCAGGCAAGGGCACTGGAGAAAGCACTGGGGGGCAAACCAAGATCAATTTATTTTATTTAGTAATGTAATCCAATAGGATTACAATGTATCAGCGTGTTTGTGCTTTATACTTTTTGAATTTGCCGCTGGTTCCGCCCTCCTGCGTCGCGTCGCTCGCAGGGAACGGAAGCCAGTGCACACAGAGCATCGAGAGGAAGATCCGGCCGCCGTACACTAAAAGGACCTCCCAAAAAACGCCTACACTTTGGGGCGCTACACTCCCCCGCCCCCAAACATCAGCTGGGCGCCAGCTGAAAATTGACAAAAATAGCTCCTGGGCCCAGGAGCACGGGCATCCCAAAGTTAAAAAAATGAGAGGGGAAAAGGGAACAAACTTGTAAGGGACATACAAAACTGTACAAATAATATTTACACTATACAGTTTATCACATTTCCTGACTACAGAGCTCGCAGCTAATCACATACCAAATCACTATACATTCCTGAGCCAGAGCACCTCTCCCGGAGGAGAAGCCCTCTACTTACCTAGTTAATAGTGGAAAGTCGATGTTGTCTTGACTCGACGGATGGGGATGAACAGTCGTTCCATCCCAGGAATCCTAAGAGAAGAGGAACACAACTATCTAAAACGAACTAATTAACAACAGTCTACCAAAAAGTTGTTATACTCCTGATAGAGCAACATAACACAAATCTTTCTCTGCACTTATTTCACCTGCCTGCTCTGCCAGTGAGGGGTTATGATCCCACTGCAGGAGCAGAACAAAGAAAGTCCATAGCTTTAGTTTTTTTTAAGGTTCCTGATGGGAGGGGCCCCTCCCCGAGCAACAGGTCCTCAAAAGTAATGAAACAGGAACCAACTTCACCCCAGTGTCCTTGGAGTGAAACAGTTTCATCAACTGAACACAGGGTGGTAGGCTGGTTTTTCCTGCAGTTCAGGGTAAGTGCACACTACTACTCCTCCGGCAGTCCATGGAGTGTGCTGCATAGGCTGTACAACATCATAGGCCTAAACATAGTAGTGAGGATCAGGCAATCTCACTTGTCTGTTCCCCTCCCCCCAAACTGAAATAGTATAGCTCCTTGTGGGCTGGTTGGGCTTTACGATCATCACACAGTCTCTCTTTATGGACCACCCAAGGCTTCATTCCTTTTTCAGCTCCATGAACCTCTTCCAGCAGATGCTCTCAGCACCCCGCAAGGGCTTAGGTAGATGAAGGTAGTTCCGTGTCATGTCGTACTTCCACTCCTCTCATGAGCTTTCTACAGTGTCCATGACATGGGGTGGGACGTAGGGGTAGTCCAGGCCCCACTCCAGAGCAACCCGGCGTTTGACCTCCCTCTGGTATCTGGAGAACCTGTGTAAACTGACACGGTTCCCTTCCCCAGGCCTAACTTAAGTAGCCGGGGACCTTATTACCATTTACCGGTATGTGGGTGCTCTGGTCTGGGTAGTGGAGGGCCTGTTAAGGAAAGTCTGGTAACTGACATTGAGGGTTCCTGCAGCTGATCTGGTGTCATGAGGGGGCTCCATCTCATCCCCATCAGAGAAATAGAGGACCTGTTAACTTCCCATCTCCTGCTCCTCATCTGACCCCTCACTTGGAGACGACCACTCCTCCAGGTGCTCCAGTGACCCAAATTCAGCTAGCAGTCTGGGCGACCCCCAGTCTATGTCCCTTTCATCAATATCTTCAGCTGGCACACTAGGTAGTGCTTCCCCCTCCCTCTCTGACTATGGACCAGAGCTGGGATGTCCACAGGTGGGGATACAGCCGGCATTTCAGGGACCCCGGACCCCTGTTCAATGGTACTGACAGGTCACAAGCCACAACAGCCTCTCCTTCGCCTTCATTCTTGATCTTCACAGGGGAGCCACTGGGTTGGTGCTCTACCCTGCCTTCGAGCAATGGCATCAGGCCGATCCAGCCTTCCGGAATTTCTGTGGCTGCGGACAGCATAGCCCTGTTTGCAGGTCCACTATGTAGTACTGTGGCTCCTGCTCGGTGGATACTCGCTGGGTAAGTGGAACGTCACAGTGGCCGCACCGGGCCCAGGCAGTGACATCTGTGGTAAGTATCCGGCACCCTGGGCATACGAGACACAGCTGCTCCATCCCTTCAACGACTCCCAGGGCGATGCCTCCCGCTTGTCTCCAACCGGACCCCGTGTCGATCAGGCCTTTTCGGCAACAAGGTCAGCGCTGGCACAAGTCTCCTTCTGCAATCACTCTCCTTGTGGTGACTGTCGCTAGTCACAAGTCTCTTCCAGGGCGTGGCCCGCCCCCACGTTTCTGGACGAGCTGGCGTCAAAGCAGGCTTGCTGCGTGTCATGAGGCTGTAACCCCTCGTATGAAGGACCGAACTTTACAGACACACTGACGCTAGCAGGACTTGAACAGACTTGGTGGTTGCTGGTAGCAACAGTAAATTGTAGCCACAGTTTTGCCGGACATCTCCTTAACACAGTCTCTCTTTGCTCTTTGCTCAACAGAAACATTCCCAGGCGCATTTTTACTGTAGGCAGGAATTGGAGCAGACATTTGCAAAGTACTTGTACTGCCCAGCTTTAGCAGAATGCTAGGCACATTTATAATCCAGCAGTAATGTCTGGCCGTAGCATGGCGCAGGGCATATTTGTAATCCATGGGCGTGTTTGCCCGCCGTGGCTGCCACGGACGGCACATGGTACAAAGTCACTGAATTGCAGGATTAGTATTAAAGTGTCCGTCCCCAGCGCTGGTTTGGAGCAACTGGGTAAGCAGGCTACAAATTGGTAATGGCTCCAGCTGGTTGCTATGGACAATGGCACACTTATGTGCTCTGCTCTTGAACTGTGCTAAAATAAGTCCTTGTCCCAGTTAAGTCAACAATAAAACACAGTCCCCTGGCTCAATTCTCTTGGGTTGCTATGGGCGACAACTGGCAGCCTTACAGGTAAGTCCTGGAAACGAGCCCCCAAATGTAGCCATGTGCTCCCTTGGGAGTGGCCGGTAGTTGTTGTTCACCTTATAGCTGCCCTCAATCCCACCATATCTCACACATCTGAAGTCACTGAACAGGGCGGCTCTTGTTTTTGTTTGTTTTATTTAGGGGATTGAACTTGGATGGGGAAAAGGGGTAACTGTGGGATGCCCAAATAATTGCTTACAGGACCTCCTATATACATGACCGTATATACACTTTACTTCACTTGCAGACTATTGCTCCTTCACATCTCTCCAGCACTTCTCTTGCAGACTATTGCTCCTTCACTTCTCTCCAGCACTTCACTTAGTTTCATGACCTGAAAGGAAATTTATCAGGCTCACTCCATTCCTTTCCCTTCACCGCAGCTAGCACATGGTGAGGCCTACACTCTGTCAGCAGGACATCCGGACCACCCGTTACAGGCCAGGGTCAAATATCCCTCAAAGTGTAGGTTAGTATGTTGGTGCTAGCTGGGCCGTTGATGGACTTCAACTTCCAGCCCAACCCTCTTCCAGGTCACACGACCTGCTTTCCTCCCAGTGACACTCTTTACCCTGACTAGCTCCCTAGACCTCCACAGACTGTCCAATATTCCTCTCCCAGCCTTTCCTCCAGCTCCCAGGGTCTGTCACTCAGCGACTCCAGTGGATACTTTAAAGTGTCCTCAGTAGTACCTCAGCTGTTCTCCTACTGCCTTGTGCTGCTCCAGGAAACAACTCCACTCCTGGCTGCACCCGAATCTCCAGGCCTCAAGGTTCACCCCAAACTTGGGGCTCCCTCCCAGGTAGAGGCCTCCACAGCACCTCTGCTACTTCTTCCACACTTCCACCCGACTTCTCCCCCCTGCTGGCAGACTGCTGTATTTAACCACTTGCCGACCGCTGATCGGAGATTGACGGCGGCAAAGTGGCGCTGTAAGGCAAAACGCCGTCATACGACGGCGGCCGCCAGATCGCGCACAGTGAGCGCGCATGCTCACTGTGTCCGGGGAGGGCCGGAGGGCGGCTTCGATTGCCGCCGGCCACCCGCGATGCCCCCCCCGGAGTGAAGGAGCGGAGGTCCGTGCATGTAAACACGGACCTCCGCTCTGTGTGAGGGGGAAGGGCTGTGATCACAGCCTTCCTGTACGTGAAGGCTGTGATAACTTCCCTTCCCCAGCTAGGCAAGCCCCCATACAGTTAGAACACGCCCAGGGAACATAGTTAACCCTTAGCGCGCCCCCTGCAGGTTAACCCCTTCACTGCCAATGGCATTTACACAGTAATCAGTGCATTTTTATAGCACTGATCGCTGTATAAATGCCAATGGTCCCAAAAAAGTGTCAAAATGTTCCGACATGTCCGCCCCAATATTGCAGTACCGCTAAAAATCGCAGATCGCCGCCATTATTAGGAAAAAAAATAAATAAATAAAAACCCCAAAAATGAATTCTCATCATCCGTAAACGCGACCACTTTTGCGCAAACCAATCAATAAACGCCGATTGCGATTTTTTTAATCGCAAATATGAGGAAGAATATAAATCGGCCAAAAATGGCGAAAAAAAATGTTTTTTTATATTTTTTTTTTGGATTTGTATTTTAGCAAAAAGTAAGAAATTTGTGTTTTTTTGCAAAATTGTCGCTCTTCTTTTGTTTATAGCGGCGATCAGAAATGACGCAGAGGGGATCAAATACCACCAAAAGAAAGCTCTATTTGTGGGAAAAAAAGGACGCAAATTTCGTTTGGGTACAACGTCGCACGACCGCGCAATTGTCAGTTAAAGCGACGCATCGCCAAATCGCAAAAAGGGCTCCGGTCCTAAAGCTGGAAATCCTTCCGGTCCTTAAGTGGTTAAGGAGGCCTGCACCCTGCCAATCCAAACTGTAGATTGGTAAGGGCTCCTTATCATACATCAGGAAGTGACAGCTCCTCATCCATTCCCCTTTCCAGAGCCTTCTCTGTTCAAAGGGGAAGAAACTCTAAGGGGTGTTCCTTCCTTCCATCTCCAACTACTCCCCAGCTCCGCCGGGCCCCAATGCTGGTGAGGCTTTGCTGATGGACACTGGTGAGGCTGCATTCATGGGCACTAATAGGCTGCATTCATGGGCACTGATAAAGTTGTTAATTATTTTTTACTGCTGCATAACAGTTTAATTTCATGAGATCATTTATGTGGGAGTGTTTAGGGGAGTGGTTGGGTGGGGCAACTGGTGGCGAGTAACCCTTAGGGCCTGACTAGTAGCTCAGGGCTTGAAATTTTGAGCCCTGATAATGTTATATTTATAATAATTATAAATATAATAAAATTATATATCATATATACAGTTATTTTCAATAAAAATAATACTTATGATTATTGTTATTGATTATATATAACTGTATGAATTATTATTCAAATGAGGATAGCAGGAGAGAATTATCTCTGTACACAGGACAATTTCAGATCAGTCACAAATGTGATGAATGAAAATTGAAGTTTCAGATAAGACCTCCATATAAAACCATGCAATGATTGGGAGAGGCTCCATCACATGTTCTGATTATTTATGAGCTGATCACCTTGCCAGAGCAATGATCCGATCATGTTGGCCTATGTATGGCAGATGGTGTCAGATCTGAGGAATAAGAAGAGATGTGTGCCCCCCAATGTATAGGAAGGTCCCCAAGGGGGGGGGTCTCCTCGCTAGGGGTGACCGGACACTTCTTTTTCAGACGACCCCAGTTCATCAAGTTCCCAGTGTGCAGGATCAGAGAGCGGACTCTGCTGAGCAGGCTTCGGGTAGTGTCGGTAGTACAGGAGGAGAGACAGCCCACCAGGATGCTGTCAGTCGCGCAATTGCTATTCAGCTGTTCTCTGCATTGATGCAGAATCATTCAAGACTTCAACCCCTAGTAGCTGTAGTCTGGTCGGGGTTCCCATGCTGACCCATGAGCACAGCCAAAAGCGCCTACAGTGGGCACATGAGCATTAGAACTTGACCACAGAGCAGTGGAAAAAGTGGACTGGTCTGATTAATCATATTTTCTTTTACATCATGTGGATGGCCAGATGCGCTACCCACCTGGGGAAGAGAGCACCAGGATGCACTATGGGAAGAAGGCAAGCCAGAGAGAGGCATAAAGGATCTGCTATTGCAGGCTTGGTGCCAGATACCACAGCATACCTTCAGAGGTCTAGTAGAGTCCATGCCTTGATGGGTCAGGGCTCTTTTGGTGGCAAAGGCATAATGTAGCTGATCAGTGTATGGGAGATTTATCAGCCCTGATGCACTGACTGCATCTCATTTCTTGAGGTCCTAAAATGCTTGGACAGTACAAACATCCCCCAAATGACCCATATTTGCAAAGTGGACACTCCAAAATATTTATTAGGAGGCATGGTGAGTTTTTTGAAGTTGTCATTTTTTGCCACTTTTTTGGAAAATGAAAATATACAGTAAGTGTTACTTCTGACACGCAGCATGGGTATACTTACAATTACACCCGAAAACACATTCTTCTACTCCTCTCTAGTATGGCGATACCAAATGTGAGACTTTTTCTGCCAAGACACAGCGGGGCCCAAAATCCAAGGAACACCTTTAGGCTTTTAAGGGGCATAAATAATGCATCTAAATTCCTGACTACCTATCACATTTTTTGAGGCCCTGACATGCCAGAACAGGAGGAACACCCATGAAATGATGATTTTGCTAAGTAGACCCTCCAACGTATTTAATTGGTGAGTATTACAGATCACATTTTGTTGCCATAAGTTTTTAGAGCATGACTTTTTTTTTTTTTGTATGTTTTATACACAGCTGTCAATTAAGATATTTCTCACAGCATGGGCATACCGAAAATTACACCCCACAACACATTCTACTATTCCTCCCAGGTATGGAGATACCACATTTGTTAGACTTTTAGCACATTTGGAGCCCTTGGAGTGCCAGGGTAGTAGAAACCCACAAAATGAACACATTTTGGAGGGTAAACACTCCAAGAATATGAGGATACCACATTGGAGACTTTCAGAGCCTAGCTCCATAGAGGGAACCAAAATCCAAAGAACAACTTCAGGCTTGCAAGTGGTATAAATTACACATCTAACTTCCTGACTCCCTATCTCATTTGGAGGCCCTGGAGTGCCAGTACAGTAGAAACGCCTACAAAATGACCACATTTTGGAAAGCAAACACCCAAAAGTAGAAACACTTATGTGCCTAAGCACTAGGTGTGTTTAGCGCTTTGGCATTAATTCATTTCATTGGCCAGAATAAATTCTTATTCTGGCCAATTAAATTAATTAACGCCCAAGTGTTTGATGCACCTAAACGCATTACATGAGTTTACAAGCATCATGTTTTTTTCTTCAGTGTTCAAGAGGTCTTAAGAGACATGGTAAGTTTTTGGAAGATTTCATTTATTGCCACGTTTTTGCAAAATAATGAAACTTTTTTGTTTTTAACCACTTTCCCCGGGCAGATGTCATATGACGTAATTTATATTGAGTAAAGATATCTGAATGATGCCTGCAGCTACAGGCATCATCCAGATATCTTCATTGTTCAGCTGGCGATTCCCTACATTGTAAAAGCCATCATAGCGACTGTTTAGCCGCTTGGTTGCTTTTCCAGGCAGTGGGAGTGGATGTCCCCCCGCCGCCCTCCAATGCTTCTCCTGAGTGATTGGGGAATGGACAATGCAGTTTACCATAGAGCTGACCATAGACCAGATGGTCCCCAGCAATCTTTATGACCCTCGGAGGCCAAAAGCGTCACAACATCACTACGACATCACTTGCGGCGCCAGCAGATATAAACACTGCTGTTTTTGGTTTTTGTAATAGGAATAAAAATGATTAAAAAATGAAAGTGAAAGTGTAAAAATAAACAATAAAAAGCATAAAAATTGTTAAGTACCCCATCCCCTCGTGCACGCACGCAGAAGTGAACACATGTGTATGTCACGCCCTTATATGTAAATGGCGTTTAACCACTCAAGGATCAGAAGGATCTCCCACTGTAGGATCAGAGCACTTTTTGCGATTCGGCAATGCATCGCTTTAACTGACATGCCGTGCGACGTTGTACCCAAACGAAATTGACGCCCTTTTTTTCCCACAAATAAAGCTTTCTTTTGGTAGTATTTGATCCCCTCTGCGTCACTTTTCATCACCACTCTTAACAAAAAAGAGCGACAATTTTGGAAGAAAAAACTATATTTTTTACTTTTTTGCTATAATACATATCCAAAAAATGTATTCATCAGTTTTGGCCGATATATATTCTTCCTCATATTTGTTGTAAAAAAAAATTGCGATCGGCGTTTATTGATTGGTTTGCGCAAAAGTTGCCATGTTTACAAACCATGAGAATTCATTTATGCCGTTTTTACTATTTTTTAGTAATGGTGGCGATCTGCGATTTTTTTTCGGGACTGTGATATTGTAGTGGACATGTCGGACAATTTTGACACTTTTTGGGTCCGCCCGACCTGCAGCCATACTGCTGGAGAGTGCAGCGGGCACGAGAGTGTGCCACCGCCGGCGTGCTTCCACCCTCTAGCCGTGCATGCGCGAGCCGCCGTTTATAGACTGCGATTCGCGCTACAGCGCCACTCTGCGCGAGCCGGTTCGGAACTGGTTAAAGAACACATGTGAGGTATTGCTGCGATTGTTAGAGTGAACGCAATATGTCTAGTGCTAGACCTCCTCTGTAACTCTAAATGGGTAACTGTAATGGGTAACCTGTAAAAAAATTTAAAGAGTCGTCTATGGAGATTTTTAAGTAGTGTTACTGGCACCATTCCACAAGCGTGCGCAATTTTAAAGCTTGACATGTTTGTTATATATTTAGGCCTCATACACACGGACGTTTTTTGACGCCAACGATTTCTGGCATTTTTTGCAGCTCTCCATGTTAGTCAATAGCCCCATAAAAACGTCGGCGTTTTTGAGCTGTAGATGGCGTCGGCGTTAGTGAGCTGAAAGTAGAACCCACGGCCATCGCGTTCTGAGGCTGTAACGTTTTGGCATTTTTTGACGCCGACGCCGCAAAACACCAACTAATATTGTACCGGCGTTTTTTGACGCCGATGTTTTTAGGTTGAAAAATAGCAGAGGGATGATTTTTTTTTTTTAAGAACGCCTATTGACGCCGACGCTCACTAACGCCGATGCAAAACGTTGATTTTTTTTCCCGACGTTTTGTTTATTTTTAAAGATACGCCCATGTGTATGAGGCCTTAGTTGGTGTAACATCATCTTTCACATTATACAAAAAAATTGGGGTAAATATTGTGTTTTGTTTTTTTTAATTCATGAAAGTTTTTTTTGTTTCCCAAATAAATCCAGTATAACAGATTGCTGCGCAAATACCTTGTGACATAAAAAATTGCAACAACCGCCATTTTATTCCCTAGAGTCTCTGCTAAAATATATATATTTGGGGTTCTGAGTAATTTTCTACCAAAAAAATATGATTTTTACACGTAGGAGAGAAATGCCAGAATTGACATGGGTGGCAAGTGGTTAAACGAGTTGATAATAAAATAAGGTATTCCTAACCTGCAGTATGCACATAATAGGAAACAACACCCTAAAACACACTCTGCTACTCTTCCTGAGTATGAAGATACTACAGGTATGTGACTCTTTAAATGGTTGGACTGATAATGTACCGGACACTGTATCTTATGTATTGCTAAACTCAAGCAATTGTATCAAAAACAGTGTACTGTAAAACTAGGACGTGTGTGTAATCATGAACACTGTTGCTGGCTTAAGCCCCGTACACACGATCAGAAAACCGTACGGAAAATACCGCTTTCGAATCGATCGTACGATAATTGGATCATTAGTACAGACCTTTCGAGAGCCGATCATGACAGTTCATCCGATGTTTTCCATCCGGACACGATCGGACATGCAGGAAAAATTTTGAAAATGCAATACAAATACACTACAACACATCACATCGCTTATGTTTTTTTTATTCTGTCACGCAAGAATTTTCGTGACTAAAGTAAACTCTTCCGATTCGATCTGAGATTAGTATGCATAAAAAAAACGGACAATCATTCCCCCGATAATCTCATTATGTGTACCGGGCATTACACTTGTCTGGTGACACTAGGATGTGTGGTGGTAATCAGGAACACTGTTGCTGGCTTACACTGGTCTGGTGACGCTGTATGGGTGTAGCGGTGATCAGGAACACGGTTGCTGGCTTGCACTGGTCTGGTGACAATAGTACTGGTGTGACAGCGATCAGGGTGGTACTGGTTTGGTGACACTACTGCTGTTGATAGTGATCATAGATGCTGACTGACTGTACTGGCATACAGTGATATAAGAGTAGCTAGCTATTGTACCTGGTCACAAGCTACAGCAGCACAATGGCACCATGATGACACTGAACTGCTCTGTATACTAATAACAGGATAGATAATGCCTCATACAAACGACTACAAAGAAAAAATAGAGATATTCCCGGAAAACATGTTTCCAGTACCTACAATGGTGGACTATAACAGCAGCATGATGGAGACACAGATAAAATAAAAGATAATCATAATTACATTTATTATAATATATAAGATTATTATTATAATATAATAAAGCTTATCTTTTATTGTATCCGTGTCTCCATCATGCTGCCGTTATAGTCTGCCATTGTAGGTACTGAAAAGGTGTTTTCCAGGAATATTGCTATTTTTTTGCTTACTGAACTGCTCTGGGGACTTTGTTTTTCTTTTGTACACACTGTGTGTGTATGTAGCACAGCCAATTGCTATGAGAGAAAACAGAGCAGAAGCTGCAACATGCAGCCTTTATTTACAAATGTGATCTCTATGACTGGTCACAATGATCACATGGTACAGAGGCAAATGCCTTTCTCCAGTATCCCAATCTGTGATCTGCTTTGTATGAAGAAGGGAGCCCCTAGAGGGCGTGCACGAGCAGTGAGAGGATGTTTTACTACTCCTTTCCTGTCCCTAGGAGTGAACCATTTGGCTTTTTATATAAAGTGACCGAACAGGAGGTTAAGGCTAGGTTCACACATGTCTGGCTGTGGTTTGCAGTCCAGAGTCCGGTGCAGTTTTGTTCACCGGTTCAGGTGCAAATTTTTACTTGAATTCGCACCTAAACTGGACCCAAAATCGCACAGGACCCTTTTCAGAAACTGACAGTGGCCACCCTGGACATGTGTGAACCGGCTCCATTGAAACCCGGTCCGATTTGCATGTTATGCAAATCAGATGCATTTAAATTTATGTGAACTGAGACTAAAGTGCATCTAAATGTAAACGAAAAGAGCTCTGCCTGCCCTATTAGCATAAATCCCAAAATGCAATGCTGTGTTCAGTAATCAATATAAAAAAAAACATCTATGTCTATGCTCAACTCACCACGCTAGATTGTTTGGATCTGCAGACACTTTTAACCCAGGGTTTTTATCTTCATGTTGTGTTGGACGTGTGGAATATTTTAATTAACCATCATGGTTATACACTATGTGGCGACCCTTTTCTTCTTTTACATTGTATTCGTGAGAGAAAAGGAAAGAGTTAAAACCAACCAAGGAAAGAGAAAACCTATAAAGGGGATTTCAGCGCTGTTCCGGTTTATATCTAATGGATGGATCCTCCATGATGTGTATACTCATGTCTTACTAGGCTCCTATAACGTGGAGTCTAGTCATCTGGTATGAGCATATCTTTTATCAATTTTGGTGGAAGGCCATTTGGATGTTTATGACATCTGCCACTATATGAAGTCACGATTCCAAGGATCTCACATGTTATGGATGCTTTATTGATTGTATTATATATTCATCACTATGTTCATTGTTTATTATTCACCTAATATTACCAGCTGCACTTTTGATTTTATATCAACACTTTTCACCTGTGCAATTACTACTTTTTCTTCTTTAAAAAAAAAACAAACAATAAAATTTGTCTGTTGAGTTATTTTAAGGGGACAGCAAATTTACACTGTTATACAAGCTGTACACTCACTACTTTACATTGTAGCAAAGTGTCCTTTCTTCAGTGTTGTCACATGAAAAGATAGAATAAAATATTTACAAAAATGTAAAAGGGGTGTACTCACTTTTGTGAGATAGTGTGTATATATATATATATATATATATATATATACAAATGCATGGATATCTCAGCATTTTATACTGATTTTTTTGGGTATGTATATATATATATATATATATATATATATATATATATATA
>BLSH010207240.1:635681-665799 GCA_018402905.1 Glandirana rugosa
AGAGGGGGAGAGGGAGGGGTAGAGAGAGAGCGAGAGTAAAGAGAGGGGGGAGAGAGGGGAGGGAAGAGAGAGAGGGGGGAGGGAGAGATAGGGAGAGGGGGAGATAGAGAGGGAGGGGTAGAAGAAGGGAGGGGAGAGAGGGGGGAGAGAAATGAGAGCGAGAGAGAGATGGGGAGGGAGAGAGGGGGAGAGAGAGGGGGGGAAGGGAAGGGTGAGCAAGAGGTGGAGAGAGAGGGGGGAGAGAGAGAGGGATGTATGGATCATGGGTGAAGTTGGTTCTGTCTCTAAACAAACCAGTTTAGTTACTGTTGTGGACCAGGCTGTTCCTGTCTAGGTGGTTTTGGGTGATGGCATTGGTGTTTTGTTTGTGTTCTGGGGGTTTCTGATGACAAACACCAGCCTGTTGAGCTGAGAAACTCCTGGATACTCTGTCGGAGCAAAGGACCTGGGATCGGAGGAATTGTATCCCCCTATCAGCATCTTGGTGGGTGCTGTCCCTTTGCCCAATTCTTTTCCGTACAGTTATAATGTAACTTCCTGTAATCGTGAGTGAAGTTGGTTCTGTCTCTAAACAAACCAGTTTAGTTATTGTTGTGGACCAGGCTGTTCCTGTCTAGGTGGTTTTGGGTGATGGTATTGGTGTTTTGTTTGTGTTCTGGGGGTTTCTGATGACAAACACCTGCCTGTTGAGCTCAGAAACTCCTGGATACTCTGTATCCCCCGATCAGCATCTTGGAGCTTTAGGTAATCTTGCTGTCCCTTCAGAGTTGGACCATCCTGTTTCCATTAGACAATACCATGGCTGTAGCATATATAAAACAACAAAAAGGAATGAGTAGTCTAGCTGCGGCAAGAGTGGTAGAGTGGATCCTGTCTGGGGCAGAACTTCTGTTTCAGCCATATCAGTCATGTACATTCCTGGCATAGACAAATTACAGATTGTGTTTTCTCAACTAGCCATCATTTTGACCAAGGAGAGTGGTCTCTCCATTTAGAGGTATTCCAGGGCCCTCCCACGTTCAAGAACAAACTGGACAGGTTTGAATCCAGGTCTAGGCATCCAATTGCAGAAGCAGTGGATACTCTAGTGCAGTGATGGCGAACCTATGGCATGCGTGCCACAGCCGGCAGGCCGAGCCCTCTCTGTGGGAACACCAGGGAATAAGAGAAAATCACATACTGACACTGACCAATCTGCTTCCTTCACACCGTACCCCCTCAAACTACATCTTTCACAGTTCTCTAGGCAGGGCAAGCGGTAAGCCCCTGTCTGATGAGGTTTGTATCAAAATGGCCATGTTGGCTGTAATTCCCATTTTCATGATTTCCCAAACAAGGACAAAATTAAGCAACGCATCTCAGAGATGCCACTTTGCAGAAATTCTGTAAACAAAGATTTCACAAAAATGGATCCTTACTAGTGGTCAGCAAATGCATCCTTACCAATGCCCAGCAAATGCATCCTTACCAGTGCCCAGCAATGGATCTATACCAGTGGTCAGTAAGCGCATCCTTACCAGTGCCCAGCAATGGATCTATACCAGTGGTCAGCAAATGCATCCTTACCAGTGCTCAGCAAATGCATCCTTACCAGTGCTCACCAAACACTTACTTAACAGTAGCCAGCAAATGCTTCCTTACCAGTGGTTAGAAAATGCTTCCTTAACAGCGCACAGCAAATTCATCCTTACCAGTGGTCAGCAAAATGCATCCTTACCAATGCCCAGCAAATGCATCCTTACCAGTGCCCAGCAATGAATTCTTACCAGTGCTCAGCAAATGCATCCTTACCAGTGTCAGCAAATGCATCCTTACCAGTGTCAGCAAATGCATCCTTACCAATGCCCAACAAATGCATCCTTACCAGTGGTCAGCAAATGCATCCTTACCAGTGCCCAGCAATGGATCCTTACCAGTGCTCAGCAAATACATCCTTACCAGTGGTCAGCAAATGCATCCTTACCAATGACCAGCAAATGCATCCTTACCAATGCCCAGCAAAATCTATCCTTACCAGTGCTCAGCAAATGCATTCTTACCAGTGCTCAGCAAATGCATCCTTATCCAAAAATGCATGCACATGTAGAGTTGATGTCTTTTAAGGCAAAAGCTATTAATTAGTTTGCACAGCTGTACAAGTTGTTTTTTCTAAACTAAAACCTCAATATTAAGGTTTAATTGTGTTGGCACTTTGAAAGAAAAAAGTTGGTTTGGTGTTGCAGTTTGGGCACTCAGGCCCAAAAAGGTTCGCCATCACTGCTCTAGTGGCCTCATTGAATCAGTACACCCTAATCTATGCCTTGTCTCTCCTGAAATGTATGGACCTATTTTTTGGTAGATTTTGGTGATCTTCAACTACTCTGGATTGGCCTAGGTAAACGTGGTGTGCTGACCTGGTAAGGAAGCCTGCAGAAACATTGTGGGCTCTGCCAGACCATCTCGATCTCCTATCCCAAGGCCCTATTTAGCACTCTTCTCCTTGATTACTGGTATTAACAGAATGGCTGTTGAAGTCTAGGTTCTAATGAACAGGAGTAGCAGAGTCTGATTCCTACAGTGCTCAAGGCTAGGAAGTCCAAGGTCTATCATTAAGTTTAGAAGATGTTTTTTGTTTAGCATGAGTCTCAGGAATATGAGTTTTCAATGTGAGATGGATCCTCTCTTTTCTGCAGTTGGGTCCAGACCAATGTTTAGCTCTTAGTACAATTAGTACAATTAAGGACTGGATCTCCTCTGTTCTAGAGACAATTTTTATCCCACTCTCTGATTAAGACTTTTGTGCGGATAGTCTCCCATGTATTCCCCCAGACCAATCCCCCTTGCCTCTGCGCAATTTTCCATGAATCAGGATCTTTGTGAGTCTTTTCTAACTCACAAGGTTGCACTTCATGTGGCCATCGCCTTTTTTGTCATGCACAGGGGAAAAGTAATATTGTGTCCCATGACTTAATTTTTTCACCCTAAATACGGGTGAAACATGTAACATGTTCCAAAGGTGAATTTAGTCTTTAAAGTAGAACTATAGCCTCCCATTGTAAAAAATGTGTGCTGCATCTGCAAAGTTCCAAAAATACCAGTTAAGCCTGTCAGTGAAATCCACCTAATGCAGAACCTGTAATGGTGTGGAAATGCTGCTGCGCTCCTACTGAATTCAGAGACTTTCAAATAGAACTGTAGCCTACCATTATAAAAGTAAAATGTGTGCTGCAGTACTTTATTGTACGTGCATCTGCACTTATTTTTCTCTTGGTCCTCCTGCAAAGTTCCAAAAACACTGGTTAAGCCTGCCAGTGAAATCCACCTAATGCAGAACCTGTAATGCTGTGGAAATGCCGCTGCACTGCTACTGAACTCAGAGCAAAGTTGCCACTCCCATGTAGATCATGCTTGCTTGCACAACAGTGGGGTGAAAACTGATTTCAAGGGGCATGGCTATCAGCTTTGTCAGTGCTAATTCACAAGCTTGTTGATCTGCACTTGACAACACAAGTTGTTTCGCTTAGACTTTCAGCCCTAGGGACCCCATCCCCAAATTGGGATGTGTGGCCTGACTGACTAACGTGATTTCACGGGGGTCTGGTCTATATTGTGTTATTCTGACCCTGACGGGGGAGCTATCTTACCTTTTTTGTTTGCATCTGTATCAGTAGTGCCTGGAACAGATACAAAAATTTTGGGAGAATACACATCTTAAGCAGGTTACATCTACCGAACCAGGAATGCATGCTTCCATTCCATTTATCCAATAGGGTTCTAGTTGTGTTAAGCAAATGTAGAAAGTTAAGTGCATATGTACGAGTCACATCTCTAGGAAGGTGGGTGCCGAGGTATTTCAAAGCGCCGTCTGACCATTTAAATTTAAAATGGGATTTCAAGGCTGTCAGGGTGGTTGTGTCTATATGGACACTCATCGCCACTGACTTGTCAAAGTTAATTTTTAGATTAGAACGTTTTCCGTAGACCTTGAACACCCACAGAAGGTTAGGGAGGGATATCACCGGGTTAGTGAGTGCAAACAGAAGGTCATCTGCGTACGCAGATATTACGTGTTGGGTATACCCAGACGTTATTTCTTTGACATTCGCACACGACCGGATCTTACATAGGAAGGGTTCTAATGAAAGGGCAAAAAGAAGGGGGTAGCAGGCAGCTCTGTCACATACCATTTGCAATGTCAAAAGGGTCTAACAATAAGCTGTTAACTTTCACCTGAGCTGTCGGGTTAAGGTAAAGCTTGGAGATCCATTGGAGCATGTTCTCCCCCAGTCCCACATGTTTAAGAACTGAGAGCATGAACCTCCAATTGACCCGATCAAACACCTTCTCAGCGTTTGTACTGAGAAAAAAGCACAGTGTTCGAGTTGTAGAAGCTATGTGGATCAAGTTAAGGACTTTGATAGTGTTGTCCCTCGCTTCCCTGGAAGGGATGAAGCCGACCTGATCCAGGTGGACAATCTCTTGGAGGTGATTCACTAATCTGGACGCTGCTATTTTTGTAAAGAATTTAAGATCTATGTTCAAAAGGGAGATTGGTCTGTAACTACCACAGGAGGAAGGATCTTTGCCTTCCTTATGTATAACTGAGATATGGGCTTTCTATATGTCTCTGGGCAAACATGTGTCTGAACTCAATAAGTTAAATAGTTCACCATATATGGGCTTAAGTTCAGGAGAGAGGTTTAAAAGTACTGCAAAGTGAAGCCGTCTGGGTCTGGGGCCTTACCCGGCTACATACTGCCCACTGCCTGTCTTGAGTGATAGGGGTCTCCAGTTCCATCCGCACCTCTGTCGGGAGCCGTGGGAGAAGAGAGGAGGATATATATTCCTCCATGGATGTCTTGGAATCGTTCTGATCTGGGAGGTTGTAAAGAGAGGAATAAAAGTTCCTGAATGTTTGTGCGATCTGATTTGGGAGGGTGGCTTTATTGCCCGTGGGGGTTATTACTTGTGGTACATATGTGGTGAGTCTGTGTTCCCTAATGGAGTTGGCCAAAAGCTTTCTGCATTTATTACAGAATTTGTATCCCACTTTGCGACCGCATCGAATTGTCCCTTTGGCTTTATATTGTAGTAGACCAATTATCCGCTGATGGAGAGAAAATAATTCCCTCTCGAAAGATGGGCGTGGAGTTTGTTTGTGTTGTGTTTCCGCTTTGTATATCTTGTCTAGGAGTAGTGTCAGTTGTTTTTCTCTCTCTCTTTTTATTCCTGAGCCATGTTTGATTAAGACCCCTCTGATTACTGTTTTATGTGCTTCCCACAATATTCCTGGGTCGCAGTTCGATTGATCATTTAATTTAAAGTAGTTCAACAATTCCATGGTTATGTCTGCCACTACTTCCGGAGTTTGTAGAAGGCTTACGTCAATTTCCAGAAACAAGTCTTGGAGGTTGGGACCCTCGAGAGTGTGAATCTTATAGTGATAGGCGCGTGATCTGACTAGGTTATATTCCCTATCGAGGACTCATTCACTGCTTGTAATTGGCTATGTGAAATCAGGAAGTAATCAATTTTCGAGTAGACTTTATGTGGTGGCGAATAGAAAGTATAGTCTCTCTCTCCAGCATGTTGTAATCTCCATACATCTATTAATTGGGCCCCATGGAGATTTATGATGTTATTTTCCTGTGGATGCCAGCTCGGACAGAACACACCCCTGACTACGTATCCACTGTTGGGGACAAGGGAATATTCCAATCACCCCTAGGATCAGCTGTCCTTCAGAGAATTCCAGCAAGGTATCCAGTACCCAGTGGATAAAGCTGTCATGCTGTTCATTGGGTGCACAAATGGTTGCAAAGGTTACTCGTACATTGACAATTATACCTTTAATAAAAATATATCGTCCACCGCTATCAACTCGGATATATTTACAGATCCAGGGTAGTTTGCTGGACAGTAGTATGGAAACTCCTTTAGTCTTAGCAACCATGTTGGTTGCGTGATACATGCGTGGGTAAAACCTATTTTTGAGACAGGGTGTTTTATCGGCTCTAAAGTGTGTCTCCTGGATGAAGACCACATCCGCTCGTGAACGCTTCATTTCACCCAGGAGCATACGTCCTTTTTCGGGGGTATTTAGCCCTTTCGCATTTAGAGAGAAAATTTTAATAGAATCCATCACCACCAGGACCCAACGGAATAGGGGGAAAGGGGGGTAGGAATGTGTTAGGAAAGTAAGGGAAAGGTTAGAAGAAGGAGAGTTAGTGAATACAGGGGTGAAGGATGAGAAAGTTAAGTCCATTCAGTGTATAAAACAGAAAAAAAAGAAAAGTTATAACTAGCACGCTCTGGTAATTCACCGGATATCAGTGCCGTAACCTAGGTGGGAGAGAGGTTGTACCCGTCCAAGTGAGCAGGTCCCTCCTCACCCGTCTACCCAAATAGATAACATAGTAACAATGCACCAAAGTGAAAACATATAATATGGAACAGAGCACTTTAAATGGATATATCTAAACTGCGTTAACCTGTAAACCAGCAAAGTTAGGCCATCAAGTAGGTAGGTGGCCTCCCAAGTGAGCTTTCGCCTGGGTACACCACCCTTGCTGTACCTCTTTCATCTGGGTAAGCTGCCCTCTATATTAGTTTCTCTATCTGCCCCCTAAAGGAGGACGGGTAGAGAGGTAGAATATGCCCCAAGGTAGGTCGTAGCCAGCCAGGGAGCTAGCAGCGAGATCAAATTGGAGCCTCCCCCTATATGCATGACACCATTTCTATATCTATTCATTAGGGAGTTGGTATTAGCCAGATTGACAGTCTCGGTCACCGCAGGGGGCATCGGCCAGTCTCAGTAAAGCCGTAATAGTGCGCAAGATGGGCAGTAAGACTATGATGTCTTGTAGAGAAACATTAAGGCTTTAAGGCCTTCAAATGGTTCAGCGTTTGGGGTGATATGTTTGTTTCCCTGCGGCGAGCGATGTTCCATTTCTCTAGCCGAGCCAGCATATTGACAAGGATAGTCAGGCCCATTCCTAAAACCCAAAGGGAATTGAAGATCAGATTTCCCACAGTCCTTGGCCTGTTAACCAGGCCAAAGAAAAGAGAAAAAACACTAAGGCACCAAGACCTATCAGGATGGGGTAAATAAAGCAGGCAGTGCAAACCCTGAATAAAATAAAATACTATAAACCTGAAACCTGAAAACAGGGTCCCTGGTCCCCCCCCCCCAAAAAAATGACATTCCAATTGTGGCATGTCAGGGGGTCACCTTCCTTTAAAGCAGAAGTTCCACTTTTGGGTGGAACTCCGCTTTAAATCCCCGACAGATTTATAAAGTTTTTACGACATCCTATCTAAGGACTTATTTACCTACACACGTATATCAGCTTTCCTGACAATCCATCCGAAACCTTCAGCTCACGTACACCCCATAGCATGGCAATTTTTCATGGATCCCAAACCCACCCTCAAAAGTATCTCAGTTTTTTACTCTCTTCTTCATAACAAAAGTACATTTACTAAAACTCCTCCCTATGACGCAATGGGAATCGGACTTACACAAAGTCTATATGGATAAGCAGTGGTTAACAGCTATACGGCATTCCTATAGCATCACACATTGTACCAACCATTGGGAGTTATCCCAAAAGGTAGTATTGTGTGGGTACCTAACCCTGAACCACCTAACAAAATTTTCACAACATAATTCCCCCCTCTGCTGGAGAGGCTGTGTGCAGACTGGCTCCCTCCTTCATACAGGACAGAACAAGGTGTTCCAGCTTATCGCACAACTCACTGGGGTACTTGTTAAACCTGATCCAGCTCTTGCATTTCTGTACCTAGGAATTGAGCAGCTCCCCATGGCATTTCGCACAATTACGGTTATTGTACTCTTGGTTGCAAAATCTCTCCTGACCAGACTTTGGAGATCAGACCAAACCCCTAATGTATCCGACCATACAAAACTTTTATTTTTGCATGAACGGAATCTGAATCTCAGATATAATTTCTACTACAAATTCATGGAACAGATGGATCCAAATGTATCCCTCCTAATATTACATGTTATCTTATGTTGTCTATACAACTATTTTGTACTTCTATTTGGCCTGACACCTTGCAATTCCTGTACTTGTTATTATGAAACACAATCTTACATGATGTAACAATGTCACATATGCCTCTATTTCTTTATCTCCTTTGTATTGTTATTGTTCCATTCTTATATTCAATAAAAATTTAAGGCTGCAAAAAAAAAAAAAGGAATAATTTTCATAGCTCCTCTCACTGTCCTGAAATCAGAAATAATCCTCTTATTTTTGAAATATGTGATAGAATGAGACAGGCAAATGCTGTGCTATGCACTGCAATGCTATAAATATCCTGTAGGGGGCAGCAATATCTCTGAACTCTTTTTACATATGTATAACGATTGCTAGGAATCAACTATAGACAGGCCCAGTGTTTGAACTGCTTCTGGAAACCACTGCAATGTTTCACAAATCAGGCTGTTTGTTAAGTAGCATTTTAGCTTTCTACTGTCCTGATGATGTGCCTGGCCAGCAGCCTGGAATATAATGTATCTTGACTATGAATCTAGCTCCTAATTATGGATATTTTCCATCCAGCTGCCTTTCTCAGTGTTAACACCAGGAATTTGGTATGGTCCAGCAGTTCGATCTGTGTCATGATCTTGCTGCATGGAACAGATTTAAGCTCCCATTGAAAAAAAAAACCATTGCAAAGAATACGTAAAAGGGCCTAAAAAAAACCCTAAAATAATATATATATACCCGATACGATGGGAATACCCATACTATATAAATCCTTGTTTTGTGATGAGTCAAAACCAGAGCCCACAGGAACAAACCATAACAAAAAATATAGGAAATTATTTTTACTTTAATTTATTTTGTCACAATTTTATTACAATGAATTATTGCTCGGTTTATTTTAGAATCTTTCACATACAAATTACATATTGTTTGTTTCTGCACATTTGCTATAATGTTTATATAAATATTTAAGCATTTTTCTAATGTATGGTGTTAATTTTATTGAGATGGAATGTCTATATAGTTTTTGCCTTGCTTTTAATTATATAACTTTCATTATGTTGCACTATCCATGTTCTTAACGCTGACCATAATCATTATTTTCTATTATTTATTTATGAGTATCTTAAGATTTTCACCAAGGATTGTCACAAGGGGTTCATTTGGCTGATTTGATTTATTGTTTTTACTGCATGGCTAAAATGACCTCAACTAGGCCTCGTGCACACTACAGCTTGAAAAAGCTCAGTATAGCGGGTTCTTTTTACTGATCTAAAATGCCGCACATTGTTTTCTGACAGACTGCATGGCAGCATACGTGTGGATTGGCCCAGTCTCCATAACTACCCTATAGGACCCCTCTCCCATAAATCTTTGCTCCTTGTTCCTTTTTAGTCCTCCTCCGTAGGAGCGAATAGACGATTCCCTACCTGAAGAGTCCACACCATGTTCTGGGATTGGCAGAGCAGCCAGGAGAATTGTGTCCCTCTGATAAGTCCTAGCTGTTAGCGGGGTATGGAGTGTATATGCAGAGTAGCGCTGAAGTCGGATCCCTGGGAGCAGCTGAAGAGTGCGCACTGGCCAGAAAGCCTAGCTTTTAGCTGGCGACCCTATATGCTAAAGTCCGGTGCGTGTGGTGTGTATCCTGTCCTGGCCTGCCGCAATCGTGGTGGAGTGGTGAGATACAGACATTAATTTATGGCAGCAAGTATTTGTATTATAAAAGTACTTGCCTTCTGTTTGCATTCCTTTCAGGCTTGGGCACGGCGGATGGTCCTCTGCATTCCAGCCGCTGTTCTCCTCTATTTCCGGGTCCGCGGTCATTGTGTGCATGCGCAGCCACAGGATGAGAGTGAGGCTTGGCTGGTTCTCTGCATTCCAGCTGCCGCTCTCCGCTGTTTCCGGTGCATCCGCAGAACGGCCGCGGGACGAGGGTGAGGCTTGGTCCCGGCTGGCGCTGGTGATGAAGTCACGAAAGCGCCTGATTTAAATCACTGGGAGACCTGCTGAGCCTCGGGAATGATTGTGGGACTTCCCCAGGTTCTCAGGAACAGGTCCTCAGGTAAGTACTGGCGGGAGAAGGAACGTTTGGTGCTCCCTGGATACTCATGTCCCTTCTTTTTACACAGACGTGGGACACTCACAATGGATGCCTCTCTGCCCCCCAGTGGCCAGACCTCTCGCAAGAGGTACCGTCGTGTCTCTGGGCAGTGTAGGGGGGGCGGGGGGGTAGGGCGTGCTGATGTTATAGCAACTGCCTTATTGCCCTTGCCTCTCTCTCTCTCTATATGTTCTTTTAGCCCTTCTAGGTCTGATCCTCAGCAAAGTTCTCATAAGCGGAGCAACTCGTCAAAGTCACACCACCAGCACTCTTCCTCCAGATCCAGACACGAGTCTCACTCCAGGTCAAGTCATCGCAGTAAAGAGCCTGCTAACCCACCCTCCTCCCGCTCCAGTGAAAGGGCCTGAAAATCTTGTTGGGGATGCAGAGCTATTGTTCTAACTGATAGATCCCTCTGCGATTGCTGTTACAACAAAGCAGCTGATGAGAGGGAGAGCCCTGACCAACGTCTGGAATCATTGGTTAAGCGGGTCGTAAAGGACTCATTTCAGGAGAGAGTCTCGCCGGCTCCACGAAACCTTGCGGGAAACCTTACGGGTCCCACGGCAGGCGAGGCTCAATACCCAGAGATTGGGGAATCCTCCCAATTCAGCCGTCCATCAGCTGCTCCTTCGGATAGTGATTTGGGCGCAGAAGATCCGAGTATGGGCTTTCAGTACGCCCTGGTTCCCGCTCTCTTAAAGCGTTCAGGGAGGCCTTAAATCTGGAAGATCCAGCGGTTTCCCCTCCTAAGCAGAAGAAATTCTTCAAACAACTAAGCAGAGATTGCCCCAATTTTCTTCTTCTTACAGAATAAAGAGAAATCATATCTGACGAGTGGGTCAGAGTGGATAAAAAGAGTTCATCGTTACATCGAAGCTTTATCCCATCAAAGAGGAAGAGGTCAAGCACTTGGAGTCAGCGCCACTAGTGGATGCTCCCTGATGAGGCTAGTCAGATATGTGACCTTACTGCTGGAGGACACAGTTTCTTTTAAAGATCCCCTAGAGCAGTGGTTCTCACCCTATCTACTGCCGTGACCCCTTGATAAAATTTCCCAAGTTGCGGGGACCCCTAGCAGTAAAATAATTTTCGTAGTGTGGCTTGTAAACACCCAAGACAAGCAAGTAATTTGCGCCCCTAACCCGCAGACATTTATCACTCCCTGAGTCCCTTCCACAGTATTAAAACCCCTTATGGTACATTTTAGGATGTACCACTCTTTCTCTTTGTTATCCTTTCTTTCCCTTTTATCTCTCTCTATCCTAATTTCTTGGGGTTTTTTCCCCCATCTCTCTCTCTGTCTATCCGTCTTGTTCTTTCTCTTATTCTTTCTCTTCTTTTCCTTTGCTCCTCCCCCTCATTTGCTCTCTCTTCAGAACCCTCTATTGGTATAGACCCCCCTCAGTGCAGACCCCTCTATTAGTGTAGACCCCCTCTATCAGTGCAGACCCCTCCTCTATCAGTGCAGACTCCCCTCTATCAGTGCAGATCCCCTCTCCACTTGGGCTAGTGGACCCCCCTCTCCTCTGCCTTAGCGCCCACCCAGGACATGTCCTTTTAACCTCCCTTCATCACTCCTTCATTGTTTTTCCCCCCTCCCTGGTCACTGTCTCTCTCCTCTACATTACATCTACATTACAGAGAAACAGTTTACACAGACCTCAGAAGAGCGCGGTATGTCCGTCAGACTCCCTCCTCCACCTGCTCCACCTCCTCCCCCTCCTCCTCCTCTCCCGGAAGTGACGTCTTGCTGAGACGGACCCGACATACTACGGAGTCGGGTCTGTCTGGATTGCAGCGAGAGATGCAAGATGTGCAGCAAGCCGTGCAGCGTCGCGACCCCTCGGAAATCGGCAATCGACCCCCCAGGGGGTCGCGACCCATGGGTTGAGAACCACTGCCCTAGAGAGACAGATCAATTCTGACCTTAGGAAAATCTACTTAAGAGCAGGTATGGCCTGCATAACCTGGCCCTAGCCTTGGCTACAATCTCTAAGGCCATGGAAGTCTGGACAGATAGCATAGAAGAAACCCTGGCAGGATTCTTCAGTGAAGTGGCCAGGAGCTCACCTATCCAGGAACTCAGGTTAGCCTCTCACTTCATGGGGGAGGCGTCTATTGACATGATCTGCCTGGGGGCCTGGGTTATGTTGTCAGCTGTGACCACTAAGCGGGCCCTGTTGCTCCAACCGTGGCTGGCTGATCTGGCTTCCAAACAAGTTTGATGCCAGATTCCCTTTGAGGGTTCTTCTCTCTTCGGTGACAAGCTTAACAAGGCCATAGCCTGGGCCACGGGGGTAAGTCAGGATTCCTCCCTCAGGACCGGTGTCTGCACGGACACAGGTGTACCTTTCCGAAGAAACAAGGTGCCGACCGAGCTAGGGAGGCACGCAGTTACAAACCTGGACGTGAGTTTGGGAGGGCTTGGAGGAACAGTCTTCAGTCAAGAAGCCCACCAAAGGGAGTTTCTCGGCCAACCGGGATCCCTCGAAGTCCTTTTGAGATTGGGCCTACTCAGGAATGCAAGGTGGGGGCTCTTCTCCATGACTTTCGGCATGTCTGGGTGGCCTCAATCCGGGACTTTTGGACCATCAAGACAGTGTCCGTGGGCCATACCTGGGTCTTCGACAAGAGCCCCAAGCTCAGATTCACCCCTACAATTCTTCCGTCTTCAGACGAAAAGAGGCAGATACTAGTGGCCTATGTAAATTCCCTGCTCGAGCAAGGAGCGGTCATCCCAGTTCCAGACAACGAACCAGGCCAGGGTATATTCTCTCCTCTGTTCTTTGTTCAGAAAAAGAACGGTTAATGGAGACCGGTAATAGACCTCACCCACCTCAACCAGTTCATTTGCAAAGAAAAATTCAAGATGGAATCCCTGTATACTCAAACTTGAGCCGTAAATCATATCCTTATAGCTAAAACGGCGCTATAAAAACTACTACCCTAGATCTCAAAAACGCAATGGTCTTTAAGTCAGTTTGCCTACGTGGCAATAGGTAGTAGTAACAACAAATCTTCAGAATACACAGTTCTTTAAAGGTGATCTCTCCACTGTTAGTACTGCGCTGATGGGTGACACCGCTTATACGGGGATGCACTTACCAGACACTTTTGCCTTGCACTCTCATGCTCGGCAAATATTGCACATCCAGCTCCCAGATACACCGATCATTTCCCAGCGACCTGTCCACTCTGTCAGTCTTTAGGGCGGGCGGATTAATCACTCTCCCAGATGGTATATAGGAAAAAAAGGATGGAGCTACATAGTGCATTAACGTTTAAAAACTTTATTCATTTAGAAATATTCCATCATACTCACAAGCAAAGCTTGTCACGCTGACATAATAAAAACAGACATCAGAGCCGGAGATCAGCCGGGAGATGGTGGTTCTAAGCACCTGGCTACCCCTCCTGCTTCGATCTCCTGTCTCAGATGTAACGGGCGTTCTGCTGACCTGCAGCGAGCGACCGGATCATTCAAATCCTGTTTAACAGATTGCCATACACCGTGTCAGACGCGTTTCGTCCTTAGGATTTCTACGGTGCCCTGCCGTCCAGACCATACCTTCTGTAACAGGGAGCAACCCTGCACCCCTGCCCTGCCCACCTGTACCTCAGGGCCTGGTTTTTGAGAGGGGAAGGTTGGAGACCTTTGGCTGTCTGCAAGAGGCCATTCCCACCCTCCTGAATGCTAGATGGGGCAGTACCAATAGGATCTATGAATGTATTTAGGCAAAGTTCGTGGATCACTTGTCCTCTAGAAACAGCTTCAATAACACCCTGACTGTCTCAGACTTGCTTAGTTTCCTGCAATCCGGCCTAGATCTTTCCTTGTCAGTAAGCTCTTTAAGAGTTCAGGTGGCAGCCATCTTGGCATTCACGGGCATCTCCTGGGCCAAAGACCCACTCATCCGCCAGTTCTTTAAAGTCACAGTCTGACTCAAGCCTCAAAGGAAGCCAAGGTTCCCCAAATGGGACCTTCCTCTTGTCATGGAGTCCTTATCCCAAATCAGTCTCTCTATCTTACTCTGAAAACGGCGTTCCTGGTTGTGGGTATGTCAGCCAAAAGAGTATCTGAGATCAGGAATCTAGGTTCAAGAGAACCTTTTCTAACCTTCTTCCCTAATAGTCGTGCTGGTGCCCATGCTGGGATCAAGACCAAAAGTGACCACAATTTTTCACGAAAACCAAGAGATTGGGCTCCCCACTTTCAAGTCAGCAAACAGCTTGGACATTCAACCCTTGGTTGTGGAGCACGCTCTAAGGCAATATCTGGAAGCCATGGCTCCTGTCACGTACCTGGTGGTAGAGTCTGGCTTATGCGGGGGGCAACCTCTCTTGCGGCCCTGGTTCGAGAACCCCTGGTAGTGTGGACAGGGAGCTCTGGAGCACAGGGGGGCACGAGGGCTGGACAATCTTCAGGTGGTTGGGAGAAGTCCCAGGAAGCTCGTGCAAGACAGGAGAGTAGTGGTTCAGTCCGGGTTGGCAACTGGCAGGCGGTGCGGTACAACGGGATCAGGCAAACGGATGGTCGGGTACAGGCAGGGTCGGCAACGTGCTGGCAACAGAAGTACAGTGGGAGCAGGCAAGCGGATGGTCGTAAACAAGCCGGAGTCAGGTGCGGGCAGATATCAACAGGTCCAAGGGAACAAGCCGGGGTCACAGGAACAGGAAATCACACGAAAGTAGTCACCGGGGGTATCACAGGTTCAGGGAACGTTGTAGAGCGGACAACACCGGCTGCAGGGCTCTGCTGGCTGAAATAGAGCCGCCAGGCGCCGTTTCCGGCGCGTGCGCGCGCACGTGAGCGCGCGCGCACGGGCGCGCACGAACGCGCACGAGCGCGCGCGAACGCGCACGAGCGCGCGCGAACGCGCACAGGCGCGCGCACCACCGCGGAAAGGCAAAGATCTGTCCTTTCCTGACAGCTCCCTTTCATCAAACAGAGCATCTCTTCGTACTCCTTCATGGGAAGGATGAAGGGATGCAGGACTCGATAAGATCTATTGTGACTTGGATCATGCAAGCCATCCAACGGGCTTACAGACAGAAGGGCTTGGCTCCTCCAGAGGCAGTGACAGAGCACTGCACCCGGAGCATTGCGGCATCCTGGGCAGCTGTGTGGCATGTGGCACCTGAAGTAATATTCAAAGCAGCTTTATGGTCCTCCATCAATACCTTTATGTCCCACTACTGTGTGGAACCAGCCGCCTTATCTTCAGTTAATTTTGGTGTTCAAATTCTGTCAGTTGACAATGTTAATTAAATTCTTTCTTTGCTCAGCAGTTCCCACCCATGTGTGTGTAGCGAGTTATCTCCCACATGTATGCTGCCATGGAGTCTGTCAGGAAAATGGAAAATTTCCTATCAAATACTTACCATAATTTTCCTTTCCTGATAGACTCCATGGCAGCAGGAGTCCCCTCCCAATGCCTGGAGTAGGCTAGTTACGGAGCATGGCCGCCGGCAAGGAGCGAAGATTAATGGGAGAGGGGTCCTATAGGGTAGTTATAAACAAGAGAGAAGGCGCCTCTGGGTGCAGACATTAAAAAAGCATATTTATTAAAATAGATAGCGATAAGCTACTCACATTTGAAATTAAAAAGTCAAGCACATCATGGGGCGAACAGCTGCCCCTAGCTATTCAGGGATGGTGACCGTAGGACAGTCGCTGCTGGAGCCGCACAGGGAAGGACCATCCAGGGGAAAAGCCGGAATCATGATCAGCCGTGTAGGTGCCGGGCTTCCACACCAAGTCCGGAGTGTCGGGTCACAGCGTCAAAGAGAGCCTACATCACAGACATGCGACGCGTTTCTGCCTGTGATGGATGGGACAGGTGCGCTCTTTCATCAGGCATGTTACAGCAGTCCGTGCTTTCTCTTTTTATTGACCCCAGTGGTCAATCAAAACCAATAAAAACTATGGTAATAGATCTATATATAAGTACATATATTATTTTTATTGCTTTTGGTTGACTTGGTGTGGAAGCCCGGCGCCTACACGGCTTATCACGATCCCGACTTTTCCCCTGGATGGTCCTTCCCTGTTCAGCTCCAGCGGCGACTGTCCTACGGTCACCATTTCTGAATAGCTAGGGGCAGCTGTTCGCCCCATGATGTGCTTGACTTTTTAATTTCAAATGTGAGTAGCTTATCGCTATCTGTTTTAATAAATATGCTTTTTTAACGTCTACACCCAGAGGCGCCTTCTCTCTTGTTTTCTTCTGCAGCATTGGAATTGGCTTCTGTCCTAGGAGTGCTGCCCTGGATGTAGACTTTGTAGCTAACAGGACTATATGGACTACAGAGGGCTCAATGCCTGGCCTTGCGCCTATCACTTGTTCGTTCGTATAGGGTAGTTATGGAGGTGGGGCCAACCCACACGTATGCTGCCATGGAGTCAGTCATCAGGAAAGAAAAATTATAGTAAGTATTTGATAGGAAATTTTCCGTTTTACGCCTGAGTAAAAAATAATATAGAAAAATCTGCGTTCCTGGTCAGTTTTTTGCACCAGTACGCACAAATATGCGTATGAATATAAATTAATTTTCCATAGGAATGCATTGTGCACGTAAATGCGTGAACGCGCATATACACTATATTACCAAAAGTTTTGGGACACTTGCCTTTACACGCATATGAACTTTAATGGCAATCCCAGTCTTAGTCTGTAGGGTTCAATATTGCCTTGGCACACCCTTTGCAGCTATAACAGCTTCAACTCTTCTGGGAAGACTGTCCACAAGGTTTAGGAGTGTGTCTATGGGAATGTTTGACTATTCTTCTAGAAGCGTATTTGTGAGGTCAGATACTGATATGGGCAAGAAGGCCTGGCTCACAGTCTCTGCTCTAATTCATCCCAAAAGTGTTCTATAGGGTTGAGGTCAAGACTCTGTGCAGGCCAGTCAAGTTCCTCCACATTCGCCCATCCATGTCTTTATGGACCGCAGTAATGTTGGAACGGGAAGGGACCATCCCCAAACTGTTCCCACAAAGTTGGGAGCATGAAATTGTTCAAAATGTTTTGGTATGCTGACACCTTAAGAGTTCCCATCAGTGGAAATAAGAGGCCAAGCCCAACCCCTGAAAAACAACCCCACACCATAATCCCCCTTCCACCATATGATTTGGACCAGTGCACAAAGACATGGATGAGCGTGTTTGGGGTGGAGGAACTTGACTGGCCTCACTTCAACCCTATAGAACACAGCAGAATTAAAGCTGTTATAGCTGCAAAAGGTGTGCCAACTCAATATTGAACCCTATGAACTAAGACTGGGATGCTATTAAAGTTCATGTGTGTATAAAGGCAGGCGTCCCAATACTTTTTGTAATATAGTGTATGTGCAAATTCTCAGGTAAGTATTGGGGGGGTGGGGGGACGCTGCACACAGAAGGTTTTATCTTAACGCATAGAATGCATTAGGGTAAAAAACCTTCTGCCTTTACAATCCCTTTAAGGTAATTATTGATTGTATGATGTCATAGCAGATACGGTATGTCACTCAAGATTTACACAACTTTTACACATTTTCTATCAGAATTATATGTAAAAATGTAGGAAAGTTGTGTGAATCTTGAGTTAAAACATTTATAAACAGACCCTAAGGTGTTTCTGTATCTACACAGTTCCCAGATCTATGATAATAGACATGTCCCAAAATCATGTCTGCATTTTCTAAAATATACAGTAGATTGTTTTCTTTTTTTAACTGGTGGCTTCATCCTGTTTCTATAGAGCTACCTGAAAATCTAAAAGTGAAGCCTTTAAATCCAAATAATCTGCTGTATATCCCCGGAAGTATGACAAGAGTAATTATCCCAAATCGGAACATTAGAAGATAAATAGATGTAATGCAGCTAGAGATAACAATCAGCGCATTTATCTTCATGAAAGTGGGAGGAGCTGACAGGCCCGGAGTGATGAAATGTCATCAATCAGGATACTTTGATAGGTGCATTACTGTGTTTATCTAATACTCAAATGCTTTTTAGCAGGTATTGTACATGTTAATACTGGGCATTTTTCATGAACCCAGTGGCAGGTGACAGCTTCCCTTGCCTCCAAAGTCGGGACCTCCACTGTAACATTTTTTCAGTATTTCAACACTTTATAAGTCATTATGTTACCTTTAACATGCCAGCAGCTTAGGAAGTGATGAAATGCCTTTATATAAACACTTTCTACCTCATTACACACTGAACATCTAGAACTTGTGTAGGAACTTATGTGTTAAGATTGGAACCTGACTTCTTTGTAACGACAGTGGGACTGAGTCAATTCTGCAATTATAAAAAACAACAAGTACTGATAATTACGCTATAAGAAAGCATCACAATATTAATTACAAGAAAGCATTGCTATTTAGTAGAAAATATTAGAGTTTTGGATATTTTTTTTAAACTATTGACCATAGAACACACTATGGGGGTCATTTACTATAGCGCGAGTCTGCCTTCGCGCAAATTTTAATGCGCAGAATCGCAAATTCGCTCTAATTAGCGCGAAAATGGAATTCAGTAAAGCCATGAGGGAGAAAATATCAAATTCACTATATCGCCCAGACAACAGTGAATGTAAACACGGCGGTTCTCCGTTCTGTGAATGGGACATACCAGATCTACTGATCCCTGTCACTGGGATCAGTTAGATCTGGTATGTCCCGACCAGCCCCACCCCCCCCACAGTTAGAACACACCCAGGGAACACTGTTAACCCCTTCACTGCCCCCTAAGTGTTTACCCCTTCACTGCCAATGACATTTATACAGTAATCAGTGGACATTTCAATTTCTGATCGCTGTATAAATGTCATTGGTCCCAAAAATGTGTCAAAATGTCCGACATGTCCGCTGCAATATCGCAGTCCCGATAAAAATTGCAGATCGCCGCCATTACTAGTAAAATAAAATAAAAAATAGTAAAAAATGCCAGAAATCTATTCCCATAGTTTGTAGATGCGATTACTTTTGCGCAAGCCAATCAAAATACGCCGATTGCGATTTTTTTACCAAAAATATGTAGAAGAATATATATTGGCCAAAACTGATGAATTTTTTATTTTTTATTTTTTGGATACTATAGCAAAAAAGTAAAAAACATTGTTCTTTTTTCAAAACCGTTGCTATTTGTTTGTTTATAGCGCAAAAAATAAAAACCACAGAGGTGATCAAATACCACCAAATGAAATCTCTATTTGTGGGAAAAAAAGGATAAAAATTTTGTTTGGGTACAGCATCGCATGACCGCGCAATTGTCAATCAAAATGCGACAGCGCTGAAAGCCTAAAATTGGTCTGGGCAGGAGGGGGGTTTAAGTGCCCAGTAAGGAAATGGTTAAATTGTTTAAAAAAGTGATGTATAACCTGAAATATCATTGAAAGTCTGAAAAGAGACAAATTCACCCTTTTTTGCTGACTATTCATCAGCACAACTGAGCATGCTCAGACAAGAAAATTCCCTCATTTTAACTCCCATGCCTTTTTTAGAGGGCGCTATAGTAAATTCGCTCTTGTCTATAATACATTCTTGAGAAGGCAAATTCGCGCTATATAGCCCAACGCAAGTTTCAGCCATTGATTCTAATAGTACAATTGTAACTTCTGTAAAGAAATCTTTTTCATGTTGAGATGAAATGTATCTTTCTCTCAAACAAATTGTCCCTGCAACAATGTTGCTATTTCATAATCTAATTTGTTTTTAAGAATGTTAGAATGTGTAATCTTCTCGTGTTTTGGTAAAATATTTTTTTCTCTGTCTCTTGCTTGTTGGTGTCCATCTCATAAAAAATATTTTCCCAAACTCACACAGGTATCTTCACAAACCACAAACAATACCATTGCTGTTGCAATAACATCACTGTTCTACACGCCAAGCACCACCAAATAGCACAGAATAAACTCCAGACTAATGTAATTCCACCACCTATATGTCCAAAGAAATGCAGTATATGTGTATTTATGTGTAGGAGGGTTGCACACTTGGCAGACTGGTGGCTAACAGCTTAATGCTTCTACCAAGCAACATAGAGGTTCTGAGTTTGCATCCCGAGCATGCCACTTCATGTAGAGAAGTTGTCTGTTCTTATAGCTCATGTCCTTACCAAAATTATGTCTAAATGTAGTATTTATGTGTAGGAGGGTTCCACCACTATTGCAAATTGTGTCACATGTTTTCTATGGGCAAGGACTATAATCAGCCTTAACATTTCCCATCCAGCAATAATTGCAGCTTCTTACCAAGCCAAATGCCCCAAAATGAGAGATGTACTAGAGCAGAATGCTCACAGTACTGGGCCATAACAAACCTTCAAAACAGATGGCATATACCAGAAACAGGTTGTTCAATGGTAATCCAGCCTTCTACAGTACATCTGCATTGGTTCATTTATTGCACCTCTGAGACTTAGGACTGTTTGACATCACAGCAATGGATGCTCCATGAATGTGGCTAAGGGCTTAGCACTTCTGCTGAGCAAACCTGGGGTTCATAGGTTCAAATCCCAAAGATGCCACATCCTGTGTTGTTAAACATAACTCATGTCTTTCCCCAAGTTTTATATAAATGTAGCATTTATGTGGATGAGGGTTCCACCACCATTGCAAATCTTGCACAATCTGCGATCTTGCCAAGAGTATTGGGACACCTGCCTTTATACACACATGAACTTTAATAGCATCCCAGTCTTAGTCTGTAGGGTTCAAATTTGATTTAGCTGACCCTTTGCAGCTATAGCAGCGCAGGGACCCTTTTTTTCCTGCACCAGAATTGGATAGCATGGGTGTTTTCACTCATGCGATCCGATTCCTATCGGAATCCACAGTTAGCACTGTGATCTATGAACCAATCTGGGGGTGTCATTAATATTGTATTGACACCCTCAGCGGTTCACAGAAGGCAGTGTGAATTGCCTGTGGGAGAGGTGTGATGCAGGAATCGGTGCTGAAATCGTGCTGGTTCCTGCATCCCACCTATGCGAACCTGGGCTAAGGCCACTTTCACACTTGTGCGACCTGAAAGTTGCATGACTTTACCGTGATTTGCCACAGTTTTTTGCTGCAATTTTTTGCCGTGATTTTGATGTGACTTGAAGCAGTAGCTGTGTAATTCTGAGGTCTATCAACATCAAGTTGCTTCAAAGTTGAACCAAAGTAGTTCAGGGACTACTTTGAAGTCGCACAGATATGAATGGTGCTCATTGGAAATCATCTTCAGGCCCCTTTCACACTTGGCCGACAATTCCTGAAACTATTCATATCTGTGCTAGTTCAAGTGGCACCAACTTCAAAGTAGTCCCTGTACTACTTTGGTGTGACTTGAGGTTCCTAGCTCTCAATATTACACAGGCATTCCCTGAAGTTGGGACAATGTTGTGGGCAAACTGCATTACTTTCAGGATAACACCTTTGACTTAGGCCCCATTCGCACTTGTGTGACTTGAAAGTCATGCAACTTTGATGTGACTTGAAGCAATGCCTGTGTAATCTTGAGGTCTAGGGACCGCAAGTCATATCAAACTTGGACCAAAGTAGTTCAGGGACTAGTTTGAAGTTGATACCACTTGAAGTCAGACACCTATGAATGCTACTCATTGGAAATCGCGGGGTCCAACTTGACAGGTGACTTTGCAGTCCCAAGTCGCAGGACAAGTTGCACAAGTGTGAAAGATATCCACCCAAAAGTGGAAGCTCTGCTTATCTCTCTCCTCCCCGTTCTGATGCCACGTTTGGCACCTTTTCGGGTGGGGGGGTGGGTACCTGTTTTGGACATTTACCTGTCCCCACTTCCGACAGACCTCACTGCAGCGAGGTATGGCAGAAATGTGTCACCTCTCCTCCTTCCCTGCTGCCAGGCCATTCAGAAAGCGTAGTGCCCTTTGTGCATCCGCAATAGGGATTCGGCAATGGAGGCAACAGCACCTGAGAGCCAATGGAAACATGGGCTGGAGTGCCAACATCGCTAGCTTCCAGGACAGTGTCCTAATAATTAAAGTCAGCAGTTGCAGGATGTGTAGCTGCTGACTTGTACATTTTCTGTGGTGGGGGGGGGGCTGAGGCACCACTTTAATATCAGCTTGGTTACCTAGATTGGTGAGCTGGGATTGAGCCCCAGCTATCACATGGTACTTGGGCTTATCTCAACAACCTGTACCATGTGAATAGCTTCAGCTAATCACAGATCAGTAGTAATCCCAGCTGACATGAATGTCAAACAATTCTGACTGTTCAAAGTTTGGCTGGTACAATGATTTGTAAGGTATCAGCAAGCCTACATGATACATTTAAACAAGGCTATCTACCCCACAGAGTAGTTCAATGGTATGGATGGTATCACCTTCTGAAAGCTTGCATTGTACTCAGCATTATATCACACACTAGTTAACGTGCCAGCAGTTAGTTTGCAGAGAATTAACAGAATACAAGATTAGTAAATGTATTTTCTATGGCTGGTTGTGGTCAACTCTATAGTGTAGTGGTTTCTTCTGATACCTTCAAAGGTTACAGCTACATGTTTGGATCCTACAGATGTCATCACTACACCTTGCATTGTACTCAGCATTATATTCTGAAAACATATGAAGGCACATTCGCCAATTAGCCGATGCCTATCAGTTTCTTACCATACTATAAACTCTTTCAATGCATGCAATGGTATGTACATAGTTAATAATATTATGGTGTGGAATTGGAATAATCACACACTAGTTAACGTGCCAGCAGTTAGTTTGTAGAGAATTAACAGAATACAAGATTAGTAAATGTATTTTCTATGGCTGGTTGTGGTCAACTCTATAGTGTAGTGGTTACTTCTGATACCTTCAAAGGTTACAGCTACAGGGTCGGATCCTACAGATGTCATCACCACACCTTGCATTGTACTCAGCTTTATGTTTTCCATTTTGCTGCGGTAGTTCCCATACACTTTTTTAAGCAAATCATGTTCATACAAACCTTCAATGGATTCTGCACGTTCAAGCCCAATTGACATCAGCTATTCCCACATATGCCGATTAAGAAGGCATATTCGTGGCAATAACGCGATTTTGCCTTCGCATGATCGCCCAGTTGATATGCTAATTGACTTGAATGGGCGTTATTTCTAGGCGTTGCACGACCGCATATTCGCGATATAGTGAATTAGCCCCTATTTCAGCTAAGTAACATTGCTAATCAATAAATACACACTTTTGGTACCATATGCCATTTATGATCACTGGATTTCTTTATTCAAGATGTAGGATCTTGCTAGGTTCATGCATATCATTTTCGTGAATTATACTGATTGTAAATCACGACTTTTTTGAAACAGAAAATGGCAGTGCTATTTATGAAACCTTAAAATTGTACTAGGTTAGAAAATGCACTCATTTGCTTTCATTCATTTTTTTTTATAATCCATTATGGCCAAATTGGGTTGAACTGGAATCCCATGCCACATGATTCTTTGCTGTGCAACCAAAGAGGACTGAAACTATTGGTCAGTTTTTCTCAACCTTTTTTCAGTCAAGGCACTCTATAAAATTCTGCACAATCTCAAGGCATCCTATTCTAAAATGTAAAAAACTAAGCTAATAGTTTTACAATGCAGCAACATCCACACACATGGGACACCCAAAGTATTCTTCCAAAGCAAATTCACCACACTGCTTTCTCTTCTCCCTCAACTTCTCTCCTTCACTCAACTAATGGGACCCCAATGCTTACAGGGAGGGGCAGGCAAGGGGCAAACAAGGATGCTCTGCAGGTGCCCAACGTCCTCCTTATCAACCAATGATGTCATTGGTTGTTAGGATGCTGGCAGCTAGAAGGTTGTAATGGTGCACACTGAAAACCTGAGGCTTTCTTTAACTAAAAGGCAGGCTTGATCCAATTTTTAGGTATTTTGCAAAGGCACCCTTGAAGAAACAGATATGAGGCTCTTTCAGGCTACAGAAGACTGCAGCAGTGTAATTATGTCACAACAAGGGGTGGCAACAAGACCGGTCTTTGGAAGACTCTTTTGCAGGATTGGATCACTGGTCTCCATTCTTGGAAAAGATGCAGTGGAGGGTTGCCTGACGGCAGACTCAGTAGAAGCAAATGTTAGAGGGTATTTTTATTGTGAATAGGGGTAAGTGCTTTAAATCAAGGTGAAATTTTAAAACTGAAGTGGTATATATACATATATATATGTAGAAAAAGGAATACAAGTGACCTCTATGGCTAACACTTTATTATTCATTTTCTCCAAATATATGAATCAGTTTCCCTTTTATGTCTAAAAATATAAGGCTTTCCTAAATCAGCAAACAATTTTTACCAGCCGCACAGCTGCCAACCCCAACCTCAAAAGGAGCAAATGATTCTGTTCTAAATTAATTTAATTAATAAAGGTCCCCATAAAAAAATAATTATTTTTAATGGAAATTAATGATGCAACAAGCTTATCAAATATATGCTTTCCAATGCCAACCATGCTTTGTATGGAAATTCATGCCTTGCAGTTCAACTGTCAGGCCCAGGCTATTAACCTGGTAACTATTGTAAATACTAGAAGGGCTGAGTGCTTGACAGAGTCTCTGGACTGGTTGAGGTTTTTTCAGCTTTTTCAAAATTATATTGTTGCAGTATTTTTTTACATTTCATATTGATGTTCTTGGAGTTTACAAGAAAACCCTTTATCCATGTTTAACCCTGCTATCTAGCAATTCTAAAGTGACAAAACCTTCTAATCTAATACAATGGTCAATCATTTCACCAATGTACGTTGAACAGGGGCTCAAGCACTATGCCGAGTCACCCCAGGCCATAATGTCCTACACATGGATGTTAATAGTCATTTTTACAGGCTCAACCCATGTTGCCATTCACCATGTTATGATGATCACAAATGGTAAGCTAGACTGTTCTATTGGAGGCAGCACAGTTGGCTAGCTCATTTCCAGAGTTTCCATGGAATCATACAGTGTACAAATCAAGAGCAACCAGAGAGCTAGAATATGAATGCTTGAGCTAGAACGTGGCTTGCACCTTTTTTTTTTTAGCAGCCACTGCCTGTTGTTCTGCTGCTTGATGCGCAAGACAGAAGAAAAATGTAGATACAGTTTGTGAACAACTGTGCTTTGATTGTGCCCTCCTTTCCTCCTCTGTCATAGACACGGGTCAATAATTATTGTAAATGTGACCACTGGCTGGGTGATTTCTCATTGAAATCATTGTAGGTGACACCGACTATAGCAGAAAAGAATAGTAGGCGTAAATATCACAAGGATTTTTACAGCACATGATGGTTGCACTGGGAATTCAAAGGCAAATTTATAATATATGCTGTCCTTATCATTCAGGTCTCCTAGAGAACAGTACATGGATACTACATTGGTAATTATCATTTCAGCACTTTCCTTATTATCACTAAACCTTTACCATGATTTCATTTTATGAGACATACTTTTGGTTTCTCTGTTTGGGAGTTGAAGCTTTTGGCAGAGCAGAGTAACATAAAATCCCTCAAGCTTTCCCAGGCTCACCCACACAATTCTACAGTAGATTATGCATACAGTGTTTCATTTTTTTCCAATGGCATTTTGGTTTTAAATAGATTCACCACAGTTTCTATTTTAGTCCATGCTACATCATGTTCCATGCGTAGGTCACAAAATTCTTCTTCCACGATTCATTTTGTCACTTTGTCCGAGCAGTTGTGGATTCCAAGGTGTTTACAGCAGGATCAAAGATGAGAGATGAGTCAAGTTGTCGTCATTTAGTTGGAAACCAAAAAACCAACGTCGCTGAATGACTCTTAAAAGAACAGGTTAGGGTAATAAGTCATATATATTATCAACAACCCAGATTAGTTTACTAATGTAATGTCATACTCAGAAGAATGATTTACATGGCTCCATCACATAGCACAGCCAGATGAATGACACCACTTTTTACAGTTACAGAATACAATGGTGTCCTCTCTACAACCCCAGACTTATGACTGGACAATGAAAGAGCAGCCACAAACTGATGAGGTCATCCTTTACTCTCCTATCAGCATGTTTCTTGTGACTACATTTGCATACAGCAGCAATGATTGGTTGCTAGTGCTGCTCTTTCCTCTCTCTCTCTTGAGTGCAGCTCTTAATGGGCTGGCAAGAGGCTAATAATAAATCAAATTTGGATATATACACTAAGTCCATTAAAATACATGTAATTGGGTGCGCATGCGCGGGAGCTCCACGATGGACGCCTGAGCCCGGAGCTCCGCGCCACCCCGGCTGACCGGCGCCGCTGCAGCTAAAACGAGCCGCCTGACACCGCTCATTTGTGCTCTGTTGGCTTCCTGAACTCTCGGTGCCCCCCCCGGATGCAGAATTCTTCGGCCAGGAGGGACCTGAGGCCACTTTTTTCGGAGGTAACCGCGGCTGGGTGTACCAAGATGGCCGCCGCGGCCTCCCCGAACTCCCAGTCCGCGGAGACATCGCAGGAACCCCGCTGGGTTCTAACACCTGCCTCACTCCCTTATCCTCCCACAACTCTGGGGGCCCTCCAAACACCCGCTCCTCATTCTCCAGCCTCCACAGAATCCCTGCTGGCACAGGCTATGGGGAGCTGCGGCCTACCTTCCATGGGGCCCTCCCCAGCACCCTCACGCTTATCTCTCACCCCCAGCACCCCCGGTAACGATGCCTCTTTTCCTGCACAGGACATTTTCCTGAGGTTCTCCGAATTACTGGAGAAGGGACTGGCCCAGACGGCTGCTAAAAGAAGGGACTGGCCCAGACGGCTGCTAAAATTACAGGCGATATCAAGGTGGACTTTCAGTGCTTAGGGGAAAGAATGGGTGCCATAGAAAGTAAACTTGACATAACAGTCTCCAGGGCTAACCAGAACACTGCCCAGATTCAGCTTTTGCAAGAACAGCTGGAGACTGCGATTGCCAGAATAGATGACCTTGAGAACAGGTCCAGAAGACAAAACATCAGAATCAGAGGCCTACCTGAAAGCATCACAGACACCTCTGAGGCAGTGCAGGATCTCTTCAAAAGCCTTATACCCAACATACCCCAAAATCGTCTGGAACTGGATAGGGCCCATAGAGCTCTGGGTCCCCTGAGGAAGGATGGAAAACCGAGAGATATTATTGCCAAGCCTCACTTTTTCTCAGTTAAGGAGGAAATTATGAAATTAGCTCGGTCCCAGCCCCAACTCCAATGCAAGGGCTTCCCAATTCAAATCTTTGCAGACTTGTCGCCCATGACAATTCAGCGCAGGAGAAACCTCAAACCCCTCCTCACAGCCCTGGCCCATAAGGGCATAAAATACTGGTGGACTTTCCCCTTCGGGGTCAAATTCGCCATCAAAGGCCGCACCTACGCATTCTCCAGCCTCCCGGAAGGAGAAAAGATCCTGCTGGACCTGAAGATCATCTCTCAGGAAACCGACATGGACTACTCCGCTTCCTCCAACGCATCCTCCAAGCGCCCCACTCCAGCCAGCCCCATTAACCCTGTCTGGAATCAAGCTAAAACCAAGAGATCCAAAGACAATAGACCTCCATGATAAAAATCCAGTGGATAAGCAATGTTCTGATTCCTTGGATTCCACTGGATTTCTCGCCAACAGCTCCTTCTCAAATTTGGGAGCATCTCTTCTTTGCGGAAGACTTCAGCCTGGGTAGCATCTGACTTTCCTCCCCCCCCTCCCTCCCCCTCCTGTATGAAGACTTAGCCTTATAAGGCACTCCTACCACTCCCCCAATTCAATACTTTACTATCACTACCCTTGGTTACCACCCATTATACTGTTTATTGGTTTACTTATGTTACAAGCTATATGGGTTATGTTTCACAGGTTATGTTTGTCCTCTCATGTATATCCTGAACGAGGGGTGAGGGTACTGGGAGTCTTATCCTCCCCTTTCCCTTGCTTCTGTTGATAATTAGTCAGTGTTTTTTTTTTTTTTTTGGCTCCAAAATGGTGATTTATGTTGGCCCGCCGGCCGGGGTGGCAGTTTCATGCCGCTCCACCTCCCTCAGCAGTGGCTCCCCCAATGCTGCGGGGCTCGTCGCCCCCTCCCCTTCAGGAGTGGTGCGCCGCCAGACTTTGGTACAGGGGGGCGGTTTACCCCCCCTCTACCCTAAAGTCTCTCATGGGACTTATTTTCTCGATTCTCTCCTCCTTCCTCATTTCCTCTCTTAATCTCTCCGTCTATTTTCTAGCCGGTCCTTGGTGTGTGTTCATCCTCTGGATTATATCCTGGTGGTGCGGACGAGGTGCCCTCGTGAGACAACCCTCCCTAGGAAGACGAGCTTGGGTAAGTGCTTTTTACTTCTGCTGCAGATTGCCATCCTCCTACCCCCACCATGGCTCATCCTAACCCTAGGCCTAATCTCCTAAAAATAGCCTCCCACAACACTCAGGGATTAAATTCCCAGATCAAGAGAAGGAAAGTCTTTGATCTTTATCGATCCCTTAAACTTGACATAGTCCTCCTACAAGAGACTCATTTTACGATTAGCTATAAGCTGAAATTCTTACATGCCCACTTCCCCAAGTTCCGTTTAGCCAACGCCCCTGACAAAACAAGAGGAGTGGCGATTCTGATATCCAAATCTTGTAATTTTTCTGTTCTATCTGAACTTAGTGACCCAGAGGGAAGATTCCTTCTGATCAAAGGAACCCTAGAGGGTCACCTCTACTCCATAGTCTCATATTACGCTCCCAACAAACACCAATCAGCTTTCTTCGCTTCCCTTTTCAAAGTCATCTCACCCCTCTTGGAAGGATCCGTAATACTGGGCGGAGACTCTAACTTAGCCTTCGATCTCAGTCTGGACAAATCAAAGCCCGGGAAGGCACAGCTCTCCCGCCCATCCAAAGCTAGCCTTAAAACAGCGAAACTTATCCAGGCTCAGGGACTCATAGACATCTGGAGGGAACTCAATCCAAACAAAAGAGACTATACCCACTTTTCAAAAGCGCATCTCTCTTATTCTAGAATTGACCACTTACTCGTCTCCCCAGTCAGAGTTCCTCGGTCAGAACTAAGGAATTAGAAACGTCACTCAGGGAATTCTTCTTATTCAATGATGGGGGAGAAACCACACCAGAAACCCTGTGGGCAGCCCACAAGGCTTATATCAGGGGGAAATTCATTCAAGTCGCCTCTCAAATCAAAAAAGCTAGATCCGTAGAAATCCAGAAATTAGAAACCAATCACTTAGCCCTGAAGGCCAAACACAAAAAAGACCCATGCAGCATCCCTATATCACAATTAGATGCCGCGAGAGTAGAATTAAACTTAGCCCTAACCACTAGAGCCGCTAAATACATCAAATGGAGTGGAGCCAAGTTCTACTCTCATAAAGACAAAGTAGGCTCAATGTCAGCTTCTAAACTATCCCCCCGTCCTAGAAACCTGGTATTTCCTAAAATTGGGATACCCGGACAACCACCTTCCACTAACCCAACCAAAGTCCTTCGAGCTTTTCAAGATTTTTACGCTAAGCTGTATAAACCCATGCCCTCTGAGGGTTCCCTAAACCCTAACTCTTTCCTAGATAGCCTATCTCTCCCTTCATTGTCCCCCAACCACAAAGCTCTCTTAGAAGCTGAGTTCACAGTTGAGGAGGTGGCTGAGGTAATCACGAATCTCAAGAAAGGCACAGCGCCAGGCCCGGACGGCCTCCCAGTTGCCTATTGGAGGAGTTGACACTTGAGTCGAAGATTCTCTCGAAACACCAACCCCCTGTTACTTCCCTCTCTATCCGATAGATCCTTTCTCAATCCCAAATCCCTTGGGAGTCTCCCGTACCCAAATATGTCGAATCGCATTTTTAGAACTTTTCGAGCTTCCTGAAACCAACCCAATCACCTTCCACCAACAGGCCCATAGGGTTAAAATCCTTTATGGTCCAAAGATCCTGCCCCCCTATCAAATCTTCGACTGTAACTCGGATGAAACAGAAATACTCTCATCTTGAACCGAGGTGAGGTAAACTACATAAATCGCCGAGATCACCAATCCCGATTCAAATTAAGATGAG
>BLSH010207240.1:681608-697396 GCA_018402905.1 Glandirana rugosa
CTAATGTTCCACTGAGTATTGCTGTTTTTCATTAATTGTACTGTCTCTAACTATTGCTGTTGTCCACTATAGTTATACAACTATCTACCCATTCCATGTATAAGCATCTGTTCATGTAAAAAGTATTCGGTTAACCTTTTGTATCCAGTGCTAGCCAGCGGCTCATCCGCTCCATTCAGGACTTTGCTACACCTATTACCAGCCTAACTCATACCTGCATAGGGTTAACTCACTTAAGAGTAGGCGTGGCTTCAGACTACACTCCCCCCATGTCTTGCCCATAAATTCTCCCAGCTCAATCATGGCAATCACACAGCCTGAAGAAGGGGCGGAGCCCCGCAACGCGTCGCCGAATCACAATCACTCCTGTTGTACACTGGATGAGAGACCAACGGACTGCCGGAACGATCGGATCAGCAGGAACGCATCTTCCACCAGTGGTGAGAAGGAGGAGACGCCGGGAGCCACCGACGCTTCCTTCCCACAACACCACCAGCAGGCAGCCTCATCCCCATCCCAGGAGTTTATCCCTCAGGACTTCCACATAGCTAGCAGTGGCTCACTACTGCAATGCTTCCCAGAACACTACCATTGTGAGTAGTTTTTATTTGTTTTAATAAATGCTGTTTTTTACTAAACTATTGCACTTAGAGGCGCACTTTTTTCTTCTCTTCCTAGCATTTCTAGCCATGGCCATTTTGAGTAAGGGCAGATTATTCATGTAGCATTTATTTCCTGGACTCAATCTGCCCTTAGCTCAGGCATGCAGACAGGAGGATGTGCTTAGCTAAGAAAGTCCCTACTCCTCTACTCTAGGTGAAAGAAAAAAATGCCCATGAAGACTCCTGAGATATATGACATCATCTTGGCCTAGGCCAGAAACTAGGAACAACTGAAGAAATGTAAAAGAAATACTGAAGTTAATATAATATACCTTCCTATCTACTTACTAATGCTAGCAGCTTGAGGGTTACAAATACATAAATAGTTAATGCTGATTGAGAGCGTTTAGTTCTATAACTAGCTACAAGTCGCTTAACCACTTGGCGCTGACAGCACGCAAATATGCAGCCTCTCGATGGGTGGGCCTTGGCACCAAGCTGCTGCATATTTGTGTGCAATATTGCAAAAACAGCTGTGCATAGAGCGCGCACCCTGCGCATTCCCGATGGCTGATGTAAAGTAAGCAATGATCGGGAACTTTCCGATCATGTGACTGCTGTGACAGCCAATCACGACGGTCACATGATCATAAACCTCCGGGCATCTTAAACCCCTGAAGGACCAGGAGGCACAGATGCCAAGGGGTTAAATTGCTACAACACAAACCTTTTATTGACTGTAGCTGATTTTTTTTCTTTGCAACTTCTCTGCTATATGGAACAATTCTGTAAATGTAAGCTATAAAAATTTGCACAAGCAAGTGTTGCGTAGTCACTAAAATCCATGTCTGTATTGGAGAACATGCATATTGCAGTGTTACTAAACCCACAACAGTGTAATCAGTCTGTATATGCAGCATAGCATGCTTGTTAAACTCACTGTGGAACTTAAGGGGTTAATCCTTTGCATTGTGTAAAAAGGCTGTTTTATCCTGTATGCATAGATCCTTCCCTCCTGCACTGTCTATCTGGGGAAGGCCAGCTAACACAGACAGGGTAGCTGAGCACATGCTCAGTTGTGTCTTTTATGCTGGAGAGAACATTTACTTATTCTCAGAGCTAGCCAGGTCACATGATATTGACATCACACATGTGGGCGTGTATACAGGCTGTAGTGGAAATCTCCTCCTACCTGAACTCTCAGCACTGGAGAAACTGTGCAGTTTATCATATAACCATGATATACAGATCATCCAAAAAGGTATATAGTGGCAGTATTTTAATGTAAAAAGAAGATTCATAAGCTGTGGGCACTGTGGGGGGCAGAGGAACTATTTTCATATTACTGGGTTAATAACACTTTGAGGGCCAAAATACACTTTTCCACTGCAGTGCACTGCAGTACTGTGCATGTTACCACAATACACATTAGAGCACATTTGAATGACACTGCAATGCACTATGACAGCACAGCTCCAGCACATATGCATTGCAGTACACCACAATGCACGGTAACACACTACCTTCATTGACTTTGCTGCATTGCCGAAATGGTGCATGTCCATTTTTATTTTACATTTTGATGCATTGCCAGCCCATTCATTTCAAAGGGCTGTCTTAATGCAGTGCACCATAATGTCAAAGTCTGAATGAGCTTAAAAGTCCAAGAAAATAATGAGTTATTGGCAAAGGAGTACATGAGGTGAGCCAAACTGTGAATAATCCCAAAGAACCCAAGTTTTCCTATTTTTTGTATTTATGATTTTTTTCTGTAGGGGTTTTCAACATCTGCATTTCTAAAATACTGCAAAAGAATGGGTTGGTATAGATCTATGCACATACTTGCCAGCACACCACGGATCTTCAAATGCAGTCCAAAGCTTTTATTGCAGAGAAATCACATCACAAAAGAATAAGTGCAACGTTTCGGAGCCGCACAGGACCCCTTCCTCAGGCATGTGGTGTGCTGGCGAGTATGTGCATTGATCTGTGATATCCAGTGTCCAGCTGGTAGTCGCTACAGCACCCGCTATAGATGAGCTTAGTGATCCAGGAATGTTTGCGACGGGAATATAAAGACTGGGTTGGTATAGGTTCTGATTTTCATGTTAGGCCTCGTTCGCACAAGGCATAGCATATGTGTACACCTATGCAGCTGCTGCTCCCAATTTGACATCCATGTGGGTGCACAGCCCTGAACTCACCCAGTGTTCATTCAGGGCCTCGCACCCGCACAGATGTCAGCCGCAGTGTCCTATTTGACATCAATGGGACTGCCTGCACAGGGATGCACGGAACACATGTTCATTCCCATGTAGGTAAACATGGCCTCACACTGGCATACACACTAATATGTTAATGAGGCCTAAGTGGAATCTGGCATCTTATAGCTATTACTTGCTGAAAGAAAGATCGTAAGTAAAAAACTCAAGTGATGTTTCATAAAGGCCTTGCGTATCTGTGCGTATGCATATACACGTGTAGTGCCCCCATAGTGTAGGTGCTTTTACTTTTGTCGATTTTTGGTAGGAGAGGAAAAATCTAGTCAGGCCTGACTGTAGGTGCAGGCCTGAATGTTTTGATCTGGGCTAGGAGTGGCTCAGGGTTGGAGCGGGAAATGGAGAGAAGGTACACTCCTTGGAGATTTCCTCCCCTTGAGCTGGGAAAGCTCTAGAAGGGGGATGGATGAGGAGGTGTCACTTCCGGATGTATGGCAAGGAGCCCTGACCCATCCACAGGCTGGGTGGTCAGGGGACAGGCCTCCTTAAATACAGCTATCTGCCAGCAGGTGGCAGGAGAGTTCGGGTGGAAGAGTCTGGGGGGTGAACCTGAGGCCTGGGGCTTGGGTGCCGGCAGGAGCGGGAGTCGGCTCCTGGAGCGGCAAGCAGGAGAGCAGCTGAGGTCCACATGGAAGGAGACTCTTTAACCACTTCAGCCCCGGAAGGATTTCCAGCTTTAGGACCGGAGCCCTTTTTGCGATTCGGCACTGCGTCGCTTTAACTGAAAATTGCGCGGTCGTGCGACGTTGTACCCAAACAAAATTTGCGTCCTTTTTTTCCCACAAATAGAGCTTTCTTTTGGTGGTATTTGATCCCCTCTGCGTCATTTCTGATCGCCGCTATAAACAAAAGAAGAGCGACAATTTTGCAAAAAAAAAAACAAATTTCTTACTTTTTGCTAAAATACAAATCCAAAAAAAAAATATAAAAAAACATTTTTTTCACCGTTTTTGGCCGATTTATATTCTTCCTAATTTTTGCGATAAAAAAAGGATGAGAATTCATTTTTGGGGTTTTTATTTATTTATTTATTTTTACTAGTAATGGCGGCGATCTGCGATTTTTAGCGGTACTGCGATATTTCAGCGGACATGTCGGACTATTTTGACACTTTTTTGGGACCATTGGCATTTATACAGCGATCAGTGCTATAAAAATGCACTGATTACTGTGTAAATGCCATTGGCAGTGAAGGGGTTAACCTGCAGGGGGCGCTCTAAGGGTTAACTATGTTCCCTGGGCGTGTTCTAACTGTATGGGGGCTGCCCTAGCTGGGGAAGGGAAGTGATCACAGCCTTCGTATACAGGAAGGCTGTGATCACAGCCCTTCCCCCTCACACAGAACGGAGGTCCGTGTTTACATACACGGACCTCCGTTCCTTCGCTCCGGGGGGGCCATCGCGGGTAGCCGGCGGCAATCGAAGCTCACAGTGCGCGTCATCGCAGCCGCCGTCGTATGACGGCGATTTGCGATAACGAGCCACTTTGCCGCCGTCAACCTGCGGTTGGCGGTCGGCAAGTGGTTAAGCATATATTGATTGGTTTGCCTAAAGTTATAGCTTCTTCAAACTATGGGATTTTTTTTTTTTTACTTTTTTTATTTTACTAGTAATGGCGGCGATCAGCGGGACTGAGATATTGTGGCGGGCAAATTGGACACCTAACTGACACTTTTTTGGGGACCAATACATTATTACAGTGATCAGTGCTACAAATATGCATAGTCACTGTTCTAATAACACTGGCACATGCCTTCTGTGCTGCCAGAATGACAGTCTGCCTTGTTTACATAGGCAGATTGGTATTCTATCAGTGTAATGAATGATCGGCATGAGATTGGGTTCGCGGGGCCCGCTGTTTAACCACTTGCCGACCGCCGATCGGCATCTGACGGCGACAAGGTGGCTCTGTAGCGCAAATCGCCGTCATATGACGGCGGCTGCGAGATCGAGCCTAGTGAGCGCGCGCGCACCGCCGGAGGCGCGCCCGCGCGCTCACTGTGTTTGGGGAGGGCCAGGGATCGGGTGCGGCGGATTCGATCTCCGCCGGCCACCTGCGATGCCCCCCCCCCGGAGTGAAAGAACGGAGGTCCGTGTAAGTAAACACGGACCTCCGTTCTGTGAGGGGGGAAGGGCTGTGATCACAGCCTTCCTCTACATGGAAGCTGTGATCGCTTCCCTTCCCCAGCTAGGCAGTCCCCCCACAGTTAGAACACACCCGGGGAACACAGTTAACCCTTAGAGCGCCCCCTGCAGGTTAACCACTTCACTGCCAATGGCATTTACACAGTAATCAGTGCATTTTTATATGCCATCATCCGTAAAAGCGACCACTTTTGCGCAAACCAATCAATAAACGCCGATTGCGTTTTTTCTTTATCGCAAATATGAGGAAGAATATAAATCGGCCAAAACCGATGAGATTTTTTTATATTTTTTTTTTGGATTTGTATTTTAGCAAAAAGTAAGAAATTTGTTTTTTTTTTGCAAAATTGTCGCTCTTCTTTTGTTTATAGTGGCGATCAGAAATGACGCAGCGGTGATCAAATGCCACCAAAAGAAAGCTCTATTTCTGGGAAAAAAAGGACGCAAATTTCGCTTGGGTACAATGTCGCACGACCGCGCAATTTTCAGTTAAAGCGACGCAGTGCCGAATCGCAAAAAGGGCTCTGGTCCTAAAGTGTGAAATCCTTCCGGTCCTTAAGTGGTTAAAATGACAGCGGGAGCGCGCCGGCGCACACTCATACCCAAAACCCGGAAGTGCAGAATCACGTGTATATACGTGATTCAGAACAGTGTGACCGCCCTGCAGCAGTAAATCTGCTATGGGGCGGTCAGCAAGTAGTTATATACTTGGGTAAACATGCGTGTGCACGTAAATTACACGTAACAAAAATGTTCACAGTTATGAACTCATCGCTGCATTACTAAACTTTACGCAGCTGTGTATTGTTCCTTAGACAACAATGCACCTGTGTTCAGATACATTTAAAAAAAAAAAACACTACATGGTTACATACTTGGCTTTTTGTTTTCTTCCGTGGGCTGGAGGCCTAAAATATCAGAACCAGTTTATACAGGTATATACCTATTATTATTTTTATGCTATTTACAGGATTTTACATATAAAAATGTCACTCCATTTTATAAATAGTCACAATGAACTCAACATTTAAATGGGTAATCATTCACTATTTACAGACCCTAGGGAAGAGTTTAAATGTGAATCCCAGACCTTAGATAATAGTTATAATTAAAGCATTTTATTTGGCACTTTTTTCCTACTTTGGGCTTTTTTTATCTGTCCTGATTTATTGACTGACAAGTTTTAAACACATCGCTTTATGCAAATTTCTAAACCTCCTTTAACCAACAATTAAATACTTCTGTTGATTAATTTATCTGGCAATTTTTTACATCATATTGGAAGAAGAAAGCTTAAATACTTCATTATACAGTTTCACGACAAAAGATCCCAAACAAAAGAGGAAAATCCCAGTTTAAAGCACGCTCGCACAGGAGAGCTATTTAAAGGATAGTCAGCGATGGAAAGGCACCACGCTTTTATAGATGGCTGCTCCTTTCGGCTTGCTTAGATAATTTTCTTTGTACTTCAATGAACAGTGTGTTTTAACAGGATTCTGAAAACATAAAAAGGATTTTATTTGAAGCAAGTGACTCTACCCTTCAGCACCGCACTCTCCCTATAAAACAAATATTGTCAGTGTACGAGACCTGGTTAAGAACAAGCCAGCTTTAAACCTGCCAAGTGCTTGCAATGAAAGGGACTATTCTTTTTATCATTGAATTCCAGTTTGATGTGACCAGTGAATTCTCTAAAGCTTCACAGAGCTGCCTGAACAGCGCCTAGCCTGTAGCTTGATTGAAGAGGACGCTAGTGGCATCCATTGAAATTAGCATTTTTTAAATTCATTATTAACACGGCTCTGTTTATATAGTTTGCCCAGGTCCGGCTCATTGTCTACTTGCTTTGTGTCCATTGAAGGTTTATAGTTCGGCTATTCTACCCCTGGGTCAGCTTCCATTTTGCCTCGCCATCATTATTCCTGACACATCAGACTGCGGAATCAGCAGACTGTGCAGCCACTACATCCAGGTGCAGCTAAAGATAAAAGTGATTTATAATGGGGGTTTAATTAAGAAAGTTCTTAGGGGTATGCTGTACAAATTGTTCCAGAATTTACCAGATTCATCAACTGTGTCAGTACAAAGACTACCTATGTCACGTAATAAATTATTTGGTAAAGCTGAACTCCAAATTAATATATCGTGTAAATACAAGATATTCTTACTCAAATGATGGTGTGCTTTGCATATTTCTTCCAAATCAGTGGAATATTTGAACGTGAGCTTCTTGTAATACAGACCGGTCACTGTTGCTCTCTCTTCTTGTGCAGGGTGACTGGTGTTGTATCTGCCCCCTTCTGTAGTTTTCTGTAGGTAGCCTATAGTGGGTGAACTTGCTCTGTGCGTAGACTGTGCAGTACAAAGATTATGTCACTGCTACTTTTGTAAGGTAATATTTGGGTTTGCAGAGGCATTTGGTGCATACAAAGTGGATTTATAACCTTTGTGGCTATTGAGGATTCAATTTGCACTATATTGCTAAAAGTATTGGGATGCCTGCCTTTACATGCACATGAAATTTAATGGCATCCCAGTCTTAGTGTCGTAGAGTTCAGTATTGAGTTGGCCCACCCTTTGCAGCTATAACAGCGTCAACTCTTCTGGGAAGGCTGTCCACATAGTTTAGGAGTATGTCTATGGGAAAGTTTGACCACTCTTCCAGAAGTGCATCTGTGAGGTCAGGCAATGATGTTGGTCAAGAAGGCCTGGCTCGCAGTCTCCACTCTAATTCTTCCCAAAGGTCTTCTATTGGGTTAAGGTCAGTTCCTCCACCCCAATCTCGCTCAACCTTGTCATTATGGACCTTTCTTTGTGCACTCTTGTACTGTCATGTTGGAACAGGAAGGGGCCATCCCCAAACTGTTCCCACAAAGTTTGGAGCATGAAATTGTCCAAAATTTCTTGGTATGCTAATGCCTTAAGAGTTCTCTTCACTGGAACTAAGGGGCCAAGCCCAACCCCTGATAAACAACCCCACAGCATAATCCCCCTCCACCACATGATTTAGACCAGTGCACAAAGCAAGGTCCATAAAGACATGGATGAGCGAGTTTTCGGGTGGAGGAACTTGACTGGCCTGCACAGAGTCCTGACCGCAACCCGATAGAACACCTTTGGGATGAATTAGAGTGGAAACTGCGAGCCAGGCCTTCTCACAAATGCACTTCTGGAACAATGGTCCAACATTCCTATAAACACATTCTGAAACCTTGTGGACAGCCTTCCCAGGAGAGTTAAAGTTGTTATAGCTGCAAAGGGTGGGCCAACTCAATATTTAAATCTACAGACTAAGACATTAATGTTCATGTGCGTGTAAAGGCAGGCGTCCCAATACTTTTGGCAATATAGTGTATATTAACGTTTTTGAGCATGGAGTTCAAGTTTAAGCAACTTTCAGCATAAAGAGGAACGAGGTGTACATGTTTACTGCATTCACAATGGAGTCCCTTTTCTCTCAATCCACCTATTGAAAGTTCCAATAACAAAGTACATCCTAAACCAATTGCCTTGCAATTGTACTCTATCCACATTGTGTTAGCTGCACAGAGGTCTGTCAAGTATGGTTTAGTATCTCAGCCATGAATGAGTCCTTGTATGTATTCCATCATAACATTTGCAGTATCCAAGTATAACCTATGCTAGCAGAAGTCGATAACTTTCTTAAAATATTATAGGTATCCCTTCAGAGATGACATCTATAGGTTTGTTATAATATGTCACCTACATAAAAATAGTTTGGCAATATCTTCCTTTCTGCTCTCCTGGAACTGGCATCAACTCATGATGTTGCCTTTCAAAAACAGCCATTGGAGTCTAATGTCAAAACTTGATCCTTACCAGTATACTTTTTCATTTGCCTGGCCAATAAATGCTGATGTCATCCGAAGCCCTATGTTCTCCTACAGGACAGGGTGCTAGTGTTACTACCAATAGTATGGATGTGTACTACTAGCTACCTATACTTTGGGTGGCAGTAGTCTAGTGGATCAGTGAATCAGGAATCCATTTTGCAGAGGTACAATGAGGCTTGATTTTCACCAAAGGAATAGCTGACTTCCCTAAGGTCACAGAAAGCAGTCATAGTGGAACTAAACTCTCCAATCCTTTACAGCCAAGAAAGCTGCCATTTTAGCCTTTGTTTGGTATGTTGCTGCACATGTGGTCAGTTTTTAGACCAGCCATTTGATGGCTTGACAGTTCGGTTGAGAGCACAAGTAACTGTGATAGTTATCGTTCACAGTATGCCTTGAATGTGACTGTTTTTAGAAACGGTTATATTGATGGATTTGGTTCGGCTTTAAGATGTGGCAAGAAATTAAACCTGACCCCCCACCACACTAAAAAAAACAAAATAGCATAGAGTCCTACATAAATATAGAATTCTAATACATATTATTAGGAAATGAACCACTAGGGAGCATCTGCTGTCTTTATGCATCATACTAAAAGGGGTGCATTTCTGTTTATATTACACAAACCTCCATTTGCGAGAAATGTCTTATCCTACATCATTACATAATTTTATTTTCAGAGTTGCTGATAATTGTAACATAAGCCAATTACAGAATTAATGTAAATGGTGTTATCCAATAAGTAAGTACAAAGTGCAATGATGATGAGAAAACTGTAGTAAAATATGGTAACAAGAAATCACCTTTCAAATAAATAGTCAACTGAAGTATAATTGGCTGCTTTAGTTATTGGTCTTTGCAGTGCTTTGTTGGGTAGGTCCTCAGCAGTGGTCAAACAAGTGATGATGTCATTACTCTAGATCTGATAAAAAATGCACTTCCGGGTCACCTCCACCCTGTTGTGACATCATCACGCTCACCGGAAGTGACCCAGAAATGACCCTTAAGTGTGATTTTTTTACCAGATCTTGTGATTTTACACACAGCTGTCTTGTTTACATTATTTGTAAGTGCAATTGTAGCTATTTTAATAAATTGTTAATCAGAAGATTGGATTGAGGCACTGAGCACTTTTTTTCTATATACTATTTATGGACACAGTTTGATTCATACAATTTTTGTGAAATGCAGCATATTGGATGTATGTATTGTTTTCTTTTCCCATCATTTTTATTAAAGGAGTTGTAAAGGCAGAAGGTTTTTTTTATCTTGTATGCATTAAGATAAAAGCCTTCTGTGTCTAGCAGCCTCCCCAGCACCCCTAATTAGTTACCTGAGCCCCAGCTCTCTCCAGCGCTGTCCACAAGTATCTTAGCCGTCCGGGACTCTCCTCCTGCTTGGTTGAGACTGGTTGAGACACAGCAGCGGCACCATTGGCTCTCATGGATACCAATCAAAGTCAGTTAGTCTATCGGGTAGAGAGGGCACGGGGCCAGGCTTGGGCTCTGTGTCTGAATGGACACAGGGAGCTGTGACTCGGCTCGGGTGCCCCCATAGCAAGCTGCTGGCTCAACAGGAGGAGGGGCCAGGAGCAGCAAAGAGGGACCTGAGAAGAGGAGGATTGGGGCTGCTCTGTGCAAAACCAACTGCACAGAGGAGGTAAGTATAACATGTTTGTTATTTAAAAAAAAAAGAGAGTTTACAATTACTTTAAGGTTATAAACCATACAGATATAAAACCGTACAATACCGTATAGAGATACGTACCGGAACATGACAACATTATTGACCTACAGCATTGGTCATTAAGGAAGCGATTTTAGGCTATGACTATAATTCTGAAAAACAGAATGTAATGATATCACGTGTGAGACACACATGAAGTAAGGATATCACGCACCAGACGCACGCAAGGCAAACTCCATTTTGTTTAAGAAGAACGGAATGCTAAGTTTTAAAAACTCAGTTTCTGACTACAAACCCCCTCACACACACCCCCTCCTTTCCTGTTCCAGATGAAGATTCCAGAAGGTCACCTGGATCATGTTATCTTAAAACCAGGAAGAGAGATCTGTTTGTGTTTATTTTAAGAGCTATAAACGTAGCTAACAGACATCAAGTGACCTCAGGGAATTGACGAGGGTTATAAATCCCACAGGCAACTCTGGCCCCACAGTGACCCCCCCACCTCTGCTTAGAACTCACCAAAAACACATACAGTTCATAACATCAGTTAGGAACATGACATATTGATAACACATACATACTTGAATGCAGAATTTCAAACCGGGTGAATCGAGTGTAAACTTCAGACACTTTGGACTTAGGGGGAGCCAGAACTGGTGTGTTCCCTCCCCGGGGTCCCTGAGAATGTCGGAGCCCTCATGCTTGGACTTATTTAGCTGCACTGTGTCTGCTGAGATCGAATTCCTTAATGTGAGGTCTGCCGGGCGGCCCAGTCATGAGATATGATTTTTCATACAGAACTTGTGAATTAGGGAAGATTGTATTTCAAGGCCTGCCCTGGACAGTCTAAGAATCCGCCTCATCCATGTGATTGGTCAGGGGCATACAGCCCCACCCCTTGTCATCCAGCGAAAAAGGGACTACTAAGACCAACTTCCAGTTCTCATTTTCCATCAACGAATCAACATCAGAGAACCAGGGAATCATCTTGGAAACACTGATCTGTCACTGACATTTCAAAAGCAAGTATCTCCATTCTGTTTTCTTTGCTGCTGTATTTTGTCTCATTGCTTGGTAACATTCTTTTTATTTTTCTGTAAATATTTTACTGCACCTAAACTTGACCTTTATTAAACCTTATTCTGAAAAGTGTTAACCTTGTCCCCAAAGCTCTTAATGCAACTATCACGGATCTGTTCCTTTGAAGAGAGCTACTGTTTTTTAAAATAACGCATCTGAATATACCTGTCTGCAGTGAAGCGTGTGTTACAGGTGTTTATTCTAGAATATTGGTATTGCTGAAAATTCTGAGCTACTCTGGCTCCAAATAGAGGTGGTGACAGAGAAAGGGTTAATTGTTTGAATTAGCCTGGTAACAATCGCTCTCAGGTGGCTGGCATTTGTGCTGAGAGCAGCTGAGAGTGGCATTGTTACGTTAGTGACAAGCGCGGTGTTAGATCAACGGGGTCCTCGGCCACCCGTCGGTGAGGAGGGCAGCGATTTGAGGAGGGCCGTCGGTTCGTCACACAGAAGATTGATCCTCTGTAGAGGAACTGCATGGCCGGAGACACCCCCATCTAATATGAGGGGTCATCTCAGCCATGAATTGATCATGGTAGGGTTGTATGTATTGTTTTTCTGTGAAAAATATCTGATAGCGTGCTACCAGAACATCATTTTGTAAATTTGGTGTCCACTAGCCCAGTTGCTATATATACTTTGTATATACAGTATCTCACAAAAGTGAGTACACCCCTCATATTTTTGAAAATATTTCATTATATCTTTTCATGTGACAACACTGAAGAAATGACACTTTGCTACAATGTAAAGTGGTGAGTGTACAGCTTGTATAACAGTGTAAATTTGCTGTCCTCTCAAAATAACTCAACACACAGCCATTAATGTCTAAACCGCTGGCAACAAATGTGAGTACACCTCTAAGTGAAAATATCCAAATTGGGCCCAAAGTGTCAATATTTTGTGTGGCCACCATTATTTTCCAGCACTGCCTTAACCCTCTAGGGCATGAAGTTCACCAGAGCTTCACAGGCTGCCATTGGAGTCCTCTTCTACTCTTCCATGATGACATCACTGAGCAGGTGGATGTTGGAGGCCTTGCACTCCTCCACCTTCCATTTGAGGATGTCCCACAGATGCTCAATAGGGTTTTGGTCTGGAGACAGGCTTAGCCAGTCCATCGCCTTTACCCTCAGCTTCTTTAGCAGGGCAGTGGTCGTCTTTGAGGTGTGTTTAGGGTCGTTATCATGTTGGAATACTGCCCTGAGGCCCAATCTCCAAAGGGAGGAAATCATGCTCTGCTTCAGTATGTCACAGTACAGTCCCTCAATGAACTGTAGCTCCCCAGTGCCAGCAGCACTCACACTGCCCCAGACCATGACACTCCTACCACCATGCTTGACTGTAGACAAGACACACTTGTCTTTGTACTCCTCACCTGGTTGCCACCACACATACTTGACATCATCTGAACCAAATAAGTTTATCTTGGTCTCATCTTTAGAGGCTTCCTTCTGGGACGACAGCCATGCAAACCAATTTGATGCAGTGTGTGGCACATGGTCTGAGCACTGACAAGCTGAACCCCCACCCTTTCAACCTCTGCAGCAATGCTGGCAGCACTCATACGTCTATTTCCCAAAGGCAACTTCTGGATATGCCGCTGAGCATGTGCACTCAACTTCTTTGGTTGACCATGGTGAGGCCTTTTCTAAGTGGAACCTGTCCTGTTAAACCGCTGTATGGTCTTGGCCACCATGCTGCAGCTCAGTTTCAGGGTCTTGGCATTCTTCTTATAGCTTAGGCCATCCTTATGTAGAGTAACAATTCTTTTCTTCAGCTCCTCAGAGAGTTATTTGCCATGAAATGCCATGTTGAACTTCCAGTGACCAGTATGAGAGAGTGAGAGCGATAACACCAAATTTAACACACCTGCTCCCCATTCACACCTGAGACCTTGTAACACTAATGCGTCACATGACAACGGGGAGGGAAAATGGCTAATTGGGTCCAATTTGGACATTTTCACTTAGGGGTGTACTCACTTTTGTTGCCAGCGGTTTAGAGATTAATGGCTGTGTGTTGAGTTATTTTGAGGGGGCAGCAAATTTATACTGTTATACAAGCTGTACATTCACAACTTTACATTGTAGCAAAGTATCATTTCTTCAGTGTTGGCATATGAAAAGATATAATAAAATATTTACAAAAATGTGAGGGGTGTACCACTTTTGTGAAATACTGTATATATATTTGGACATTGGCATAATTTTAGTTTTTTTTTTAGGTATTTACCAAAACATATTCAAGCTATAGTTATATAACATATATGGGCTGAAAATGCACACTCTCAGGTTTAATTTGAGGGTATGTACATCCAAATTGGAGGAAGGGTTTAGGAATTGCAGCTCTTAAGAATAGCCCACCCCCTTTTTCAAGGGACCAAAAGTAATTGGAAAATTGAATCAAAACGTGTTTCATGGCCAGGTGTGGGCTACTCCTTCATTATTTCTTCATCAATTAAGCAGGTAAAAGGTCTAGAGTTGATTCAAACTGTGGTATTTGCATTTGGAAACTATTGCTGTGAACTTACATTATGCGTTCTAAGGAGCTGTCCAAGTGAAAACAGGCCATTCTAAGGCTTAAAAAAAAACAACAAATCCATCAGAGATATAATGGCAACATTAGGAGTGGCCAAATCAACAGTTTGGTACATTATGAGGAAAGAAGAATGCACTGGTGAGCTCAGCAACATAAATAGGCCTGGACGTCCATGGAAGACAACAGTGGTGGATGATTGCAGGAACCTCTCTATGATGAAGAAAAACCCATTCACAACATCCAGACAAATGAAGGACACTCTCCAGGAGGTGGGTGTATCATTTTCATTCTACAATCCACAGAAGACTTCACAAGAGCAAATACAGAGGGTTCATCACAAGGTGCAAACCATTCATAAGCCTGAAGAACAGAAAAGCCAGACACACAAAATCTAAAAAAGCCAAACGGGTAATGGAAAAATGTTCTTTGGATGGATGAAACTAAGATTAATTTGTACCAGAATGACGGGAAGAAAAAAGTGTGGAGAAGGCTTGGAACAGCTCAAGATCCAAAGCACACAATGTCATCTGTAAAACATGGTGGAGTTTGCAGTGTGACGGCATGGACATGCATGGCTTCCAGTGGCACTGGGTCATTGGTGTTTATTGATGATGTGACAGAAGACAGAAGCAGCCGGATGAATTCTGCGGTGTTTAGAGATATACTGTTGACCCAGATTCAGCCAAATGCAGCAAAATTGATTGGACAGCGCTTCCCAGTATAGATGGACAATGATCCAAAATACACTGCAAAAGCAACCCAGGAGATTTTGAAGGAAAAGAAGTGGAATATTCTGCAATGACCGAGTCAATCACCTGATCTCAACCCAATTGAGCATGCATTTCACTTGCCTAAGACAAAACTAAAGGCAGAAAGAGCCACAAGCAAAGAACAACTGAAGACAGCTGCAGTTAGAGCCTGGTAAAGCATCAGAAAGGAGGAAACACAGTCTTTAGTAATGTCCATGGGTTCCAGACTTCAGGCAGTCATTGCCAATAAAGGATTCTCAACAAAATATTAAAAACGAACAATTTAATTTATGATTACCGTATTTTTCGCACCATAAGACGCACCTGACCATAAGACGCACCTAGGTTTTAGAGGAAGAAAACAAGAAAAAAAAATATTCTGAACCAAATGGTGTACGAAAATATTTACCAGTGCAGTCATATACCAGTCCCATGAAATACAGCACATAGCAGTCCCATGAAATACAACACATACCAGTCCCATGAAATACAGCACATAGCAGAGTCCATACAATACAGCCATGCCTGTGTCCATGAAATGCAGCCTGACAGAGCTGAGAGGGAGATTCATATCTCCCGGCACCACTGCGCTGTGATGATATCATCACACTGCGCCTAGTGGAGCTCCACTCTGCAGCCAGATCCCATTCAGAAAGAAGACAGAGCAGCTCCAGCCGCCGCAGTACTTCATTCGGCCACTGGGGCCGAATGAAGACGATACACGACATAAAGTACCCTGACCATACACAACATAAAGTACCCTGACGATACACGACATAAAGTACCCTGACCATATACTGACGTGACCATTTATAAAAGCATGTGGTAAACCAAGTCTTATAAAAAAAAAGAA
>BLSH010207240.1:717873-729857 GCA_018402905.1 Glandirana rugosa
CACGACTAGATGAGTGAGACAGGAGAGAACGAGGACACTTCCCGAAGGAGGACATACAATACCATTCTAGGAAGGTCGTGGGCTCGGGACCGGGTTCCGTTCTGGGGGGAGCGGTCAGATCCCCCGTGGGAACTCCCGGTGACTGTCGGAGGAATCGCGACAGGGGGGTCTTGCCTTGGGCCAGGGCTCGGGTGCTGGAAGGATCTTACCATAACATACAGGAGGAAGCCCTTCACAGGAGCAAGAGAGGACAGAGTGAGTAGATCAGCACTGCTGGGCACTAACAAGGGGGAGACTGCCACATGTAGCCAGTCTCCCTGAAGACAGCAATGTGCTTAAGTCTTCATCCTACACTGGGAGATCTCCTGAGGGTCAGCCGGGTGGGCTGGTGAAGAGTCAGTCTGGAGGACTGGTGTGGAGAGTTAGCCTGGAGGGCTAGTGAAAGGGGCAGCTGCAGCCAGGTAGGTTGGCAGTGCCTTAGGAGGTGCTGGAATCAGTCGCCACAGAGGAGAAGAGCATGATGTTCACTGCAATTTTGCTACACAACAAGTGGCTACAAGTTCCTGCCTGTAAAGGGCCATTGCTAAATCTGGCTGACAGCCTTTCAGATCAACTAACAGTGACTCGGCTGGAGCCAGCAAGCAACCGTGTCCAGGGGGAAAGCAGAGGAGACTGTATATTGACTGTATTTTGTTGCTGAAGTTTTGATGAATTCAAGTGGGCATCCCATAACCTTTCATCCCTATTCAAGTTACTAACCCACAATAAATAACAAAAGCAAAGTCACGGACTGTTCTCTCACTTTGGAGTGCCTGTGAAAATTCAGTGTGCCTGGCTGTGCAGGAGTGGGGGATCCAAGTTCATCTGCAGTCCCTATGGGGGTGTGCTACAGGAGCAAAAAGCAAATACCCATTCATTTTTATTAGCACCTCTTCTTCTTATGTGACAAGGCTGGTTCTTGATGATTGGGCCAGTGTTCTCACATAACGGCATGGAAAGAGTCACCAGCTTTGTGTAAGCTCTGTATTCAGAGAATAGTGATATTCTGAATGGTCCAATGCTATTAGTATAGGCGTGCGCAGGGGGTGTGCCAGGTGTGTCTGGGCACACCCTAATCACCCCATGCAGTGCTGATTCCCCCTGCTGCCCAGGCCCCTAGTGTCCCCTCCGAAGCGCTGCCGGCTTCCCTCCTCTCCTGCTGGCTGCTGCTCTGGGGATGTTTCAGGATGTGCAGGGTAGCTGAGGCTGCAGAGAAAGGGAATGGGGAATCCCTGTCCCCTCCAACAGGGCTCCTAAAAAATTGTAAACAAAAAAAAAAAAAAGAAGAAATTATGAAAAAATAATAAATTAATTAATAAAAATAAAAAACCTATTGACACTGTCCGCTGCTCTACTGACACCAATCCCTGCTCTCATGACATCATCTGCTGCTCTACTGACACACGTCCTCTGCCCACTGATAAAGTCCACTGGCCTACTGACACTGCCCTACCAACATTGTCCACTGCCCTACCAATATTGTCCACTGCCCTACTGACACTGTACATGTTTTAATACAATTAAAATGTTTATATACATTTATTTATAAAGGGGTGTGAATGACACATACACGCATTGGTGTTTGAGCTTTGGGGTGCACACCCTAATGCAATAGGCTGTGCACATCAATGGCTATTAGTGATGTACCCCAAGGTTCGGTGTTGGGAGCCTTACTTTTTAACCTATTTATAAATGACCTAGAGCTTGGGAATAAAAGGACTATATCAGTGTTTGCAAATGACCCCAAGCTATGTAGTGGAATGGCTACCTTACAGGACGTCTTCAGTTTCAAAGCAATTTCCTGAATGTACTCATCTGATTAAGCAACTACAGTCAAGTCCATAAATATTGGGACATCGACACAATTCTAATGTTTTTGGCTCTATACACCACCACAATGGATTTGAAATGAAACAAACAAGATGTGCTTTAACTGCAGACTTTCAGCTTTAATTTGAGGGTATTTACATCCAAATCAGGTGAACGTGCAGGAATTACAACAATTTGTATACGTGCCTCACACTTTTTAAGGGACCAAAAGTAATGGGACAGATTAACAATCATAAATCAAACTTTCACTTTTTAACCACTTCCTTACAGGACACTTACACCCCCTTCCTTACCAGACCAATTCTCAGCTTTTAGTGCTCTCGCACTTTAAATGACAATTACTCAGTCATGCTACACTGCACCCAAACAAAAATGTTATCATTTTTTTCTCACAAATAGAGCTTTCTTTTGGTGGTATATAATCACTGCTGGGTTTTTTTTCCAATATAAGCGAAAAAGTAGCGAAAATGTAAAAAAAAAAACCACACAGTTTGTTTTGAAACATTTTGCAAAAAAGTCATTTTTCTTCATAAATTTTGGCCATAATTTATATTGCTACATATCTTTGGTAAAAATAAACCAAATTAGTGTATATTATTTATTCTCTGTGAAAGTTATAGTCTACAAGCTATGGTGCAAATCATTTAAAACTGATCACACCTGATGTACTGACGGACTATCTCATTTCTTGAGACCCTAACAAGCCAGGAAAGTACAAATAACCCCCAAATTACCCCTTTTTGGAAAGTAGACATTCCAAGGTTTTTAGTAAGAGGCATGGTGAGTTTTTTGACGTTGTATTTTTTTCCCACAATTCTTTGCAAAATGAAGAATTTTTTCATTTTTTTTTTTTACTAAACATATTTGTTAAACCAACAAGTTAGTTCTCACACACAGCATATGCATACTTGCAATGACACCCCAAAACACATTCTGCTACTCCTCCTGAGTATGGCGATACCACATATGTGAGACTTTTACACAGCCTGGCCACATACACAGGCCCAACATTGAAGTAGCACCTTTACGCGTTCTATGAGCATAAATTACACATCTCATTTCTCAACCACCTATTACCCTTTTGAAGGCCGTGGAGCACCAGGACAATGGAATTGCCCACAAAATGACCCCATTTTGGAAAGCTAACACCCCAATCAATAATCCATGAGGCATAATGATTCTTTTGAACAGTTCATTGTTTTCCAGAAGTTTTTGGAAAATGTGGGAAAAAATGAAAACGCATTTTTTTTACACAAAGCTGTCCATTTATAAGATATTTCCAACACATAGCATGTACATAGCAAAAATGACACCCCAAAACACATTCTGCTACTCCTCCTGAGTATAGCGATACCACATGTGTGAGATTTTTACACAGCCTGGCCACATAAACAGGCCCAACATTGAAGTAGCACCTTTAGGCATTCTACGAGCATAAATTACACATCTCATTTCTCAACCACCTATTACACTTTTGAAGGCTCTGGAGCACCAGGACAATGGAATTGCCCACAAAATGACCCCATTTTGGAAAGCTAACACCCCAATGTATAATCTATGAGGCATAATGAGTCTTTTGAACATGTCATTTTTTTCCAGAAGTTTTTGGAAAATGTGAAAAAAAAATGAAAACACATTTTTTTTACACAAAGCTGTCCGTTTATAAGATATTTCCAACACACAGCATGTACATAGCAAAAATGACACCCCAAAAAACATTCTGCTACTCCTCCTGAGTATGGCAATACCACATGTGTGAGACTTTTACACAGACTGGACACATACAAAGGCCAAACATCCAAGTAGCACCTCCAGGTGTTCTAGGGAAATAAATTACACACATAAATTCCTGCCAACCTCTTACATTGTTGAAAGTCCTTTGTATTTCTAACACATAGCAAGTACTGTAATACCAATTACAAACCAAAATACATTCTGCTGAGCAAAGGGTAAAGAAAAGATTACCTGCGGTTTAGTAGTGCAGGGGCCCACAGAGGAAAGCATCAGTCCAGCAGCAGGCAGGAACGTGGACAGCGGCAGCAAAACAGACAGCAGGCAGCAATACTGTCCATAGTCAGTACAGGTAGAGATATTAGCAGCACAGCCAAAGCATTGGACCAGGTAGCAAACAGGGATGTGGCTGGCAGCAGTGAAAGGATTGTCCATGCAGCAGGCAGGAATACTGTCCATAGTACAGGCAGAAGGCAGAGATATGGTCAGTAAAGCCAAAGTATTGGTCCAGGCAGCAGGCACATGGTCCATAAAAAGTCCTGGGTCAGTGCAGGCAGAGATATTGTCAGTACAGCCAAAGTATTTGTCCAGGCAGCAGGCAGGACCATCAAGCTTAGGGCCTCAGGAAAAAATGGGGATGGGGGACAGGGGTAGAGGTTTCTCCCACCCAATGGCTTTGATGCCTCAGGGCACCAGACCCTGTTCTGGAAATTACAAAACAAAGAAAAAAACAATAACTGGTTTTCTCAAATCAGAACATCATTCTGGAGCCCCTCACATATGTGAGACCCCTGTGTAGCAGGGTGAAAGATCAGTCCAAGGAGCAGGCAAAAACATGGTCAACATTCCGAGGTCAGTGCAGGTAAAAGGCAGAAATAGACAGTAGGCAGAGGCATAGTCGATACAATCCAAGGTCAGTTCATGTGAAAGGCAGAAACATGGCAGATAAACAATGCAGACGGCAGGCAGAGGCATAGTCGATAAACAGGCCAGGGTCAGTTCACATGGAAGGCAGTGGCATGGTTGGTTGAGGCAACAGGGAACTAATCAGCACAGGAATTTGAAAATGGGGAAATGGCAATCTACTTGAAATATGGGCTAATAATTTACAAGGGTATGATAGCGTCGGAAGCATTCTCAGTGACAAAGGCCAGCTTGGGAGGGACATTGGGGACAATGGAAACTAGTGTCTTTCCTAACTCCTCTTTTGCTGCACACCCGACATTTTTTTTGGCGTTGTCTTCCGTTTGCCGATAGTGGAATCTTTTCAGAAAAATTACGCTCATGCAGTCTGCTGACACAATCAGAGTGAAGGCTTTCTGGGGCTGATCCTTGTGGATATAGCAGGGCAGTGATGACATCTTCAATAAATTTTAGGAAGGTGTTGGATACTTGATGTTGGGTCGATTTTTGATACGTGATAAAGGAGTTGTACATGGCCAAATGAAAGAGGTAAATAGCAACTTTTTTATACCAGAAGAGGGACTTGTGGATAGGTAGGGCTGCAACATCTGATCGTTTAAATCTACCCCCCCCATGAATTTATTGTATTCGTGGAAACAGCAAGGCTTTGAAACTGGTCCGCGTCTTCTGGGAACTTCCACTGAGGTGTCATCGTGGATGGTTGACATGACGTATACGTCCTTCTTATCCCTCCACTTCAGGGCCAACTCTTCCTTGTTCCTCAGGCTTTCCGATTCCCCCCTTTGTAGCCTTGTGTTGAGAAGACGCTGTGGGAAGCCCTTCCTGTTTTTCCTTGCTGTACCACAGGCCAATGTTTTATTCAGGTAAAGGTGGCGTAAAAGGGGCAAACTAGTGTAGTAGTTGTCCATATAAATGTGATACCCCTTATGGAAGAGTGGGAATGCCAACTGCCAGACAATTTTCCCACTTGTTCCCATGTATGGCGGACACTCAGGGGGCTGGAGCTGGGAATCTTTGCCTTCATACACACGAAAGGCATAGACATAACCGGTGGAGCTTTCACAAAGCTTGTTGAGCTTTGAACCGTATCTGGCCCTCTTACTTGGGATATACTGTTTGATTCCCAGCCGGCCTGTGAAATGGAACAGGGATTCGTCCACAGCTATGTTTTTGTCAGGGGTGTAAAGCTCGGAAAACCTCTTGGAGAAATAATCAATAAGGGGGCGAATTTTACATAACTTGTCAAAGTCTGGATGATTTCGAAGGGGGGGCACTGCGTGTTGTCGCTAAAATGCAGGAAGCGCATTATAATTTTATAGCTGGACCTGGTCATGACACTTGAAAAAACTGGCATGTGGTGGATGGGGTGGGTAGACCAATACGTGTGCAGTTCGTTCTTTTTTGTAAGCCCCATGTTGAGTGTCAGGCCTAAAAATACTTTAAACTCCTCCACGGTTACGGGTCTCCATTGGAAGGGGCGGGCATAACTTGAGTTGGGGTGGTTGGCAATAAATTGACAAGCAAAAAGATTGGTTTGGTCCACGATGTTGTGGACCAACTCGTCAGAGAAAAATACATTTAAAAAATCTATTTCTGAGAAGCCATCTGTGTTCACTTGAACGCCTGGCTGTCCTGTAAAAGGGGAGATTGTGGCTGACCCTGTGGTAGAAGGCAACCACAATGGGTTTGCCAAGGCCTCCGGGAGCTGGGTTTGGGCCCTAATCCTTTGGCGTGAAATGCCAGCACTTGTATTGGGCATTTCTTCTTGGGATCTACCGCCATTGGCATTTGCCGATTGTCTGGCACTGCTGGTTGATGCCTGGTCTTCAACCCATCTTCTTTTAGGAAGGACTGCTTCCTCCTCAAATTCTGATGAAGATGTACTGTCTTCAGTGGGCACGTATTCTGAACCAGAACCGGAATCAGAACTGCTGTGGCTGGGCAGTGAGAGCTCCCCGCTGCTCTCATCGGTCAGGCTCAGCATCTGATATGCCTCTTCTGTAGTGATTAATCTCTTTCTGGACATGATTACAGATACTGATTGGTGACAGGTACTGATTGGTGACTGGTACTCTGGTTGGCAACAGGTACTCTAGTGACAGGTGCTCTGGTTGGTGACAGGTACTCTGGTGACAGGTACTCTAGTGACAGGTACTGATTGGTGACAGGTACTCTGGTGACAGGTACTCTTGATTGGTGAAAGGTACTCTGGTTGGCGACAGGTAATCTGGTGACAGGTACTTTGGTGATAGATACTCTGGTTGGCAACAGGCACTCTGGTGATAGGTACTCTGGTGATAGGTACTCTGATTGGTGACAGGTACTTTGGTGACACATACTCTGGTGACAGGTACTCTGATTATTGACAGGTACTTCAGATGGGGTGACAGTTACTCTGATTAGTGACAGGTACCCCAGATGGGGTCACAGGTACTCCAGATGGCGTGACGGGTACTCTGATTGGGGACGGGTACTCTGGTGATGGGTACCCCAGATGGGGTGATGGGTACTCTGATTGGTGACGGGTACTTTGGTGACAGGTACTCTGGTGACAGGTACCCCAGATGGGGTGACGGGTACTCTGATTGGTGATGGGTACTTTGGTGACATGTACTCTTGATTGGTGACAGGTACTCTGGTGACAGGTACTCCAGATGGGGTGACGGGTACTCTGATTGGTGACGGGTACTTTGGTGACAGGTACTCTTGATTGGTGACAGTTACTCTGGTGACAGGTACCCCAGATGGGGTGACGGGTACTCTGATTGGTGACGGGTACTTTGGTGACAGGTACCCCAGATTGGGTGACGGGTACTCTGAATGGTGACGGGTACTTTGGTGACAGGTACTCTGGTGACAGGTACCCCAGATGGGCTGACGTGTACTCTGATTGGTGACGGGCACTTTGGTGACAGGTACTCTTGAGACAGGTACCCCAGATGGGGAGACAGGTACTCTGATGGGCTCAGACAGGTACTCTGATGGGCTCAGACAGGTCCTCTTTTAGTCAGGGGGTAATCTGGGGGCAATCTGGCACAGGTACTTTGGTGGCAGGTACTCTGGTGACAGGTACTCCAGATGGGGTGACGGGTACTCTGATTGGTGACGGGCACTTTGGTGACAGGTATTCTTGAGACAGGTACCCCAGATGGGGAGACAGGTACTCTGATGGGCTCAGATAGGTACTCTGATGGCTCAGACAGGTCCTCTTTTAGTCAGGGGGCAATCTGGCACACGTACTCTGGTGACAGGTACTGCAGATGGGGTGACGGGTACTCTGATTGGTGACGGGTACTTTGGTGACAGGTACTCTGGTGACAGGTACCCCAGATGGGGTGCCGGGTACTCTGATTGGTGACGGGTACTTTGGTGACAGGTACTCTTGATTGGTGACAGGTACTCTGGTGACAGGTACCCCAAATGGAGTGACGGGTACTCTGATTGGTGACGGGTACTTTGGTGACAGGTACTCTGGTGACAGGTACCCCAAATGGGGTGATGGGTACTCTGATTGGTGACGGGTACTTTGGTGACAGGTACTCTGGTGACAGGTACCCCAGATGGGGTGAAGGGTACTCTGATTGGTGACGGGCACTTTGGTGACAGGTACTCTTGAGACAGGTACCCCAGATGGGGAGACAGGTACTCTGATGGGCTCAGACAGGTACTCTGATGGGCTCAGACAGGTCCTCTTTTAGTCAGGGGGCAATCTGGGGGCAATCTGGCACAAGTAATATATAAGCTCTCACTCACAGTATATAGCAGCTCTTCTCACACTGGAACGGTGTGTGAGGAGAAGTGCCTGGTAACAGTAAGTTACCTGGCACTTTGTTGACATTTGACATTTGTGACCGGCTGTGATTAGACACAGCCGGTCATGTGGTAAAGAGCCAATTTCATTGGCTCTTTACCGTGATCGGGGTTGGGCTTTGTTCAAGGGACAAGCCGCAACCCCGATCGCCGTGCTGCGCGCCCCCCAGGGGCGTGCACGGGCGGCGTGCACGAGCGGCGTGAACGGCGATTGCCGTTGCATAGCAAATGACCGGCTGTGATAGGACACAGCCGGTCACAGGTTAAAGAGCCAAATTTATTGACTCTTTACCCTGATCGGGGATGGGCTGAGTCCCGAGGGACACGCCCGATCCCCGATCACCTGGGGGCCCGCAGAGCGGTGAAAACAGCAGGACGTCATATGATGTCCTGTTACCATAGGGAGTGCACCTTGCCGGCGTATTTTTACTATACGCCGGTAAGGAAGTGGTTATTACTTTTTTTTAAGATATTTTTATTGATTATCAAAACATACAAAAACCAATAGCAAACCTTCGAGTGTCCCACCCGATAGTCGCTTTCATAGAGTTAACAGAATCTTTCTCAATTACAGTATTCCATCAGTATCATTTGGGTACATCTTAATAAACATAATAGAGTTCTACAGAAACATAGCGCAGCATATTGAAATTGATGGCATGCCCGATGAATCGGTATTGATCCGGAGCAGACCAAATGGCATTGCACCCTATAATAGGGTAGGGCATAGTGTAAGAGGACTGGATAGCCACCTGCCCCAGATCTTATAAAATCTCTTACTCCCTTTTCGAATTTCAAAGGTTATTTTATATAGGGGTAGCGCCTCATTCACCAATTTCAACCAAAGGTTTTTACTTAATGAATGTGCACTCTTCCATGTCAGTAAAAGTGACTTCTTCGCGTAGAAGAATAAGATTCGGAGGAGTCTCTTTGCTGAGGCAGGTAGTGACAGATCCCCAAAAATTCCCAGAAGGCAGTTCCTGGGGTTAATAATATTGGGGAGGCCCAAGGCTGTTGAAATGAATGAGCCAATATCCCTCCAGAAGTGCTGCACCACCGGATATGGCCAAAAGCAATGTAGGAAATCTGCTCGTTGGCCACATCCCCTAAAGCACGTGTCCGTGGGTAGCAAACCCATTTTATGGAGTCTGTGTGGGGTAAGATGGGACTGATGAAATACTCGGTCTCTAGATGATATTACTGATGTTTTGAAGGTGTCAGAAAATTCTGACCAGTCCTCCTCCGTGATCTGTATATCCAGATTCATCCACCTGGCTTGTGCATTTCGAAATCTGGGGTTAGTATCTGAAACTAGGGCCATGTAGTATGTTGAAATAAGTTTAGTATCGGCTGGGTCTCTGAGCAATTTTTCGAGGGGGGGCATGTGAAGTATATTGTCTAGATTACCAAATTGTGTCCTAATGGCATGTCTCAATTGGTAATAAAAAAATAGGTAAGAGTTTGGAAGTTCAAACTCCTGCTGAAGTTGTTGGAAGGGTTTAAAGCCCCCGTCATCAATAATATGACACAGGTATTTGACTCCTTTTGATGACCATCTTATAGGGTCTGGTATAAGATGGCCCCAAAACACCATTATACCATAGGGGTAAGTTCGGCGACACGTCCCACAATTCCTGAGCGAATTTGGTTTTAATCGTCCGGAATAAGGAAAGGGACATGCGAATTATAGCTGTCCCTGGTCTATCCGGGACTCTATTTCTATAGACCACATTATGAAGCGTTTCCATGGAAGAGACAATAGCCCCTTCTGTACTGGTACAAGCATTATTGTCACTGGGGTGTAGCCAGTCGTGTATATACACCAGTTGAGAGGCCAGATAATATAAGTAAAAGTTAGGGAAACCCAGTCCAGCTAGTTGGGAGGGGAGTCGGAGTGTCTCAAGGGCTATTCTAGGGGGCCCACCCCGCCAGAGGAATGATGTGCATATAGAGTCAATACGTTTAAAAATGGATTTGGGGACCTTAGTTGGTGCGTTGGTCAGGACATATAGTAGCTTGGGAAGGTAGATCATTTTAATAATATTGGCCCTACCCATAAGATCCAATGGGAGATCCATCCATTTCTGTATGTGTTCCAGTAATTGTTTTAATAAGGTTCATATATTATTCTCGATGTATCGGGAGAGTGGTAGTTGTATCAGCACTCCCAAGTATCTAAATGAGGAAACTACCTGTAGTTCTGACCCAGCATAAATCATTGGGACGGCCGCTTCATCCAAAGGAAGAATGACTGACTTTTCCCAATTCACCCTAAAGCCTGAGAAGTCTCCAAATGTGTTAATAAGGGCTAATAGATTTTTGAGGGAGTTCTGTGGGTCTGCCAAGTACACCAAAGTGTCATCAGCGTAGAGTGATATACGTTCTTCTATAGTTCCAATAGGGAGGCCTTTTATTTGGGAGGTGTGGCGAATTTGTATGGCCAGGGGCTCCATAGCCAGAGCAAACAATAGAGGGGATAAAGGACACCACTGTCTAGTTCCCCTGGTGATCGGGAATGCCTCCGTGACTGACAAATTAACCCTGATACGGGGTCCAAACCCAAAATTCTCCAGGATTTTAAATAAGTAGGGCCACTCCACACTATCAAATGCTTTTTTAGTGTCGAGGGACACAACCACTCTGGTAGGTGTACATTCATGGGGGTATTGTAGATTGTGAAACAACCTACGAATATTCATTCTGGTGGATCTTCCTGGTATGAACCTGGCCTGGTCACATCCTATTAATTTTCCGATTACTAGATTAATGCGGTTAGCAAGCACCTTAGCGAGGATTTTAACATCCACATTTATTAAGGATATAGGGCGGTATGAATCGCATAATGTTGAATCTTTTCTAGGTTTTAATAATAGGACTATTAGCGCTTCCCGCATAGATGGTGGGAGGATGCCCTACCTAAGAGCCTCGTTATAGGTATTAAGGAGAAGGGGGCTGAGTAAAGGGGCGAACTGTTTATGCCACTCGGCCGGAAAGCCATCCAGGCCTGGGGATTTATGATGTGGGAGTTGTGAAATTGCCACTTTGATTTCTTCTATCGGAATCGGGGCCTCCATATCCTCCACCTCCTGATCTATCAAGTGTGGGAGTGGGATTTGTGCAAGGTACTCATTCAGATCCGAATCTGAATAGTGGGCCCTTGTAGTGTACAAGTCATTATAGAAGGATATGAATGCACCCACAATATCTTGCGGCGCATCACTGATCCCTCCCTGTAAAGTGCGAATTCGGAGAATAGCGACAGGGTTATGATCCGGTCTGACTAGGTAGGCTAGAAGCCGACCTGCCTTATTACCGTGTTCAAATATTTTTTTTGTCACATGCAGCATACGTTTTTGAGTTAAATCTAGTAATTTAAGTTCATATTCTCTGCCTTTAGATAACCACAAATCGCGCCTCGGGGGGTCTGGGTGTGCCACATAATCTGCCTCAGCCTCCACCATTGCCTCCTCCAGAACCTTAGTGCACTGTACAGCGTTTTTACGTCGGATGGATCAGTCTGGCCTAGTATTGGGACAGCGATAAGAGGCTTAAGCGTGAAATGTCCCTCCCTAGTCACTACGCGGCGTTCTATAACACCCACGTAAGTATAGGAAGATATTACTGAACATGTGATGTTCCCGGGTGATAAG
>BLSH010207240.1:738628-753933 GCA_018402905.1 Glandirana rugosa
CCCCCCCCCCCCCCCCCCCCCCCCCCCCCCCCCCCCCCCCCCCCCCCCCCCCCCCCCCCCCCCCCCCCCCCCCCCCCCCCCCCCCCCCCCACACTAACTTATATAAAACAATTTTTTTACACAAATGCCCAAATTAGTATACACATTGTTCATGCAAAGTAATTATCATACACATGGTCCCTAATATGGCAGAACAGGCCTGCAAGGGTGAGTCTGGTGCAACTGCAGCGTCCCAAGGAGGCGGGAGGCATGGCGCTCCCTAATCCATGGGCCTACTACTTAGCCTCCCAGGCACAGCATATTGCGAGACTCTTAAATGATAAGGGAGATAGGGTGTTGAACCTGGTGGACCCTATGACAAAACTAGTGGGTTATATAACAGATGGAACCGTGGCAGAGGGTTTGGAGGCCCTACGTCTAGCTAAGTCCAACAGGCTTTTCCCCACATACAACCTTATGCAAAAAATCTGGAATAAGATACGCACGATTCAACAGGTAGAGGGATTCACTAGATATAGCCCTATATGGGATAACAAAAGATATCCCGAGCTAGAAAAACTACAGTACAGACAGAAGTGGCAGCGGCATGGTGTGATGCAACTGCAGCAGATCTTTAAAGAGGGGAAATTACGCACATTTGAGGACATGCAGGTGGAATATGGGCTTCTTCCTAAAATGCGATTTTACTACCTACAGCTTTGGCATGCCATTAGGGCGCAGGGGACAGCGGAACTATGGATGTTGAGTCCCTCGCCCATATTTACTTACATGTGGGAAACAGAGGTTTATAAGGGATTTATTTCAGGCTGTTATGCTATGCTCCTAAATAGGCTTCTCCCTGCAGAGAATAGGAGGACACTACCTAGATGGGAGAGGGACATTGGACCGTTTGAGGAGGGGCAGTGGGAAGAGGCACTGGAGGCAGTTACAAAGTGCTCCCTGAATGTGGCGCAGAGGCTTTCCCAATTGTATTTACTCCTAAGGGTTTACTACACACCGGCCAGGCTGGTGAGCATGGGGGTGCGGGATGACCCGACATGCACTAGATGCCGCAGGGATCATGGGGATCTGATACATCTAATGTGGAGGTGTCCCAAGCTACACATTTACTGGAGGGGGGTGCTGGGCACGTTGAATAATGCTTTTCAGATTAATTTACCAGAAGACCCAAAAGTAGGCCTACTGGGTATCTTAGAAGCAGACTTTGTAGAAGAGGCCCACAAGTCAGGGGTGGAGAGAGCACTCTTTCAGGCAAGAAAAATGATACTACAGCACTGGAAATCTGAGAATCCTCCTAAAGTGAAAGAGTGGGTAGGGCAGGTGAATCACACCATTAGGATCGAAAAAGTAATTTGCCAACACAGAGGGAGTATGGCTAAATTTGAGAAAATATGGTCACCATGGCTAGCGGTGCCAGGCTTGGCACCGGTAGAGCTGGTCGGGGACAGATTGTTCATATAAACTGGCATGGACCACAGAAATTCAACGTTGATAGGAATGGAAGATTTATGCCAAATGTATGTATAATAGAATGGAGAAAATGGCAATGTAATGTACTGGAATGATGCAAGGCTAAATGGTAATGTGCTGTGTATGCAAAGCTGCTCAATAAAGTTTGTTTTGAGATAAAAAAAATTATCATACACATAGTTCATGCAAATAAATTATACGAAAACAATGGTCAAAGATAGCTTAACCCTTCCCCGCGCAGATGGATGTGATTAGATAAATAGGTGATAGATAATTAATTAATAAAAATTGTTAATATGAGAGAACTGCACGTGTATAGTTGCTAATGCAACCAATATATAGTAACCAGAAGTTTAAACCGCGCGTAATTATACGTTAGTGCCCAATCATTCAAGTCCATTCAACATGTGTATATTTCTTCAGTATTCTTCTCTATTTCACCTCCACTGTGAACAGATATTAACCACCCGTTGTGCTCTTTGTGAATGAAATCAATCACCAGACCAAAATGACCCCTTTTTGTACAAAAGAAGGTCACTGTGCGCTTTTTCTTTAAGATCCTCCGCAGCTCACTCCATGATCAGATGTCTGTGTCCAGTTCAACTCCTCCACTCCACCATAGAAACTTTAAGATCCTTCACAGCTCACACCATAATCACACGTCTATTGTCCAGTATACTCCTTCACTCCACCATAAAAACCAAGAAGAAAACGAATATAGTGTAGTATATTTCTTTCCCATTTTTTACTGTTCAGCGTGCAACATTACACTTTTAGGGGGCAGCCATCCAAGGCGTTTGGGTACACATATGTAACAAATTAGTTTTAATTAATATTTTTTTCACACATTTCTTCATTTTTCATTTATTTTTTATATTAAGATCACAATGTTATTCACTAAAAGTCACAAAATACATAAGGTTTATTTGTGTCCTTTACAGTATATGGGGCTTTCAAAGTATTTGTTTTTTCAATTTTTTTTTCTGTTGGTTGATGGACCTGTGTCTTTTCAACCTGCCTAACTATGCAACTATGTAACCAGAGCAGCATGGAGCTTACACATTCTACTTTCCTTGCTCACAATGGCTTGATGTTGCAGAAGTAAAGGACAGCTGAGTAAGTGGTTCTGCGTAGGCCAGGGCCTGTTGTCTTGTGGAATCTCTCCCTAGCTGTATTCAACAATCGAGAGTCAAATAGTTGCTTCCCCCATCAGCCACTGTGGTTCCCCTCATTGGCTCATTTGTCGTGTAATGATGTACTAGTCAATGGGAGGAACCACAGTGGCTGACGGTGAGTACATATTCTTCATATTTGGAAGTCTAGAATACTTGCAGCGACAAAGGAGCAGAGATGTGAGACATTTTTTCATTGTACCTTCACAGTACAATTAACTTTTTGCCATGGCTGTGGACAAGTGTCTTAGAGACATAGTCATGCTTGTGTGCATAGGGCAGAATGGACTTTTAATACACCCACTAACAGGGACCTTCAGTGCTCAATGACAACCATTGACGGAAAGAAACAATCTGATTTGCCAGCTGTGATGAGATACCAATTACAGTTGGTCTCCTCACCTTCTCCTAACATAAATTGCTCACAGTCTTGTAGAGTTATTAATTTAAGGGCCCTTTGTAGTGTTTGTTCAGATGCCTTTTTAGCATCAGCCCTGCAATATACATGTTCACACAAACTCTTTCTGTGCTATACTTATGAGATTATGTGTAAAACAGCCAGGCTGCCTGCCAACTGCTTAACCCAAAATTATGACTTTGAAATCAACAGACGGAAGAGGTCATCAAACGGCTTACTGCAATAGTGCAAGCAAGCAAATATGTTTACTGACACTGTAGTTAACATAAATAGGAATTATCTCTTGGTTTGGTATGTTCGGATCGCGCCCAGACAACCAAAGGCCATACAACATGGCAAAAGCTGCTATGTTCCACTAGCATATAAAATGTGGCATCTCATCCTGAAATTAGACAAGTGGATACTCTCCAAACAATTTGTACTTTGGAGTTTATTGGGTTTGGTTCACTTGTAAATATAGACTCAAATTTATGCTGATTGTACATCTCATTCTCACTGCCTTTATAGTCTGCAATCTTCTATCAACTATTTTTAGTTTCTGCAGACAGAAATAGATTGGGCACATTATTTATGCTTGGAACAAGTTTATGTAGCTATTGACATTGAGTTCCCTTAAAATTTTCACATTGGCATTAAAGAAGCAGCTTGATCTTCAAAGGCAAACAACATTTATTTTCTGTGTATAATATGAGCTAATGGGTTGCTTAAAGTTTATCTCTGGCCAGGGCTCGCTCCATCAAAATTTGCCCTACCACCCTCCTCTAGCTAATTCCCCCATTATATAGAAGTGTTGTTACTAGCATGTTTCAAGGTAAGAAAACGTGTAACATGTAGATAGGGCTTTTCAGGGCCTGGACTGTTTAGTTTGTTCACAGCCATAACAGCCCAAAGCAGACCCGCACTATCTGCTCTAGTGTGTATGGCTACCACTACATTATCCCTCTGGTCCATTGCAGGGCCCTGCATACCTTTCATGGTTTCAACCATGCATCTGAAACCCATGTAACATGTGGGTTCAGATCACCTGATGTATATTTCATTGAGGGGTCCTCTTTTCACCGCAAGGCAGGGGAATTCTTTCCTCAACTACCATCATCTTTTCATCTGACCAGGTTTACACCATGTATCTTATTCAGAATACTGACACTATTTCCATTCTAGCATATTACGAGAATGTTCTCCATATCATGGCCACCTGTGGCTCGACTGTGTCCAGATTCACCTCATGCATTGACACTTTAATACTCAGGCATCCTCTATAAATAACAGCACCTCCAGCCAGAAGCCAAGTTCTTCTTCTTTACTTAAAGCATAAGAATAACACTTTTATCAGATCACAGTATACATTATATATGTAGCGCCCCCTGGTAAGTGGGAGGTAGTGTGATTCCATTTTTGGTAGGTGAGAAAAATTTAGTCAGGCCTGACTAATGTTCAGGCCTGATTGTTTTTGTTTCTGGGCTGGGAGTGGCTCAGCAAGGATTGAGCTATTCACAGATGAGGTCACTAGGACTTCCCACTTCTTTCTAGAAACTGGAGGAAGGTTTCTGGATTGAGAGCTGGGAGGGAGGTGTATCCATCTGGAGTATTCTGGGGAGCCCTGACCAATCCCCAATTTGGATTGGCAGGGGGCAGGCCTCCTTAAATACTCATGGGTCAGCCCAATCTGGGAGGAGTTTGGGTGGAAGAGCTGGAGCTGAGATGTAGCTGAGGTTGCTGAGGCCTTACCTGGGAAGAGAGCCCCCAGTCTGGGGGGGGGGTGACCTTGAGACCTGGGCTCGGGTGCAGCCAGGAGGAGAGGAGAGAGATTCTGGAGCAGCACAAGGGAGCAGGAGAGCAACAGACAGCACTAATGGAGTCCACCTGGTGGTCGGTGAGTGACACACACCCTGGGAAGCTGTAGAGGCATGCCGGAGCAGATTGAGGTGAGAGACAATCTGGGAAGGATGCAGAAGTCAATAAGGTACTGTGGTGTCATGGTGGCAGTGAAGAAGGCCAACACAGCTGGAGTGGCAGACAGGGCCTGGAGCAAGAAGATGGGCTGGGAGTAGTAGTCCATCAGGCTGGCTAGCACATCAATGTACCTACACACTAGGGGACCAACTGTCCCTAACTGTAACAGGTTTGTCTGAGGCCCTGTGCACAGCAATGCAGGCCTCATCATATGCTAGTCAGGCTGAAGACTAGAGAAGGCCTTGTAAATTTCCTTCTGGGCCGGGAACAAGTAATGTGCAGGAGAGAGGAACCAGAGTATAGAGAAGCAAGTAATGTTCTGGAGGAAGAAGTGTAACTGGAGCAAGTAGGGTGCTGGGGGACAAGAGGAGCCTGTTCTGTGACTAAAAATAAGCAGCTACACTCTAAAAAATACTAATTTCCACCTTCCAGTGATGTGGCAGTAACATCGCCAGGTATTGTCATCTTCTCCCTTGGCCGGTGGGGGGTGACATCATCTTGCGTATGCGTATGGGAGTCAGTCATTCCAGCACAGCTGTGCATGTGCAGCTCAGTGTGCTTTCAATAGAAGTCTGTTGCTTCTTGTTTTGCTGTACAGCCACAGGGTGGTAGTGGGGAGGTGACCTGTATGTGTTTCTGAGCTGCCGTTTCTAAAATCAGGTCTCCTGCCCTAAGCTGTGTGGTGGTGTAGTAGAGCTGTGAAAATCCCAGAACTGAATGGATAGAAATGAAAAATTATTTTGCAGGCATATAGCTGTGTATATACAGTATATATTATACTGTATTATTTGTGTACTTAGCTGTTTGGACCTCAGCTTTCTGAAAACTGTTCTGAAATATAGATTTAGGGTTTCCATACGCTTTAAATAAATGTATTCTTGGATTTCCCCCTATTTCCAAATTAAATTTTATGTTCTATCTACTGTGCCTTTAATTAAACAAAATATGCAGACAATGAGACATACAAATTCATTGGCAGGTTTTTCCAAACCTCTCCTGCATTTGAGATTTTTGTAAAGTCTACAGCGTTATCTGCAATAATCTATATAGGGACAGCTCTTTCTTCCTGTCTGCGGTCGTGTCAATTCCAGGTCAGGTTTATAGGAAGTCAAAGCATTGTTGTCTTGCTTGATGGAATCAAATTGACTAAAACACAATGTCAAGGTGGAATGGTTTAAATGAAATGCTTTGTTACTCTCCAGGTATTCAGCTCTGCAAACAATCTAATGAGGTTTTGTGTTCTTGCACCTCCATTGCCTTATACCAACTTTGAATAGAACATTTAAGATGTTGATCAGTATGCAGTATAGATTAGAAGATTTGCATTTGAAATGGAACTTCTCTAAATCAACATGAACTATTTGTAATCCTTATGTTGCTAGCATTAGTAAATGGATAGGAAAGTATATCATTTTTACTTGTTTTTAACTTTTTTTTTTACATTTTACAGTTATTTCCTGGTCTTCGGGCCTAAGCAAATGATGTCATACATCCCAGCAGTTTACAGGAGGGAAAGAAGAGTTTTTTTCAGGTAAGTACACCCTCCTACCTGCATGCCTGAGCTAAGGGCAGATGGATTTCAAGAAGTAAATGCTACATGAATCATCTGCCCTTGCTCAAGGTGGCCCTGACCAGAAATTCTAGGGGTTGTTATATAGCATGGAGACATAAATGGGTGTGTTAGGTTTAAATATTAAAAATGAATTAAATTGCGTTTTTTGGTTTGTGGTGCTTAGATGCAGTGTAGTTCCGGTTTAAAGAGGAACTGAACTGTGAAAGCTCTGCCAAAGGAAAAAAGGCAAGCAGGACAATGGATTAGTAACACTGTCCTCTCTGCAGATGACCGTTTCCCCATTACTGACCGCCATGTCCTGCTGTGTCTTGACTGCACCGTGTCTCGGAGTGGAAATGGCCTTCTTGGTAGAGGAGCAGAGCTTTGCTTCCTCATGTCAGTGCTGATGACAGGTGGTCTAATGGCTGATGGCAGTAGCAGGAAAGGTCAAGGAAGCACAGACCCACAATATGAATCAAAGCAGTGAGCAGCATAGTAGTGACTTTACTAAATTCCACCCCAAATCTGGCGAGACTAGCAGTCAGAGACAGCAGTGCCTTAGATAATCTTCCACAGCAGATATAAAGCTACAGGAGAGTGTCTATGGAACATATGCATATCAGGAAGTGCATTGCAAGAGTATTTAGAGGAAAATGTATATTGTTCAGGGTACTGCTTAGGAATTAAGGTATTACTTTAAGGGGTTGTAAACCCTCGCTGTTTTTCACCTTAATGCATTCTGTGCATTAAGGTGAAAAACGTTTTCTACTACAGCAGCCCCCCAGAGCCCCCGTTTTACTCCGATTGTTCCCGCGCAGGGGACAAGCCTAGCAACTCCAGCTGCTGACTTGCGTCCTTATTGGCTAGATTGATAGCAGCGAGAGCATTGACTCCCGCTGCTGTCAATCAACTCCAGAGACGCAGGAGCCGGTGGTGGGGCCGAGTCCTGCTGTCTGTGTCAATGGACGCAACAACAGGACTCGGGAGCGCGCCCGCACAGCTGCCCCCCAGGGAAAGAGCTTCCCTGAGGGGACAGTTGGAGAACAGGAGGAGCCAGGAGCGCCGCTGAGGGACCCGAGAAGAGGAGGATCGGGCCACTCTGTGCAAAACCACTGCACAGAGAAGGTAAGTATAACAACATGTTTGTTATTTTAAAAAAAATCGAACCTTTACAATCACTTTAAGGCAAGACTTTTTTTTTTTTTAGTTTTGGATAGAGTGGAGAGGGATTAAAACACTTGTCAGTTTTTATGGCGGCCTGTGCCCCTTGTTAGAGATTCACCCTCTCCATCTGCCCTGTTGATTATTATCATTGAAAGTGAAAGTAGAAAAAAACCCAAACTTTGGGTTATCCTCAGAAAAGTAATAGAGGGGGAAATCTTCCAATGATGGCACTAGTTCTGGTCACGTGGGAGTCCCCAAGGAATTCCTTTAATTTGCAGGGATTCCTTTTCACTTCCTGTTTGGCTATGGGACAGGAAGTGAAGGGAAATCACCTCAATGGGACTCAGATGGTGAAAAAAAAACTGACAGGAGTCTAACTCTACTAAATCTAACCCTCCCTTGCTCTAAAAAAAAGTTTTGCCTATAGTTCTATTTTAACACATCTAGGTGTTCCCTATAACATGACAAATCTTTACCATTTGAGTTCAGGTGTACTTTAATTTGCACATACAGTACAGCGGTAAAGAATATGTAAACCCAACATTTCATATTCCTGATATGTGCCTGCTGCACCATGTACTTGTATGAAAAAGTATCCCGTGTACTTAGTAATGCTTCCTTTGTGTGAAATCCATTGTGTTCCTGCCAGTCCCTCTGCTTTCCTATAAAAAGCTAACAACACTAAGAAGGAGAACACAACATGGTCAGTTCTCTAGCTGTGCTGGGAACTCAGCCTGCTGTGCTCAATTGTCCTGACATGATCCCCCCGCTCAGCCATTCACTAGGAAGCTCAGTGCACCACTGCTTCTCCTCCCCTAGCTCTTATGTAGCAGAGAATATAGGGAATGTGATCACTTATAAAAAGGGGAAAAAATGTATTTATAATGTTTTCTTATATCTATACACAAATGTTTTGGCTTTCATTTCTCTTTTAAACGGAATGGGTCCTTTTACAAGGTTATCATTTACAATCACTTTAAAGCTGAACTCCAGGTATGATCTTTAAGTCCATCTCTGGGAAGAGGTAAAATTATCCCTTGCAGTGGGGCTCCATCCGCACTGCAAGGGTTAATAGCTTGTTTTGTCTAGGGGAGAGGAGAAACAGTTATACTTACCTGATCCTACACTCCTCTGGCAAATGGCACTCCCCTAGAGTCCAGCAGTGGACTGTACCTTGATAATGGACCCTGCTGTCAAGACCCAAGACTGCTGGAGCATGGGAGAGAAAAAGCTGCGGGGACTGGTCTAGCTGTGGGAAGGATTGGGTCTTTTTTTGTTTCCCTAGAGTAGACCAAGATGAGCAATTAACCCTCACAGTGTAAGCACAGCCTCACTGCAGGAGATATTTTTTCATTTTCCCGGAGTTGGGCTTTAATTGCATACTTACACACAAAGGGACCACCGTGGAAGCTGACAATCACTGCCACCACAATGATCTTTGGGACCTTCCAGGTCCTGTGCCGAGTAACAACCCCACTACATACTGACCATAGAGGTTTGCTTGGACAGCACTGCAAGGTCACTGCCCCTCCACCTCATCCAATCAGAGAACACCATAAATTTATTGAAAACAATACAAGGCATTTTTCGAATGGGCAGTGGAGTGAGTGACCCCCTGTAGTCAGTATGGAGTGGCACAGGACCCAGAAGATTGCGGCCATCACTGTAGTAGCACCGACTACTACAAAGATTGTCAGCTTATCCAGAGGCTCAAAAGGTATGAGATATGCATACTTACATTAGCCTTAGCTGTAGCTACTTAATAAAGATCATTCCTAGAGTTCAGCTGTACCATAAAAGCAGGCTCCCAGTTGTGACAGGAACTGAAATTTGCCCACCATCATTCAGAGTTCCGCTCCAGCACACTATTTGAAATTTTTTCTTTCCTTCACATTCAACTGAAACTGTGCTCACTAAGGCTACATTCACATTACAATGCTTTGAATAGAGGGCAGATTTGTCGAGAATCTGCCTGAGATTTGACAGCACCGATATGTGAATCACAAAACTCGGGACTCTAGATGCCATTCATGGGTCATTCAAGGGTCTGCCTTGATTTCGGGTGATAAAGCGTGCTACAATCGCGGCAACCCACATCGCGGGACGCATGTCTCCCCAAAGTAGCTCCTGAACTATTTTTGGATGACATGCGTCCCGCGATGTGGGCTGCCGCGATTGCAGCATGCTTTATCACCTGACAATCGCGGCAGACCCGCACTGCGTTTTGAGGTGTCATTCAAATGAATGGCATCTCAAATGCGAGTCCCATGTTTTGTCATTCACATATCGGCGCTGTCAAATCACGGGCCGAACTGCGGGAAATCTGCCCGCAATTCAAAGCGCTGTAATGTAAATGCAGCCTAAAGCAGATGATTTTGTCATTTTTTTTCCTCTTTGATCTGTCCTCTGTTTTTGACACCGTCATCCATCCTCCAGTGCTGAAAACCCTGAACCCTCTTGCTATTAGGTACAATGCATTCACATAGTTTTTCAGGTATTTAGTCTGTTGCTTCAAAGGTCTCTTCAGGGGTGAATGAACTAATAGGGAGGGACTAAAGCAGTGTTTCTCAACCTTTTTTCAGTCAAGGCACCCTTTAAAAATGATGGACAGTCTCCAGGCACCTCATTCTAAAATGTAAAAAAACTATTCTAATAGATTTACATAATGCAGCTACATCCAAACACGTAGGACACCCAATGTTAGAGGTGATTTATTCTTCCAAAGCAAATACACTTTTGCAAACTGGTACTGACTAGTATTCCAATGTTTCTCTCACTCGCTTCTACTCCATCACTCAGCTAATGTGACCCCCAACGCTGATGAAAAGTGCCAGTGGAGGGTCAAACAAGGATGCTATACAGGCGACTGACATCCTCCTTATCAGCTGATGGCGGCATTGGTCGTTAGGATGCTGGCAGCTAGAAGGTTGTAATGGTGCACAATGAAAACCTGTAATTTTGTGTAACTAAAAGGCAGGCTTCATCCACATGCTGGTTTGTATATAATTTTTGGGCAATTTTTAGGCATTTTGCTAAGGCACCCCTGAAGAAACCTCAAGGCACCCCAGGATTGCCAGGGCACCCTGGTTGAAAAAGGCTGGAATAAAGTGCAGATAGGCTGACTCTGAGTTCCAGTGCTGCACCACAGTTTCTGCCGGTGAGAAGTCACTTTCCAGGTTGGTTGGAGTTTGGAGCAACCCCCCCTCCCCGTGACTGCTGATCTTGTTTTAATGTCTCCGACACAAAGGCAAACACTGCATCATCCCCAGAGACCCCTGCAACTAGACTTTGCTGCAACATTCATGTGGAGGTATCTCTTAATAATTATATAATTAATAATTAATTAATACCTATTTATACCTGGATATATGTGCGCAATTCCACCAGGACTCCTGATAATACCTGTTTTTACACGGAATGTATGTACTTTTAATATTCTCTTGATATAACACTTGCATTATTTCCATACTGGCATGCATCAATATACTTATGGTTAATGTTATATGCTGGTTGCAGTAATTCATTTGCTCGCAATCGCTTTGATTCGATTACTGATTAATCTCCCAGGAAGGAAATCCCTTCTGTTCACAGAGGCCCTGACCTGGGTGGAGGAACTGCCAACTTTATTATCGAACCCGCTCTTCCACTTAGTGAAAGTTTTGATTCTCTTATTTACTTATAGGATTAGCGAAAAAACCTGTTTGGAGAGGGCCATTTCCCATAAGAGGGCTACACTAGTTGTAAAAGTCTTAAAAAAAATGAACTATAAATATGATCTACCTACCTCACACATTTGCTGCTTTGCTGTCACACTGCACCTTCATTCTTTACATTTGGAATAGCGCATCTGTTTTCCACTTGTGCTGTTCATACCTCTGGCCTATAGATGTCACTATTTACAATTTTTACATGTAGAATACATTCTATACTCATGTTTGGTTCAGTCCCTCTTTCTATAATGATATACTCAAGGATGCCTTGAACTTGTTGGCACTCCATGACTACTCTGCCTCCCAGACTACAGAACCCAACAAGATTGGTAAGGAAGCGGTCTAGGCTATCTCTACAGCAGCCATGCCTTACATACTACATGTATCACACTTTCCATACTCTCTGCAAGTGTGTTGCAGTTCCCCTTCCTGTTATGATATACTAATGGATGTCTGAACTTGTTAAAGTGGAAGAAAACCCAAACATTTTTCTTAAGAATGTTCCATCCTCTTACCTATGCTGCCTAACTTTTATAAATAAAGATTGGTGCGCTTACCTATTTTTAGTTGCTCTAGTCCAGTCACATGATCCTGCAACACCGGCTCCCTTGTGGCAGCTGCTCCAGGGGAGAGGAGAGAGGGCTGATCAATGGATGGGCTATGCGAGCCTATGTGACATCACAGCTCCCAGAATTCACATCCATTTTGGCAGCACTCCTTAATGGATAAGTCCACCCTAACACCATAATCGCTACATCTACAGTCACCCACGATCTAACACTAACCTATCTATCCCTGTAAAGAAGAAATCAGTATACATACCTATTCTGAAGCCGCTCCGACCCAATCACACGCTGAGCTGTCAGCCGCAGCTTCGCTGTGGAGGCGGGTGCAGAGGAGTAAGTCTATGGGTGATATCACTCCCCACTCATTTCACATGTGTTTAAAGAAGAAAGGAATAGCCCCTGGAAGGCGCACATCCAAGATATCCTAGAGAGGTAAATAGAGTGGAAACCTCTGCCTGGACTTCAACCAGGCCCCACACCGTTCACATATCCCCTCTTTATCAAGCCTGAGCGGCACACACATCCTTTTCAGGTCACATTTCACATCTGTTGTCAGCTGTGTCCTCTACAGAGCTTCTGCCGCTGGAGACCGAACCAGATTGGCTTCAAAAAATGTATATATACTGATTTCTCCTTTACAGGGTTAGATAGGTTAACCTTATCTTGTCGATGTCTGTAGATGTAGCGATTTTAGTGTTAGGATACACTTCCCCTGTAAGTCGCAGCTGCAGAATCACGTGGCCAGAATGGAGTGGAATAAAAATAGGTGAGTATACAGATCTTTTTTATACAGGTTAGGTAGGATTTGGGTGAGGGAACTTTTGAAAAATAGTTAGGCTTAGACCCCTTTCACACTGAGGCGCTTTACAGGCGCTATTTAGCTAAAAATAGTGCCTGTAAAGCGCCTCAAAAATGCCTCCCCATCCATCCCAATGTGAAAGCTGGAGTGCTTTCACACGGGGGCGGTGCGCTTGCAGGACGTTACAAAAAGTCCTGCAAGCAGCATCTTTGAGGCTGTGCGGTGAGCGGTAATATACTTCTCCTCCACTGCCCCTGCCCATTGAAAACAATGGGGCAGCTCTTTTAAAGTGGCTGTACACCGTCTCGGAAGCGTGGAGCGCCTAAGCTTTTAACCCTGTTTAACCCCTTGTGGGGGGTTAAAAGCGCACCGCTCCCGCCACCGTAGCACCGCTATTACAGTGGTAAATCCTTTTACCGCTACCGCCCCCCCCTCCTGTGAAAGTGCCCTTAGGCTTTTCTTCCACTTTAATAAATCATAATATAACAACTTTGCCTTCCAAACCACAGGGCACAAGTAATATCTCTAAAATATGTCCCTTTATAACTCAAAAGACCCCCAAGGCAATATCCTCCTGCCTTCTCCTAAGGTCATGTTTACACCATGTCAGTTGAGCTGAGTTGATCTGCATAGACCAACACAGGATTGGTGGCAGGGCCAATAGAAAACAGTTGTTTTCTCTGTGCTTTTGTCACACCATACATCTGTGATGGTGTGTGCTGAAAAAATGGCATATATACATTTTTATGCGGTGTAACTCATCACAACACATACACTGCAGTACATTGCTGTTGTGCATAGAGTTGAATGATATGTAACTTTGTCACATTTCAATAAAGTTAAAAAGAAAAAAGGTAACAATGCAAAGGACCACCTCTACACAACAGACACTGGCTGGCAGGTGTTTTATCATGGAGGCTGGTGTGAACACACCGTTAGGACCCATTCACACAGGGACGACTGTCGCTCCGACCTGAGTCACCTCAAGTCGCGCCAAGTCGATTGACATCTGAAATCCCATTGAAATCAATCGTCTTAATGTACACTACTAAGTCACTCCGACTACAAAAAAAAGGCTCCTGCGCGACTCAGGGCAAATTCTAACCAACTTGTGCCCATAGAAGTCAATGGAAGTCATCTCCAAGTCGGATCCCCATCTTAATGCAAGCGACTTTACAGTGAAAAGAATAGAATTTATGTTTGGGGCAAGCCCCTCCCTCCCTTCTCTGATTGGCCACAGGCAAAGTGGCCTGGCATAAGTCGTGTTGTGAGTTGCGCCGAAGTTGCGCTGCAATTGCCAAGCAAAGTCGTGCCAATTTGGATCGCCCTTGTGTGAATGCAGCCTAAAAGGCTTGCACATTGGGCCACCCAGCTGTGGTGCATCCCTTGCATTATTTCAAGGAGCACCGGGAGGGAGAGGTACAGAATCCGGATCAATAGAGCTCTGTAATTACTAACACATCATTTAATATATTATTGTAATGTAAGCAGTGTAGGTGCCTGAATATGGTCTGTTACCAGCCTCATACAGTCTCTGTATAAGAGGGCTGGAATGTGGGAGGTAAAAGCAGAGTGACAGAGAGAGCAGCTCATTATTGTGCTGCTTCACCTTTCAAGGACCATTCACACTATGGCCTCATTCACACTGGCGTACCTATCTGTACACCTGTGCGAAGGGCTGTCTTTTCCTGAACGGGATGCACAGATGTTTCATGGATCCGCATGCAGGCAGTCTTATTAATGTCTATTGGGATGCAGTGTCTGTAGAGGCACAAGCGGCTGCTCCCAGTTTGACATCCGCGAGGGTGCGTGCCCTGAACACAGACAGTGTGCAAGAGCAGGGAGATATTGAAAACTGATCCACACTGGGTGCCAAATATTCTGGGTATGCCATGATTTAACGTAACAATAACTGTACAATTTTAACAGGATTGCCTGAGACCTGATGATTATTGTGTTCCTCTAGGTAAAAAAGTTGAGAAAAGATGGGATAAAATGTATATATAGCAAAAAAGTGGAGGGAGATAAAAAAAAATGTATATTTCCCACAGAACAAGAGGGGGATAAATCTACCAATGGGAAAACTGTTCCTGTGACAACTCTCTAAGAGGGGAATTCAACCTCATTTTGTAGGGATTTTTTCTTGCATCCTGTTACCTCTCCTGAACAGGAAGTAAAGGGACATCTTCTTAATGGGACACAACAACAAAAAATAAACTAGCAGGGTTTTATTCTCTTCTTTACTCTATGATTTTTCTTAAAAACTATTTTTTCCCTTTCAGCAGGTCCTAACGCGCAGCAGGAGCATAGTAATGGTCAGTGGAGGTATTACTGCTGTAGTTGCCCATGTAGCGTTACGAGGCTCAAAGACCAGGGGGTGTATGGTCTGTTGTAGGGAGCCACCCTCATAATGATGGGCAGCAGGGACAGACAGCTTCTGTCAACAGTGTCCTTGTCAAAAGGGTAACCATCTAAATAGGGGGAGAACAAGACACCCTTTA
>BLSH010207240.1:767968-778723 GCA_018402905.1 Glandirana rugosa
CCCCCACGTCTCCTCCGGGACCTGACCCCCCTACGTCTCCTCTGGGACCTGACCCACCACGTCCCCTCCACGACCTCACCCTCTACGTCTCCTCCGGGACCCCCCTCAGTCCAGGGCCTCCTCTGCACCCCCCCAGCCCAGGGCCTCCTCCGTACCCCCCCCAGTCCAGGGCCTCCTCTGCACCCCCTCATTCCAGGGCCATCTTTGAAGCCTCCCCTGCTCTGGGATGCCTCACGCATAAAAGACATAGGCTGCTTGGACACTAGGTAGAACCAGAGGGAGACCTGCCTGTCCATTACACTTGATCAGTAGTGACACCCTTAGCGCAGCGGTTCCCAGTGCAGGTGGGGGCGGAACCCCTGGCGGCACCCCCCTAGATGTGTCACCCGGGGCAGCCGCCCCCCCGCCCCCCCTAGTTTCGGCCCTGGCTCTACTTCTCTCCTCCTGAATCTGCTCTAATATATCAATGCATGCAGCAACTAAAACATAATGTAGGGTTGATGATTATGTGTAAATAGTATAAAACTAAGCATTGCTAAAAGAAACTCACATATCTGACCATAATGCTAATTCCTAGCAGTTATGGTGTCACTGGACACACCAGGGTGACACACCAGAGGGGTGATGCCATCAAGTAGGAAGTGATATCTGACTCCCTAGTGTAACCCCATTTGTGACAGCACACAGATCGGCCCGAAGCTATCCTGCCCAGCACCCTGCAGGGCACTGTGGCAGGCTAGACTGGAGAGAGCCGGATGGAGGGGTGGTGACACCATGTTTAGCGCACCAGGTGACACCAACCCTATTGATGCCACTGAGCAGTTACACTGTTTTTGTAGCTTTCTGTTCCACCAGACCCCTGCCCATCTTATACATACCTGTCCCTAATCCAGGGGGATCCAGTAGAGTGTAAATTAGCTATAGGATTGAATGGAAGATGCACAGCCCATGTGGGGCTTTTTCAAACTCGCAGTGGAATGCAGTGCCATCTGAAGAGCGATCCACATTTTACAGGCTTTGATATTGCAGCAGTAACAGTATTAGTAACATTGCCTGTAATAGTAGTAGCAGCAGCACTAACCATAGTACCAGCTGTAATTTCATGTACAAGCTGCAGGTAGTAGTATCAATAGTAATATCCATAGTAGTAGTATTCCAGGGCTGGATTTCATATATGTAGACCGGAACCCCCCTCCCCCAGGTCACTGTGACGGCGTTTCCTCTATAAATACAACTATTGTTGTGCTGTTCAAACATGTGTTACTTCAACTAATATGTGTAGCTAGAAGTGCATGCTTGACCTGGGCAATGTCTAATGTGTATGCAAAACCTGGCTTGTAGGAAAATTGTCTAAGGGTAAATAATTTTTACCTGCTTGGCAGTTAGATAGCACCTGTGTCAGGCCAAGACCAGCTGTCACATAGCCGATATCCCCTTAAGGCTGCGGAGGAAATAGGCATTGACGTACTTAACCTGTACAAGTGCAGTGGTGCAGGCTCATGGTACAGCCTTTCTGCTGCATTCCTCTAGTGATAACCTGTAATTATACACATTTGTGTAGTGTTTTCCTCACAGGCCACTTATTTATGTTTGACCCATTGGCAAAAAGTTGTTAATTCTCCCATATATTGCCAGGGAACTGCTTGGTGACACCTAATTTAAACGGCTGGAGGTATAGTGTACCCCATTTCTGGTATTAAATATACAGTGCCTTGAAAAAGTGTTCATACCCCTTGAAATTTTCTACATTTTCTCATGTTACAACCAAAAACATAAATGTATTTTATTGGGATTTTATGTGATAGACCAACACAAAGTGGCACATAATTGTGAAGTGGAAGGAAAATGATAAATGGTTTTCAATATTTTTTTACAAATAAATATGTGAAAAGTGTAGCGTGCATTTGTATTCAGCCCCCCTGGGTCAATACTTTATAGGACCGCCTTTCACTGCAATTACAGCTGCAAGTCTTTTTTTCTAGAGAGTTACATTTTTGCCCATTCTTCTTTGCAAAATAGCTCAAGCTCTGTCAGATTGGATGGGGAGTGTCTGTGAACAGCAATTTTCAAGTCTTACCACAGATTCTCAATTAGATTTAGGTCTGGGCTTTGACTTGGCCATTCTAACACATGAATATGTTTTAATCTAATTCTAAACCATTCCATTGTAGCTCTGGCTGTATGTTTAGGGTCGTTGTCCTGCTGGAAGGTGAACCTCCGCCCCAGTCTTAAGTCTTTTGCAGACTCTAACGGGTTTTCTTCTAAGATTGCCCTGTATTTGGCTCCAAGAAAAGCATCTCCACAACAAGATGCTGCCACCACCATGTTTAACGGTGGGGATGGTGTGTTCAGGGCGATGTGCAGTGTTAGTTTTCCACCACACATCGTGTTTTGCTTTTAGGCCAAAAAGTTCAATTTTGGTCTCATCTGACCAGAGCACCTTCTTTCACATGTTTGCTGTGTCCCCCACATGGCTTCTCGCAAACTGCAAACAGGACTTCTTATGGCTTTCTTCCAACAATGGCTTTCTTCTTGCCACTCTTCCATAAATAACAGATTTGTGAAGTGCATGACTAATAGTTGTCCTGTAGACAGATTCTCCCACCTGAGCTGTGGATCTCTGCAGCTCCTCCAGAGTTACCATGGGCCTCTTGTCTGTTTCTCTGATTAATGCTCTCCTTGCCCAGCCTGTCAGTTTAGGTGGACAGCCAAGTCTTGGTAGGTTTGCAGTTGTGCCATACTTTTTCCATTTTTGGATGATGGATTGAACAATGATCCATGAGATGTTCAAAGCTTGGGATATTTTTTTACCCTATCCCTGCTTTACATTTCTCAACAACTTTATCCCTGATCTGTCTGGTGTGTTCCTTGGCCTTTATGATGCTGTTTGTTCACTAAGGTTCTCTAACAAACCTCTGAGGGCTTCACAGAACGTCTGTATTTATACTGAGATTAAATTATACACAGGTGGATTCTATTTAATAATTAGGTGACTTGTGAAGGCAATTGGTTCTACTAGATTTTAGTTAGGGGTATCAGAGTCAGCCCTGGTTCACACTGACAGCGAGAATGAAAGGGTGTCAGTTCAGCTGAACTGGCACCTTTTCATTCCCACATGTCTGTCCTTACTTCAGGTACGATTTCAGAGGCATCTATGCGGGTTGCTGCACAGATGTCTATAGAAATTGCACCTGAAATTGCCAAAAGTAGTACAGAACCACTTTTAGGAATCGGTGCGGCGACGCAAATGCAGCATCGCACCGATTCGGATGGTGCCATTGCCGGCATTTGCCACTGATTTGGTATGCGATTTGACATGTCAAATCTCATGCCAAATCACACCAATGTGAATCAGGGCTCAAGGGGGCTGAATACAAATGCACGCCACACTTTTCAGATATTTATTTATTAACAATTTTGAAAACCATTCATCATTTTCCTTCCAATTCACAATTATGTGCCACTTTGTGTTGGTCTATCACATAAAATCCCATAAAATCCATTTACGTTTTTGGTTGTACCATGAAAAAATGTGGAAAATTTCAAGGAATACTTTTTCAAGGCACTGCATTATTACAAATTGATAAAATGGTGCTTCAATACTGCTAACACCTTGGGATTGCTGGTCTCTTGATGCACAGAGGACTTTGCAACTCTTGTGATTGGCTGATTTCTCCCCTAGTAATTGACCCCTCTAGCCTCTATTGGCTTTGGCTAGTGACAGCAGGCATATTTACAAAATTTATTTGAGATTCAGTAATGTGTGAATGACTCAACTTTCGCGGTTTGTGCGCATTTTAAATAATAAAAGTTGAGAACGCAAAAACGTAAGGTGCTTCACCCAAAACAAGTGAAGAAATAACTAGAAAACAAGAAAAAATCTATATATAAAGAAATTAAAAGTTATCGCAACTCCAAACAGTCCATAATGGTGAATTAAGTGCCCCAACACCTTGATGATAATGTAACTTGTGACTCTTCTTTATACCTTGTATTCAGATACATGTGCCATCACGTGTGGTAAGATTGCAAACTCACCACATTAAATTCACCTCTTGCCCAATAAAACTGGTAGTCTCTCAGGGGCTCTCGTGATTCCCAGGCTCCATATGTAGTGACTGTAGACGGCACTAGTACATGTGAGTGGAATTTTTATTTTATGCGTTTATTTGGGAAATAAAACCACTACACTGTGAGATGCTTTCCAGTATATGTTATTTATTGTTTATGAGGAAGAAGCATAAGTGGAGCCTGGGAATCGCCAAAAGCCCCTGGGAGACTAACAGTTTTATTGGGCATTCTGTGATATCCACATTCTTATGATAAGAGGTCAGTTTAATGGGGTGAGTTTGCTTTCTTACACATGGTGATACATGTATTTGAATAGGAGGAATATAGAAGAGTCACACATTACATTATCATCACGGTGTTGGGACACTTAATTCACTATTTATGGACTTTGTGATTATGGATTTTTTCTAGTTGTGATAACTTGAATTCATTAATTTATCCATTTATATATAGATTTTTTTCTTGGTTGTCATTTATGTATTCACTTGTTTTGGGTGAAGCACCTTACCTTTTATACATAGATTTTTTTTCTTGTTACTTTTTTGTGTTCTCAATAGGTAAATTGTGTTTATCATACACTTAAGGTTGGGTTCACACTGCTGTGCAGAGAGGCTCACAGCAGGGGTCCATTGCATCCCTGTTCTCCGTTTCAGGGACGAATCAGGCCCGAATATTTGGCTGGATTTGGACTGAAAACGGACCGGAAGTCGCACAGGATTCTTCTGCAAACCTCTCCGCAGCCGTCCCGGATCTGTGTGAACCGGCTCCATTGAGAGCCAGTCACAGTCTCATGACATGCGAATTGGATGCTAGGAGACCCACATCCAATTCGCACTAGTGTAAACCCAGCCTAAAGGGGCAGCTACACCATATATTTTACATTCACAATAATTTATGTGTTGTGTTAGAAGTGAATAGGGGTAGGTGTCTCCTTTTCTTATGTATTTATAATAAATAATAATAGCAACACCCTTAATGTGGTGCTGGCCCCAGCAGTACTACTTTTCTGCCTCTACATATTCCCAGTCTCCAGGTTGAACAAAGGCCAGACTTATACCCAAAAGTATAACTGTAGCTAGGTTATAAACATTATTTATATACCCCTAGCAAGTAGTAAATGAGTTTTAAACCAAGCTCCAAATCACCTCTGTCATTGCAGACACTGTGGAGTGATTCATCCTCAAAGTTCAAAAAAGAAGAGCTGAAATAATTGAAATAGTTTTTAAACACACACATTTTTTTCTCTTAAAATAATAAACATGTCACACTTACCTGCTGTGTGTAATGTTTTTTCCACAGAGAGGCCCCAAACCTCCTCTTCTCATGTCCCCTGGCCAGCGCTCCTCCTCTTCTTGATGTGGCCCCATTGCAAGTTGCTTGCTATGGAGGCACACCTCACTTCTGCGTTGCGCTGTGTGCGTCTATGGACACACACAGTATGGCTGAGCCCCACCCCCTGCTCTCACATGATTTGACTGACAGCAGCAGGAGCCAATGACTCCCACCTCTGCCTAAGTCCCTGTGAAGAGAAAGACAGGGGAGAGAAGCAGCTGGACATTGTACTGGATCGGTGACAAGGCTCAGGCAAGTGTTGAGAGAGGGGGTGGGAGGGAAATAGTTAGTGGGGTGTTTTTTACCTTAATTCAGGGAATTCCAGGCAAAATGAGAACTCAGTCTCAAACAATTGAACGCCCCACCCCTACCTCGTTTTTGTATATTTTTTTCTTTTTGGTACCTTTTGGCATGTTTTCTTCAGGACTTCTATCCCGTATTGTTGCGGCGAGGTACGTTACTTCTGTGGTGTTATGGATAACTCCTCCCCCCCTGTTGCATTCTGGGACCTGTGTGTGTCCCAGAAGACGACCATACCATTCATAAAGTGCAGTGATGGACGAATCAGCTTGGGGTGCCGACATTGCGGGCTCCCTGGACAGGTAAGTGTCCTTATATTAAAAGTCAGCAGCTACAGTAGCTGCTGGCTTTTAATATGTGGGGACCCCCGCACTACTATGAAGTGGACAAATGGGTGATGAAAATAAAATGAATTAAACTAAAACTTTTCTGTGAATAATCCATATGGAAAACCTAATAAACGTGTAGCAGCTGCAGCAATACCTAGTATATAACACAATTAATACTAAGATGTAAAAAACGGTACTGCGCAAGCCGGTCAAACTAATAAACAAACATATAAGTATTATAAAATAAACAATATTAAAGTGCGATTCCTTCTCCCGGTCACCGATCGCTCAGGTGAGTCGGGAGAAGCACCGGAGGGAGGCGGGAAGTCCCCTCCCGTACCCTGTAAGAACGATCAAGCGGCTGAACATCCGCTATGGCCGGAACGCACAGGACTACCGGAAGTACAGTGAGAGGCGAAAAATGCCGCTGTGTTTTTTCATATGCTCTTTACACTTTGTTCAATGTAAGCAGGCACTTTGTAGAGATTAATAAATGCACCTTATGTAAACGATATCACACCATGGGAGCATTTCTATTCTGTCTATTTGTATGAGGGAAATATTGGAGTGCCAGGTATCAGTGGAGCTCAGCTGATATTAGGCTGTGGAGAGAGTGGAGAATGTGAAGGGACGCTGTTAAAGGAGAAGGCACCCCTAAGCGGGAGTTGATGAATTGCTGAGAGCCGTGTTTAATCAATATTGAGGTGAGAGTTCTGTGAGCACGGGGAGGGCAGCACCCACACAGAAGCCCCTCTGTTGGTGTACAGGAAGACCAGGGGAGGGCTGGGCCAGGGGACAGGGTGGCAATTGCCCCCCAGGCCACCCTACCTTACATTCAAAATGGCTGACGGCTGCTGCCCGCTCACACTTTTTTCTTCTTGTGGAGGAAGGAAGCAGGGGCCAGGAGCGCAGCCACCAACTAACTGCAGGCAAAGGGGGAGGGGGGGCTGCATTGATTGGCACTGGTGAGGCTGAGCTTGGTGGGCACTGATGAGCTGCATTGCTGCATTATTTTTGTTAAACCTCCTTTGTTGCTTTTAACATTAAATTATGTTACCTCATTGTATCATAGTTTTCTTGCTTCATAACATCAATATCCGTTCTAAAACCAGGTGGGCATGGATGGTGAGCTGATTCAGTGGTTCAATGGGCCACTTGACTGGACTTGCCCCCCAGGCCTAAGGCTGGCAGCATGAGGAAGACCCTCCAGACTGGCTCCTCCTGCATGAGTGAAGCACCTTATTGCCTTTTAAGCACTTATACAGCACTGAGTCACTTTAAACTGTAATTAGGCTATTTTGGGGTTTGAAGCCCCTGGATATGACAGATTTTAAGGGTTTGCAGATATGTGCATATTGCTCTGATTGGACTTATTGATGAACTATTTGCTATATTTTGCACATAAAAGTACGAACCATTTTACACTATTCACTGAATGTTTAGTATATTAATTTTTATATGTTTATTGTCACATCATTTTATGGATTGCTGTTTTTGTTTGATGAGTTTTACAGCACAAGGTCACTTTATTACACAGTAGTTCACATTTGTAATTGATGCAAGCTGCTGACTTTTATTATTTTTTTTCCCCCAGGCTGGAACTTCACTTTAAGGTGAAAAAAACACGAAAGCTTTAAAACCACTTTAAGTCATTCTCTCAGCTAATTGTTTACATTAGATTAGAAAGCTGCAAAGTCACTGCTGGGAGGGGGAGTAGGGTGAGCTAAGCATGCATAGACAAAGGGGTGGATTTGCTAATTGCAAATGGACTGTGCACTCTGGGAGTACAGTTGCTCCAGAGCTTAGTAAATGAGATAGAGCTTCACTTTGCAAAGATTACCTTTTAAAAAAAGCATTTTTTCTTGCACATGATTGGATGATGGAAGTCAGCAGAGCTTCCCCTCATTAACCACTTCAGATCTGCAGGCCGTCAATAGACGTCCTGGGATTTCAGTGGTGATATCTCAATGATGCGGCACCTGCAGGCATCATTGAGGTATCCTTTTTTACAGCAGGAGATTCCCATCACCGTAAGAATGATCATAGCGGCAGTTCAGCCGCTTGATCACTCTTACAGGCGACGGGAAGGGACACCTCCCCCTTCCCGCCTCCCTCCTGTGCTTCTCCCGATTCACCTGAGTGATCGGTGACCGGGAGAAGGAATCGCCTGCTGCCGGATCTTGGTACCAGAGCTTTACGAGGGACAGATGGTCCTCAGTCATCTCTGTGGCTCTCGGAGGCCCGGGCGCACATCATGACGTCACATCCGGGTCTCCAAAAGTAAACAATGCCAGTTAAAGGAGATGGAAAGGCTGAGATCGTCCGTTTTTTTTTTTCTGATCTCAGCCTTTCCAGTCTAGAAGAGAGATGTGGGGTCTTATAGACCCTGCATCTCTCCATTAAGAGGACCTGTCACACTTTTCCTATTACAAGGGATGTTTACATTCCTTGTAATAGGAATAAAAGTGATAAAAAAAATGAATGTGAAAGTGTAAAAATAAAAAAAATAAAAGTAAAATTTAAAGCGCCCCGTCCCCGCAAGTTCGCACACAGAATCGAACGTATACGTAAGTCGCGCCCTCATATGTAAACAGCATTCAAACCACACATGTGAGGTATCGCTGGGTGCGTTAGAGTGAGAGCAATAATTCTAGCCCAAGACCTCCTCTGTAACTCAAAACATCTAACCTGTAAAAAATTTTAAAGCATCGCCTATGGAGATTTTTAAGTACCAAAGTTCGGCGCCATTCCATGAGTTTGTGCAATTTTAAAATGTGACATGTTGGGTATCTGTTTACTCAGTGTAACATCATCTTTCACATTATGAAAAAAACTGGGCTAACTTTGCTGTTTTGTTTTTTTTTAATCCATGAAACAATTAAAAAAAAAAAAAAGTGTTTGAAAAATCGCTGCGCAAATACCGCATGACATAAAAAAGTTGCAACAACCACCATTATTCCCTAGGATCTCTGCTAAAAAACCATATATAACGTTTGGGGGTTTTGGGTAATTCTCTAGCAACAAAATGATGATTTGTACATGTAGGAGAGGAGTGCCAGAAATGACCCGGATGCAAAGTGTTAAGCTCTGGGACAACTGTACTTGCACAGTTCACAGTCTATTTACCATTAGTAAATCCATCCTAAAGTGCGAAGTGCTTCACCTATGACCATAGATGAATAGATCTATGGTGCCTGCATCTACAGAGATCAGTGAGGGTTTGTTGTAGGCCGGCTTCACACCATTGTGTTGCAGTAACACGTGCCTTACTGCAACTCCTTATCATTCAGAACGGTGCCCTGTGCACTATAGATACCTTACAAATATTCAGAACAATACCGCGCTTCTGGAATTAAATTGTGTGACAGCTGCAACAAAAAATAGTGTGATATTCCACCAAAAAAAATGTGCTTTACAGAAAAAATTGTTGCGCTAAAATCTTAGTGCTAAAAAACAACTCAATGTGTATAGCTTAAGTAATTGTTAACATAGACATATTCGTGCATAATGTTCCAAATGAAAAAAATTGGAAAAAAGTCGTGAACAGAAATACATTAAATTATATAGTCCCAAGGTATGTGAAGAGGTCAGCCGTGGTGAAGAAAAATAAGCAGAGAATTGACACATCCAAAAATCCTAATATAGTCCAGAGATGGAGATCACTCTTACTTCCACCACCATAGAACGTGCAGACACCTCCAGTGACAAGGTAGGGATAAATATAAACCCTTACCAGATGCAGAGACCCGCTATCGCTAGCTAAGGTCTAATCACACATGCAGATACAGCCCTCTGCAGGGACCAAAAAGTAGCTGTTCAATCCTCAATTGATGTTTCTCCCACCGCATCCACAGCAGAGCAGGAAGATCAAGGTTACGAACATCAGCAAACTCTCACTCCGTATGCCATAAAAGATAGGAACTTCATAGCATAATACTGTAACGTTCAGTTTATTAAAGCATAAATTCTAAAACAGGGTACTCACAATGTTCAATACAGTCTCTCGCATTTGGTCAATAAAATCTGCCAGCAGAATATCAGAACGCTCGTCCTCGCGGGATACAACATGTGGTGTGGTGACGTCAGTCGTTAACTCCGCCCTACATGTTTCGTGATAGGTCACGTCTTCCTGGGGCACGGGCAACGTCCTGCGTCACCACCATATATACTTCCTATTTGTGTTTCAAGCCTCGCTTTGGTTTTACTCCATGTTTGTGTTCAAAACCTCGCTCTGAATACACTCACCTGCCCAGAGTCAACGAGCCTAGTTTGTACAGACAGAGCGTATTAACTCTTAGTAATTCTCATCAATCCTATATTCACTGGATTAAGGAGCAAATATCATCTCAAAATCCTTATGAATATATATTAATAGATAACCTACCAAAGCGAAGGAAATTCATAAATTTTACATGTAACTTAACATACGATACTTTATCTATAAAAATAGGACTTAGTTTATACCATTTTAAATACTTAAAGGAAGCGAAACCATCCAATAGATAATTATATATAAGTATTCCTAAAACTCTACTATAAACGAGGAATTAGGTCACTTATATCCTAACTACTCTTGATGATTCTCAATTGTGCGAGACAGACATGTTTGATCCGAGCAACTGAGACCCGTCCACTCACATAAGTCTCGCTCCAAAACTTGTGTTTGTACCTCATTTTGGTTTCGCTCCGAACTTTGTGTTTATCCTTCATATATACCACCACT
>BLSH010207240.1:794219-832476 GCA_018402905.1 Glandirana rugosa
CGGGAAATGAGATAGGCCGTCAGTAAATCAAGTGTGATCAATTTTCAGTGATTGGCACCATAGCTTGCAGACTCTATAACTTTCACAAAGACCAAATAATATACACTAATTTTTTTTTTTTTTTACCAAAGATAGGTAGCAGTATAAATTTTGGCCAAAATTTATGAAGAAAAATTACTAATTTGCAAAATTTTATAACAGAAACGAAGAAAAATTCATTTTTTTACAAAATTTTCGGTCTTTTTTTAATTATAGCGCAAAAAATAAAAAACCCAGAGATGATTAAATACCACCAAAAGAAAGCTCTATTTGTGTGAAAAAAAGGACGCAAATTTCATATGGGTGCAGTGTTGCATGACTGAGTAATTGTCATTCAAAGTGTGAGAGCGCTGAAAGCTGAAAATTGGTCTGGTTTAAGGGGGTTTAAGTGCCCAGTTGTCAAGTGGTTAAAATGGAACTCAGCTCAGTGGAACTGCAGCACTGTAATGTGTCATTAAATGTATTTTTAGTAATGCAAGCAGCATATGTACCTGAATCTGACTTGGTAATACTATCCTGTAGTCTACACCTGAGTCTGTATACCAAAGGACAGACAGAAGAAGGGAGCCACAGTACAAGCAGCCATGCTGATGGGAGAGGAGAGCAGAGTGACAAAGAGATGAGCTTATAAGTGTGCTGTTTTTCCTTTCTTATCCAGTCACTGGGTGGGGGCCAGGAGAAGACTGTAAGTGAAAGTCACACTACAGCAGAGAAGAATTAGGTTCCCTCTCCGGCTAGACAGCGCTGTGTAGCAGAGATGTGTAAATCTGAGAGCTGGATAGACAGAAATAATTTTTTTTAGCAGATACGACAGCTCACATAAATATTTAACCTGTAATCAATTTTAAATAGAATCTGTCACCAATCATATCACTATTGTGAGAAGCTTCATTTGGAAGCTGCTACATATTGACTTCACTGAGTATACTGGGCCAGGAAAAGCATGTAGTCCAGTAGTCTGAGAATGAATGCTTTCTTCGTTTCATCATTTCAAGCAGGGCCGGCTCTACCACTAGGCGGAGTAGGCGGCCGCCTATGGTGCACTGCCGCCTAGGGGCGCCTGGCCACAGTTGATCTGTCACTGGCTGCTCTGCATTGATTCATGTAAAAACTGACACTGTCTGACTGAGATAATGAGATTGTATTATCACATGCCATTAGCAAATGTATATAGGAATAGTGACTGATCTGCCAAATACCGCCCACCCTCATTTGATGGGCACAGATGAAGCTGTATTTGATGGGCACAGGTGAAGCTGTATTTGATGAGCGCTGGTGAGGCTGCATTTGACTGGCGCTGATCAGGCTGCATTTGATTGGCGATGATCAGGATGGGCAGGGAAAAGGGGGTGGAGTCAGGGGTGGAGCCAGGGGGCGGCAAAATGAGGATTCGCCTAGGGTGTCAAAAATTCTTGCACCAGCCCTGATTTCAAGCATTCCTTTATTGACACATCTTAAAGCAAATCAGTCATCAATCAGTGTGCTGCAAATAGACTCAGAAATCACGTTTACTGTTTAGTCCTCTTGCATACGCAGGGCAGGCAATGGGGCCGGATGCTGCACCCTGGGTGCACTGAACTGCCTGGAGGAATACAGTGCAGCTATATGGCCCCATGTGTGTAATCAGCAGTGGAAATGTATTGGTTTTATTTCTTCTGTTGAACTTCTGTTGAATTCTTCCCAATGGCATCAATGATGGGGCACAATTCCTCCCAATGATTCCAACAATCGGGCCCAATGACACCAACGATGGGGCACAATTCCTACCAATGACACAGACAATGGGGCCCAATGACATCAATGATGGGGCACAATTTCTCCCACCAACACCAACGAAGGAGCACAATCTCACCCAATGACACCAACAATGGGGCACAATTCCTCCCAATGACATGAACAATTGGGCCCAATGACACCAATGATGGGGCACAATTCCTCCCAATGACACCGACAATTGGGCCCAATGACACCAATGATGGGGCATAATTCCTCACAATGACACCAATGATGGAGCACAAGATGGCGCATTGTTTATTCCCACTGAAGTCGGGACCTTTTCTACTCCCAATGGCCACAGTCCGACCCCCCCAAAATCTGAGGGGCAGTAAGCTGGCCCCCTGTTTAGAAAGTTTGGAGACCCCTGCCCAAGGATAGGCAACCTGTGGCCCTCCAGCTGTTGTGGAACTACATTTCTCATGAGGCATTGCAAGGCTGGCAGTTACAATTACTCCCAGAGGCATGATGGGACTTGTAGTTCTGCAACAGCTGGAGGGCCCCAGGTTGCCTACCCCTGCCCCTGCCTTAGATGCTAAGCAGATATACAGCTGTGACACTTTAGACACTTTAGGCACAGGAAGTGAAAGTGCTATTTTTCAGGGGAAATTTCAGGGTGCTGATCAGGCGCACTTAACATTTCTAGATATTCCTTATAACAGGTTGCCAAAAAAAGGCATTCAGGAGGTGGCAGGATTGCCTCCTAAATGCCTATAAGCCACACCAGTGCCACTCTGTAAAAAGTGATCCAAAGTGGACTGCTCTTCAAAGAGCAACTCTGGTGTTAATGACTCACAAGTCATCCTACCAGACTATCCTCTCTACCAGTGCTATTTTTTTTATTGTCATTTATATTACATTTTTTATGTTTTGCAAGAGTGAAAGATTTGTAAAAGATGCACATCAGTCGAAGGGCCATTTCTTCTTGAAGCATGAATGTGGGAATTGCACTTTTTAGGGAGAGGGATGTGATCATTTTTCCTCTTTGGTCCTTTTGCTACTTTCTGCACTTCTATACAGGTTTTATATAGTGGTCCAGCATCATTGCATTATTTATCGGAGTGATTAGTGTCAGCTGGCCAGAATGAGGAAGGTTATGGTTATCTAGTTGGGAATATTATAGATGCAGGGGAAGGGGCAGCACAACTTTGAAGGGTCCTGAACATGGGTATGCTCTGCTAGATTGTATCAGTGAAGGTCTAATCCCTGACGTGCATCAGGAGAGAAATCTCTGCTTACATGCAAAAAAGCTTTGCTTAAGGAATAGGTAAATGCCGGTGTGGGTTTCCTCTGGGTACTCCGGTTTCCTCCCACACTTCAAAGACATGCTGGTAGGTTAATTAGCTTCTGTCTAAATTGGCCCTAGTATGTGTATGTATGAAGGTGACCTAGGGACCTTAGATTGTAAGTTCTTTGAGAGTAGGGACTGATGTGAATGTATAATATACTGTACTGTATATGTAAAGCGATGGGTAAAATGATTCAGTTATATAAGTACCTGTAATAAATAAATAATAAATGAATGCCCCCCCGATGAACTTATACAGTACAGAAAAACCCATGTGTGCTGCAGTGCATCAACGTGTGCAGATGTGAGCCATATATGTATTGTGGTGCAAAAAAATGATGCAAGTTTTTTGTGCATTGAGATGAACTGTCAGCCCGTTCTAAATAAATAGGCTGCGTTTATGCAACACATTGCATGCATTTGCCTTTAGTTTGCTGTTGTACTGTCAATCAGCCTGATGTAAAGTAGGGGATGGCACAAGCACAGGATTGTTATGGGTGTCAAACATTAGACAATATTTTTTTTTCTCTCCCTATACAAGTTAGAGAGATAATAGTAATAACTAGTTCTATTTAGTAATTTCAGCATCTATCAACAGTATCCTGTTCTTCCTTGAGGCCAGAGAATCTCTTTAAGCCCATTGCCACTTTACAGCACCTTGAATTGCACAAATTCATACCTCACTTCTAGTGTTTGCTTTAGAAAGCAATCATAGCATGAGTCTTACATTGCCGGAATAACTTGTAAATGGAGAGAGCCTTCTCAGCATCTCTTGAATAACACCTGGAACACTAGTGACTATTCTTCCTGATAGGAGCTGTAGACCTGGATGCCCATTCTGCCAACAGAATAAATAATCAGACTCAATATAAGGTAAAACATACTTAAAATGTAACAATAAAAATTCTGTATATTTCAGCTTACCATTCCTACGTGTACATCTGTGTGAAGGGCTGGCTTTGCCCACACATAGAATGTAAAAGTGTTCCATGCATTCGCATGCAGGCACTTCCATTCATGGCTATTGGGATGCAATGGCTGCATGGTCACACTTGCTGGTCCCTTTTTGACAGCTGTGGGGGAGCGTGCCTGAACGCAGACAGCTTGCAGATCAGTGGCAGCTGGTGCTCAGTTTTCTTGGGGGGGCAGTCCACAGCCCCCAGCCACCGGTACCAGCCAGCCAACCACATGACCCACCCCCCGGTACTTGCTTGATTGACCGCCGCTTCCCCCCGTTGCTCAATCGATCGCCTGCCAGGCCCTTCGCCAGCCCCTGCACTTACCCCATCCAGGTACCAGCTTCTCCACCCTGCATCTCCTCCCGAGTTCCGGCAGTTGCTTCTCCTCCCAGCCAATCAGGAAATAGGACTTGCAGCCAATCGGGTCTTAGGCCTCCCGGCCAATTGGGACTCAGGACCCACTTCCTGATTGGCCAGGACAAGAAACAGGAAGACATTAGTGAATATTTATTTGCTAATGTCACACAACTGGGTGGGCTCGGGGGCGCAGTGTTCTGCTCCCTGAGCCCACCCTTTTTGAAGCCTCCAGCTCTAATCATGTGCTTCTAAAAATAAAACAAAAAAACATTGGAATCTATGCGTTCGGAACCCTGCATGTAGATTAGGGGTCCGGAAACATGGATTAGGGGGCAGGCCGGGCAGGCCGCACCTGATGCAGACAGTATTTTTACCTGGCAATACTGCAATAACACACTTCCTGTCTTAGGGTGGCAACATTTACTCACTGTACTGTATATAAGGAGGAGCAGCATTGTGGAGGAAAGGACTACAGATCATCTCCTTCTCTCTTCTACAGAAAGTTATAAGCTCACAAGAATTCTGGCAGGATTGATGGGTACCTTTGCATTTATTGAAGAGATATAGGAAAAAAACGTTCAATGATATATTTAACAGACCTATAGAGAACAAACGAGAAGTTAATGGTTAGGGTTCACTTGCACATTAATCTATAATCTTATTCAATAAACAGAACAAAGAGCTCAGGGGATATGCAAGTACGGAAACATATAACCGTCAGTATTCAGTTAACTGCACGCAGCCTGAGAAGCTGCTATAGGATAATAGCACCAACACTTTATTAATTGATCCAAGAGATTAATAGCATAAACACTAACTCTGAATAAGTTTGGCATAGGGCATGGGATTAGGCTCATTCTGCATTGCAATCTTTGACATTGTTTTTTTAATTCTTTCATTTGTCACAGAAAAGTCAGCCAATAAGCTGTGAAGAGACTATATTCACCAACGAGCTATGGTTAGACTATGTCCACCATTAAGCTACGGAGAGACTATGTCCACTACCAAGCTATGGTTAGAACATTTCCGCCAACAAGCTATGGAGAGATTATGTCTGCCAACAAGCTAGGGTTAAGGGCCGTACACACGGGCCAAATATCAGGTTGCATCGGGCGGTGCAATAGAAACAGGATGACATTCAGCCTGTGTGTATGGGAGCTGGCCAGACGTTTGGCCGTCTTCTGTCAAAGGAGTGTGACCAAAGAAGGTCTGCCAATCGGCATCCAACCGGTGCGTTCTGGTGGGGGGGGGGGGCGTCCCCCTGTCAGAACACAATAGCTTAGTGGGAAGATTGCTGTACTAACATCAGATGGTTAGTATAGCGGCTCCTCTCGAGCGCTTCCATTTTTTTTTCATTCAGCCCGCTGGATTGAGCTAAGAAAAAATGAATAGTGTGTACTAGACTTTACACTATATTCGCCACAAGCTATTGAAAGACTTTATCCAATAACAAACTATAGAGAGACTATGTCCACCAACAAGCTATGGAGAGACTATGTTCACCCACAAGTTATGAAGAGACTGTGGGGATGATTTAATATAACTGGAGAGTGCAGCATCTGGTGCAGCTCTGCATATAAACCAATCAGCTTCCAGTTTGTTTTGTCAAAGCCTAATTGAACAAGCTGAAGTTAGAAGTTGATTGGCTACCATGCACCGCGACACCAAATTTTGCACTCTCCAGTTTTAGTAAATAAATCCCTGTGTCTGCCAACAAGCTATGGAAGGGCTACGTCCTCCAACAACCTATAGAGAGACTATGGGGTTTATTTACTAAAGCTGAAGCATGCAAAATCTGTCTCACTTCTGCATAGAAATCAATCAGCTTCCAGATTTTATTGCCAAAGCTTAATTGAACAAGCTGAGGTTATAAGCTGATTGGTTTCTCTGCAGAAGTGAGGCTGATTTTGAATTCTCCAGCTTTAGTAAATAAACCCCAATGTCCACCAACAAGCTTTGGAGGGACTATGGGGTTTATTTACTAAAGGCAAAACGGCTGTGTACTTGCAAGTGCAGTTGTTCCAGGGATTAGTAAAGGAGATGAAGCTTCATTTTGCAAAGAATACCCAATCACATGCAAAGAAAATAAAATAAAACAGCATTTTTTCTTGCACGTGATTGGATAATGGAAGTCAGCAGAGCTTCTGCTCATTTACTAAGCCCTGGAGCAACTGCTCTTGCAGAGTGCAACTGCACTTTCAAAGTCTACTATCTTTTTGCTTTTAGTATATCCACCCCTCTGTCAACCAATAAGTGATAGAGAGACCATGCCAGTGATCAAGCTATGAGGAGACTATGTCAACCAACAAGCTATGGAGAGACTATATTCACCAACAAGCTATGGGGAGACTATGTCCACCAACAAGCTATGGGGAGAATATGTCAACCAACGAGCTATGGGGAGACTATGTTCCCCAACAAGCTATGGGGAGACTATGTTCACTGACAAGCTATGGGGAGACTATGTCCACCAACAAGCTATGAAGAGACTATGTCAACCAACAAGCTATTGGGAGACTATGTCAACCAACAAGCTATGGGGAGACTATGTCAACCAACAAGCTATGGGGAGACTATGTCAACCAACAAGCTATGGGGAGACTATGTTCACCAACAAGCTATGGGGAGACTATGTTCACCAACAAGCTATGGGGAGACTATGTCAACCAACAAACTATGAGGAGACTATGTCCAGCAACAAGCTAAGGGGAGACTATGTCCAGCAACAAGCTAAGGGGAGACTATGTCAACCAACAAGCTATGGAGAGACTATGCCAACCAACAAGCTATGGGAAGACTATGTCAGCCAACAAGCTATGGGGAGACTATGTCAACCAACAAGCTATGGGGAGACTATGTTCACCAACAAGCTATGGGGAGACTATGTTCACCAACAAGCTATGGGGAGACTATGTTCACCAACAAGCTATGGGGAGATTATGTTAACCGACAAGCTATGGGGAGACTATGTTCACCAACAAGCTATGGGGAGACTATGTTCACCAACAAGCTATGGGGAGACTATGTCAACCAACAAACTATGGGAAGACTATGTCCAGCAACAAGCTAAGGGGAGACTATGTCAACCAACAAACTATGGAGAGACTATGCCAACCAACAAGCTATGGGGAGACTGTGTCAGCCAACAAGCTATGGGGAGACTATGTTAACCAACAAGCTATGGGGAGACTATGTTCCCCAACAAACTATGGGAAGACTATTTCCAGCAACAAGCTAAGGGGAGACTATGTCAACCAACAAGCTATGGAGAGACTATGCCAACCAACAAGCTATGGGGAGACTGTGTCAGCCAACAAGCTATGGGGAGACTATGTTCACCAACAAGCTATGGGGAGACTATGTCAACCAACAAGCTACGGGGAGACTATGTCCTGCAACAAGCTAAGGGGAAACTATGTCAATGAACAAGCTATGGGGAGACTATGTCAACCAACAAGATATGGGGAGACTATGTTCACCAACAAGCTATGGGAAGACTATGTTAACCAACAAGCTATGGGGAGACTATGTTCACCAACAAGCTATGGGGAGACTATGTTCACCAACAAGCTATGGGGAGACTATGTTCACCAACAAGCTATGGGGAGACTATGTCAACCAACAAACTATGGGAAGACTATGTCCAGCAACAAGCTAAGGGTAGATTATGTCAACCAACAAGCTATGGAGAAACAATGTCAACCAACAAGCTATGGGGAGACTATGTCCTGCAACAAGCTAAGGGGAAACTATGTCAATCAACAAGCTATGGAGAGACTATGTCAACCAACAAGCTATGGGGAGACTATGTCAACCAACAAGCTATGGGGAGACTATGTCAACCAACAAGCTATGGGGAGACTATGTCAACCAACAAGCTATGGAGAGACTATGTCAACCAACAAACTATGGGGAGACTATTTCCAGCAACAAGCTAAGGGGAGACTATGTCAACCAACAAGCTATGGAGAGACTATGCCAACCAACAAGCTATGGGGAGACTATGCCAGCCAACAAGCTATGGGGAGAGTATGTCAAACAACAAGCTGTGGGGAGACTATGTCAACCAACAAGATATGGGGAGACTATGTTCACCAACAAGCTATGGGAAGACTATGTCAACCAACAAGCTATGGGGAGACTATGTTCACCATCAAGCTATGGGGAGACTATGTCAACCAACAAACTATGGGAAGACTATGTCCAGCAACAAGCTATGGGGAGACTGTGTCAGCCAACAAGCTATGGGGAGACTATGTTCACCAACAAGCTATGGGGAGACTATGTCAATCAACAAGCTATGGAGAGACTATGTCAACCAACAAGCTATGGGGAGACTATGTCAACCAACAAGCTATGAAGAGACTATGCCAACCAACAAGCTATGGGGAGACTATGCCAGCCAACAAGCTATGGGGAGAGTATGTCAACCAACAAGCTATGGGGAGACTATGTCAACCAGCAAGCTATGGGGAGACTATGTTCACCAACAAGCTATGGGGAGATTATGTTCACCATCAAACTATGGAGAGACTATGTCAACCAACAAACTATGGGGAGACTATGTTCACCAACAAGCTATGGGGAGACTATGTCCAGCAACAAGCTAAGGGGAAACTATGTCAATCAACAAGCTACGGAGAGACTATGTCAACCAACAAGCTATAGGGAGACTATGTCCAGCAACAAGCTAAGGGGAAACTATGTCAATCAACAAGCTATGGAGAGACTATGCCAACCAACAAGCTATGGGGAGACTATGTCCACCAACAATGTTGTTACATTCAGCAAAACACTCATCACATTGGTGAGGATTATTGTATTACAGTTGTGAATAGTACTTTCCACACTCGTGTCCCATAAATGCAAGATGTATCTTTATATTTCCCTGTTACAGAGTCACAAAACTTGGTAGCATTTTTTTTCTTAACAGCAAAGATGATCCTAATGGTCAATAACATTATCTTTACTATGTACCTAAGCCCAGCCCAATGGGGTCACAGTGGGCAAATATAAACTTAACAGAGAAAGGTTTGGCTGCGTTTTGGCTTTCATTTTTTGCTACTTCGGGCTTGTGTATAGAAACAAGGGAGGGGAACACTTTTGTAATTGAGGTATGTGTTGTTTTGTATAAATGCTACATTAGTAAAACTGTACTGCAAACTTGAAATCAGTTTCGGTGCTGTGATTCGTCTGCTGGATTCCAGGAAAAGGCTGCATATATACTTGTCAAGCGGCCTATACTAAAGCACAATCCAACCTGGGATCAAGCTTCACTCCTGCCATTCAACAATCAATTGCCAAGACCTCAGTGACCAGTAGAAGTATTGATATTGGATGTTGAATGGCAGTGGTTGGGCTTAGTGCCTGAAGGGGGGAGCCTTATGCCACCATGGAAAGCCAATGACAACTGATCTGAAGAATGATCCATACTTGGCCGATAATGTTAGTAAAGATAATGTGTAAAACCTGACAGGTTTACTTTAAAGTTATGCCAAGTCCTAACTATTTAAGCTAGACATGCATTGCTCACATTTGGTCAGACAAGATCAGAGCTATAAATGGCCCTATGGGCACCCGATCCACTTGACAGAATCCAATTTTTCAATCGACTTTTGTTGAAGGAGCTGATACAAAAACTCCCAACGGAACAGCATCTTAATGCAGCTCATCTCCTGTGGCCTCTTTGCAGCCACTTCCTTTTAACATGCACATAATCCAGCAATGGCTGCAGAGCATTTCTCAGGGAGAGTTTCCTGATGGTGATAGCTGTAGTCCATGCCTGCATAATGTGTGTTGAAATGGCCGGTCTTAATCAGAGTATCATTGAAGCAGAGAGCTGTCATTCTATTATAGAAGGTGCCCAAACACTCACCTGCACCACAGAATCACCAGATATTGTTATACTAAGAGCTGCAGATTTTAAGAAATATTGAAAATGACTTTTGAAATGACATTGAAGCTGATCTCAAGGCTCCCACTTTTCCCCACATTCTTCTCTGTTCCACCTGATCACTGATGTAACAAAAAAATACCTGAATGCCCTGTTTATTCTCCTGAAGCCCCTGTCATGTGACACTTCAGTCCAACCCCTCTATTCTTCTCTTTTCAGGAGCCTTCAGGTATCCTTGTTTGGTAGACACTTCCTATTGGCTGTCCAGCATTGGGGTACTCTCAGGATCCAGAAGAGGAGTCAGCAGTGATCATGCCAGTACAAGAGCAAGTAGACTGTCTGGATCTACAGTGCTGGGATAGCGGTCCCCCCGAGGGACCAAGAGAGCACACACAGGGGATATATCTTCACAAAGTAAGGAGGTAAAACAAAAACAGATGGGTTGGGGGGATAAGAGAGGGCTGGGGGGGGGGGGGTTCTAGCAATACACACCAACCTGAGCATGTGCAACCTGACTCCAAAGGCTCTGTCTTATCCAGACATGTTCTGGAGTCATTGGAAGAAGGGGAGGATCAGAGAAGACAGGATCAAGCAGCCTTTTTACACAATGCAGAGGATTAACCCCTTAGGTTCCACATTGAGTATAACAATAACCCTCCCTTGATTTGTATTGTAATTGTACTGTCTGCCACCATGTTGTAAAGTGCTGCGCAAACTGTTGGCGCTATATAAATACTGTATAATAATAATAATAACAACAAGCATGCTTTACTGCATATACAGACTGATTTTACTGCTGTGGGTTTAGTAACAATTTAAACCCAAAAGGAAACATTTATTATATTGCAGTTTACCATTTTTTAGATGTGACGGCTGCATTTGTTTTCTTTTGTAGGCGTTTTTTCTTCTATTTTATCCAATGATCCAGACAGTAAGTCTGTTGTTTTTCAAAAGAACAAGCTCTCTTCCAAATGTATCAGTCTACAGGGATGAAGTAAACCATGTAACACTGACAGGGGTGTTTACAATGATCAGCTTTTATTTATACAAAACTTTTACCCCAAAAGAAAAAAGAAAAAATGTTTGCTGTAACAACTTAAAAATATGAGCTGTAGTTTGGCTTCAATTTGTCAGTGTATTTAAAGTGTTCTTAAACCCACAACAGTAAATTCAGTCTGTATATGTAGCATAGCATGCTTGTTATATTCACTGTGGAACTTAAGGGGTTAATCCTCAGCATTGTTTAAAAAAGACTTTTTTATCCTGTATGCATAGATTCTTCCCTCCTGCACTGTCAATCTGAGCAAGTTCATATAATACATAGCACGGTGGTAAACATGCTCAGTTTGGTCTCTTATGCTGGAAAGTACATTTCCTGTTTCAGTTGAATTATTCAGGTCACATGATATTGACATCACACATGTGGGCATGCATACAGGCTGTAGTGGAAATCTCCTCCTACTTGAACACACAGCTATGGACAAACTGTGCAGGTTTTCAGGACACCATGGTATACAGAGTATCCCAAAAGGTATAAAGTGGCAGTATTTTAATGTAAAAAGAAGATTTATAAGCTGTGGGCATTGTGGGGGGGGGGGGGGGGGTTGACAGATGAACAAATTTCCTATGACTGGGTTTAATAGCACTTTAAATTTGCTAGTACATCTAACATTCTCCTCCCCTCAGACTGACAATGCTGCTGTCCAAAGGTGGTCCCTGTGTGCCTTCATCCAGAGTAGGCGCACAACATGAGGTGTGTTACTGGCCAGATTACCAGGCGAAAACAGAGAGAAAGAAGAAAACAAATGCAGCCACCACATCTAGTGATTGGTAAGCTGCAATGTATTACATTTTTGGGTTTGTGTTCAATGCCGCTTTATCCACTTGCCGACCACCCGCAATGGCTTGAAGGCGGCAAAGTGGTTCGTTATCGCAAACCGCCATCACCTTACGGCGCCTGTGATAACTAGTATTGTGAGCACGCACGCCCCACCGGAGGCACGCGCGCTCATTGTGTTCCGGGGGGGGGGGGGGCAGGGAGCAGGTAGGGTGGACTCAATCTCTGCCGGCTTCCCGCAATTGCTCCCCCGCAGTGAGAGAATGGAGGTCCATGTATGTAAACACGGATCTCCGTTCTGACAGAGGGGGAAGGGATGTGATCACAGGCTTCCTGTATATGGAAGCCGTGATCACTCCCTTCCCCCTGCTGGCCCAGCCCCCATACAGTTAGAACACACTGAGGGAACACAGTTAACCCTTAGAGCGCCCCCTCCAGGTTAACCCCTTCACTGCCAGTGGCATTTACACAGTAATCAATGCATTTTCATAGCACTGATCGCTGTATAAATGCCAATAGTCCCAAAAAAGTGTCAAAATGGTCCGACATGTCCACCGCAATATCGCAGTCCTGATAAAAATCACAGTAAAATATAAAAAAAAACCCCCATAAATGAATTCTCATCATTCGGAAACGCAGCAACTTTTGCGCAAACCAATCAATAAACGGCAATTGAGATTTTTTTTTTACCAAAAATATGAGGAAGAATATAAATCGGACAAAACCGATAAAAAAAAAATGTTTTTTTTATATTTTTTTTTTTGGATTTGTATTTTAGCAAAAAGTAAGACATTTTTTTTGTTTGTTTGTTTATAGCGGTGATCAGAAATGACGCAGAGGTGATCAAATACCACCAAAAGAAAGCTCTATTTGTGGGAAAAAAGGACGCAAATTTTGTTTGGGTACAACGTCGCACGACTGCGCAATTGTCAGTTAAAGCGACGCAGTGCCGAATCGCAAAAAGTGCTCTGGTCCTAAAGGGGGAAATCCTTCCGGGGCTGAAGTGGTTAAGCTCATATAAGAATTTACTGTTTGAGTTTACATATACTTTAACGAACCCTTATACTTAATAGCTATATTATTTAGTTTGTAGGTGATTATGTTCTTTTTAGCTTTTTTCTATGCAATCTGACAGCTGTAGGCTCAATGCATAAATCTCAAACATGAGGATATGGATATTGTAGGGAAATATAGTTGACAATAGACAGAGAAAATTGTGCCCAGTTGCTTTGTGGGTGGCTCTGCTGGCACCAAGTATTCTTTGGAAAAATCCAGCTGGAAAATTGTCAGGTGAACAGTGACTGCATACAATCAGATGCAGACGCTGTTTGGGTATTCTGACAGCCAGTGCACGCTGTCAGAATACAATAGGTAGCATTTGAGACACCCATCTGCGTGAATAGAGAAATCTGACTCCCCCCCCCCCCCCCCAGCCCCCCATATACTTACCTGAGCCCAATGGCAATCCAGCATTGTGCAAAAGAGAAGGATCACTGCTCTCTCTCTCTCTCTCTCTCCTCATTGGCTCATACACACTAGAGGGAGCCATTTGTTTCCACTGCTGCCAATCACATCCAGTTGGGAGGGAGCGGGGGGTGGGTGAGGCTGCACTGTGTGCCAATGCTATGTGGGCATTCATCAAGGGGGAGGAGCAAGGAGTGCTGATGGGGGGTCCCCAGACAGAAGGGGAGTTCTGTGCAAAACCATTGCATAGAGCAGGTAAGTATAAAATGTTTGTTTATTAAAAAATAACAAAAAACGTTTCCTTTATAATCACTTTAAAGTGGTATTGACCCCTAAAGAAATAATTTATTATATTGCAGTTCACCAATTCTTTAGCCAGCTATAGATGAACCACGGGCTGCTGAAAAGAAAATTGCTCAATTCCCACATCAACGCAGTCAGTGTTGATGGGGAATCCCTCCTGGGGAGCTATTGTGTTCTCCCAGTGGGGGGTGCAGGGAGCCGTCCCTGCCGTAAGAACACTGTGATTATTGCTAGCGATAGCTGCTGGCAGTAATTGCATCTTAAAAATCCGACATGCTGATTGTATCCAAGTCGATCGAAGGATTCCACCCGTCTATGGCTGGCTAAAGACAGGATTTTCCCCACTTTGGAGAGATTTCCCCTCCCTTCCCATTGTGTGTATGGGGCAAGTAATGAAGGAAAATCTGATAAACAAATGGAGATTTGAAGGGTCTATGTTATGGTCGGCTTTAGATTTGGTGTCTGCATTTGTTTTCTTTTTGAAGCTTTCTTTCATTTTCTTTTCTTTTCACCTAGTGATACTGCCAGTTTTTGAACAGAACAAGCTGTCCTGCAGATGTAGCAGTTAGAGGGTTGGAGCAAACCATTTACCGCTGACAGAGGTACTTACAATGATCAGATTTTATTCATTCGTGTAAAACCTTTATTCCAAAAAAAAAAAAAACTGTTTGCTTTAACTGCTTAAAAAATGTTAGCTGGAGTTCAACTTGTTTAGTGTATCTACAATGCAAATCTGCTCATCTAAAAACAGCCCATATATTTTTTTTTTTCATTCAACCAGCAAGTTGAATGAAAAAAAAAAAAGACTTAATTCCTCCATCAACACACTCAATGTGGATGGGGGGGATCCTCCCCGCTGAAATATTGTATAGTGACAGCAGGGTGACTTCCCCACCATCAGAATACACAGATCAGCACTGCTGGCTGTAGCTGGTGGCGCTCATTGAGCGGGGAAATCTGACAGGCTGATAACTCGATCGGTAGATCAATGTCTGTACAACAAGCCTGCCCATAGAAGGTCTAAAATGTGGCTGGTCCCTGCTGAACTGGTTGAATTTCAATATATGTATGGCCGACTTAACACTCCCTTTTTCCCAGACTGACAATGCTGCTGTCCAAAGATGTCTCTGTTGTTCCTTCATCCAGAGTGTAAGCATCTAATACAGGAGGTGTGTTACTGGCCAGGGAACAAAGCCTGAAAAAAAGAAAACTAATGCAGCCACCATATTTAATGATTGCTAGATTTATAGGTTTAATTCCACTTTATCTCCACTTTTTTTGATCTTTTCTTTTTTTTTTTGCGGCAGATCCTTTTTAAAGTTATGCCAGGTGTATGTAACATATTGTTCCCTGACAGATACTGGCAGCTCCCTCCCCTTCGTCCACAATCAACTTTATGCCGGATATGCATGCACCGATATTATCCGATCACATTGATAAGCAATCACATAACTTCTCGAGCAAGATGTTTATTATTCAGGTAAATCAATATAAGGCCCCTTTCACACAGGGCTGTCCAATTTGACGGACTCCGCTTGCTCTGCAGAGATTGATCCGCTGATCCTCACTGAGCCGGCGGATGACAGGTCCATCTCCGCTCACTGTGCTAAGACCGACCTGTCAGAGCCCCGCTCTCCTCTATAGGGAGATCGGATGAAAACGGACCACCTGTCCGTTTTCGGCCGATCCGCCAGATGGATGGAAAATAGGATCTCCATCCGTCTGGATTTGGTAGACAGGATCAGATAGCGAACATGTCACCACTGACATCCGTTGCTCCATAGAGGTGAATAGATGGTCTAATGCGGTCTGCCTGAAAAACGGACTGGCGGACCTGATCGGACAGCATGTGCGAAAGGGGCCTAATGGGAGACAGTACAGTTACAATATAATAAAATACAAGAGGGTTAAAGGGGTTGTCAACTTATTTAAAAAAAAAAAAAACAACCTGCAAAACAAAGGCATAATGAGCTAGTATGCATCGCATATTAGCTCATTATGAAACACTTACCTTGAAATGAAGCTGTTGCAGCGGTCTTGTCACACTGCTGTGACCAGCGACATGCTTCTTTTGGGTCCGCAGCTCCGGCCAATCATAGCGCGGGCTTCAGAGCTGCGATTGGCCTGAGCCACGCTGACGTCACTCCTGTGCCTGCACACGGGAGCTGCCGATTACGGCACATTTACTGGAGAAGCGGCACCCTGGGCCACCCCGGGGGCCGATTCTTCAGTGCGCATGTGACGATGATGTCGGCACATGCAGATACAGGAAATATCTCCTAAAGGATACAAGTTTAGGAGATATTCCTGGAACCTACAGGTAAGCCTTATTGTAGGCTTACCTGTAGTTTAAAGTGGTTGTCCAGAGTTGACAAACACTTTAAGAGGGCCCTGCTCCTAAGAGCTTTCAATAGAATAGGGTGGGTTTGATCAGAGTGAGCCAATCAACCACAGTGGAAAGTTATTGATTGATTCTACAACTATCAGTTGCACTACATCTGATTAGAAGAATTACATGATATTGCAGATATGATCAGTATCTTCCAACAAATGATCATTGTTGTTATATGTTGGCCGATTCATGTAAGATATATATATATTACATCACTACAATTATAACCCACCTTGTTTGTATTATAAAGGTCGAGTGGGTCGACATCTATAGATCAATTTTATTATCCAATAATAATGATATAAATGATAATAATGAACAATTTTATTATCCAGTTGTAACAATAAACAATGGGTGGCACAGTAGTGTAGTGGCTAGCACTTTCAGCAGCAAAAGGGTCGCTGGTTCGAATCCAACCACAACACTGCCTGTCTGGAGTTTGCATGTTCTCCCTGTGCCTGCGTGGGTTTCCTCCGGGTACTCCGTTTTCCTCCCACACTCCAAAGACATGCTGGTAGGTAAATTAGATCCTGTCTAAATTGGTCCTAGTATGTGTATGTATAAATGTGAGTTAGGGACCTTAGATTGTAAGCTCCTTGAGGGTAGGGACTGATGGGAATGTACAATGTATATGTAAAGCGCTGCGTAAATTGGCGGCGCTATATAAGTAACTGAAATAAATAAAATAAATAAATAACAATAACTTCCCTTGCAATTGAGAAAGACTTGATATAGATCAGATTAAGTCAGAGTGAGCCGATATGCCAGCAGGGTGCCTTTAGTAAATCATTATCTTATGTCGCTTGCAACCTGTTTTATTCTTCAACAACTTTTCGGCTAGAGTTACACTTTAAGCCAAGCGATGAGAGAAGTGAGACAATGGCGTGACCCCGGTGGATGCTCTCTCAGTTTCCGTCCAGTGGAGGGTATGGGGCAGAGGAGATGTCTTCATCTGCTCGCTTGTCACTGACTTTCAAAAAGGGGGAGGGAGCTGTCAGAACCCGGCAGGGAACAATATGTTTCATACGCCTGGCATAACTTTAGGAAGAATCAGCCGTAAAAAAAAAAAAATGGAAAGATCAGAAACCTAAGTGGAGAAGGAGGGGCTGCGATATGAGTGGTAAACAGATATAACCAGCCCCCTGCAGCATTGTCCATACTACAGTAGAGGAATACTACACACCCTGCTAAAGGATCGCCTGACAGACAGCCTGAGCTGGAAGATTCACAACACAAGAGGAATGCACGCTGTGAAACAGGATCCCAGTGTTCCAACTTCAGGTATTCACCAAACACTGGCCAAGCTGTCTACCTGTTGATTATCACATGAAGAGACTGCTGGCTCTTCACCATGAAATCCACTCTCTCCGCCGACGTCGGCTGCAAACCTCCAGCTTCAGGAAACAGGTGAAAGTCCTGCGGATTTTTAATTTTTTTTGATTTTTTTTAGTTTTTTAATTTTTTTTTTTTTTGTTCTCCCCACGCTGCAAAATCCACATCCCACTTGAAAGGAGACATGCACTGGATGATGCTGAAGAGTGATCACTAAAGGGTGAGCTTTGCACGCTGGCTGCATCACCCAGCTCCACGTGTGACTGGCATACAAAATCCTCAGCTAGCCCCGAGTAAAGGAGGAGACGTTTTTTGGGGGGTGGGGGGTGGGGGGGGGGGAGAAGAGGCTGCCCACACTGACCGGACCTGGCTCTAGTCCCTTGGGATTTACAAACACTCACTGTCTCATCTCGTCACCAAAAGGGCTTTTGGTTTTTTTGGTGTGCTTTGCTTTTTGATGCTTTGACCTGGATCCCCCGCCCCCCCGCCCCCCAAGACTGCCAGCTCTCAGCGCTTTGGATCCCCCCTTCCTAATCTAGGAATATGAACAAGAAGACGAGACGTTGGATTTTTCATATCTTTCTCAGTCTGGGGATTGTCTATATTAAGATTGGGTAAGTAGGATGACAGCGAGGATGAGTACCAGGCAGTGATCGCTGACCAGGAGCTGTGGTCAGTACACGGTGCTGGCTCCCAACTTCATTCATTCATCTTGGATGTAGCATGGGAGAAGTTTTGGGACTGGATTGAAGTGAGTTTGGGAGGTGCAGGGTGTGAGGAGGTGTATTACACACATGACTAGTCCACTGATGCTCATAGACTGTGTATTGTGTGTACCTGGAATTCCATGCACCTATAGTATAGGATCAGCGAGCAGTCTAAAGCTCACCATACACGATACAATCGACTGTATGTCAAATACATGTGCACCGATTTTATTCTCCGATCAAATCGTTAAATAATCGAATAACGTCCCTTGAGATTGAGGAAGACTAGATGTCTATTAGATTTGATCAAAGTGAGCCGATCAGCCAGGGTATAAAGTTATTGATTGATTCCACATCTTTCAGTTGCGCTACATCTGATTGTACATGAAACTGCAGATTTCAACTACTTAAGATCACATCTTCCACCAAACTATCGTAGCCTGTCTTCTATTATGTGATATTATGGTCAAATGGGTTGACATCTATAGATCGATTTTATTATCCAGTGATAGTAATAATAATAATGACCAATTTTATCATCCAGTGATAATAATGACCGATTTTATTCAAATCAATAATAATCAAATAACGTTCCTTGCAATTGAGTAAAACTTGATGTAGATTACATTTGATCCAAGTGAGCCGATCAGCTAGTGTAGAAAGTTATTGATTGAGTCCACATCTTTCAGTTGCACTACATGTGATTGTACATGAAATTGCAGAGACGATCAATTACTTAAGATCATATCTTCCATCAAAAGATCGTAGCCTGTCTTCTTTTATGTGTTAAAATGGTCAAATGGGTTGACATTCATAGATCGACTTTATTATCCAGTGATAGTAATGATAATAATGACCGATTTATTATCCAGTAATAATAATAATAATGACTTATTTTATTATCCAGTGATAATAATGATGATAATCATCGACTTTATTCTCAGATCAAATCAATATACAGTCGAATAACGTCCCTTGTAATTGAGCAAGACTTGATGTCGATTAGATTCAATCAAAGTGAGCCAATCAGCCAGGGTAGAAAGTTATTGATTGATTCCACATCTGTCAGTTGCATTACATCTGATTGTACATGACATTGCATATACGATCAATTACTTAAGATCGTATCTTCTACCAAATGATCGTAGCCTGTCTTCTTTTATGTGTTATAATGGTCAAACAGGTTGACATCTATAAAACGATAATAATCAAATCAATAAACAATCGAATAATGTCCCTTGCTATTGAGCAAGACTTGATGTCGATTAGATTCAATCAAAGTGAGCCGATCAGCCAGGGTAGAAAGTTATTGATTGATTGCACATCTATCAGTTGCATTACATCTGATTGTACATGAAATTGCAGATACGATCAATTACTTAAGATCGTATCTTCTACCAAATTATCTTAGCCTGTCTTCTTTTATGTGTATAATGATAAAATGGGTTGACATCAAATAGATTGGTTTTATCATCCAGTGATAATAATGATAATGATGAGCGGTATTATTATCCAGTGATAATAATGACTGATTTTATTATCCAGTCGAAATGATAAATAATGAAATAACTGTAACTTCACTTTCATTTGAGTAAGCCTTGATAGAGATCAGATTTGATCAAAGTGAGTCGATCACCCAGAGTGGAAAGTTATTGATTAATTCTTCATCTATCAGCTGCACTATATCTAATTAGAATATTGTACATTAAATTGCAGATGCTATAAAATTACTTAAGATAGTATCTTCCAACAAATGATTGTAACCTGCCTTCTTGCATGTATTATAATGGTCAAATTGATTGACATCTATAGATCAGTTTTATTATCCAATGATAATAATATAAATGATAATAATGACCGATTTTATTATGCAGTCTAACAATAAATGATCAAATAACCATAACTTCCCTTGTAATCAAGCAATACTTGCTATATATCAGATTTGATCAAAGTGAGTCCATCAGCCAGGGTGCAAAAATTATTGATTGATTCCACATCCATCAGCAGCACTACATCTAATTAGGAGATTGTACATGAAGTTGCAGATATGATCAATTACTTAAGATTGTATCTTCCAACAAATGATCTTAGCCTGTCTTCTTTCATGTGTTATAATGGTCAAATCGGTTGACATGTATAGATCGAGTTTATTATCCAGTAATAATAATAATAATAATAACAACCAATTTTATTATCTAATCAAAAAGATAAAGCATTAAATCACCATAACTTCCTATGGAGCAATACTTGATATAGATCAGATCCAATCAAAGTGAGCTGCTCCACCTGGGTGGAAAGTTATTGATTGATTTTGCATCCATCAGCTGTACTACACTTATTAAGATATTGTACATGAAATTGCAGATGTAATTAATACTTAAGATTTTATCTTCCAACAAATGATCATAACCTGCTTTCTTTTATGTGTGGTTGACATCTATAGATTGATTTTATTATCCAATAATAATGATAATAATGACCAATTTTATTATTCAATTAAATCATTACACAATCAAATAATCATAACTTCCCTTTCAATCGAGCAAGACTTGATATAGATCAGATGCAATCGATCGTGAGGGTGCAAACATTATTGATTCCGCATCTATCAGCTGCACCGCATCTATTTAGGAGATTGTATGTGAAATTGCAGATACAATCAACTACTCAAGATTGTATCTTTCAACAAATAATCGTAACCTGCCATCTCGTATGTGTTATAACAATCAAATGGGTTGATGACTATAGATCGATTGCACACATTGGGATTGATAGGAAAATAAATGAATGGTTTACCAAAGCATCTGCTAGATTTGCCAATATGAGGACCTACTTAAACTTACCAATGAATCTGTATCCAATCAGGCAAGATCTTACACTACATAGTTGTTGGAAGGTCCATAGTAGATTGCACAGCCAGATTGTAACGTGTGTGCTGAGCTTACTGCTGACCATACACTGACCAATCCAACTTCTAAATCTTAGTTATTGATACTTCTCACCACCATTTCAATAGTTTTCGACCATGGAATAGAGATTGAATGGCTAGGAAAAATGCAGCTGGTGTGATTTGTGTATGACCAGTATAACTTCCTATATAGTGTAAGGCAGGGTGGAGCAATCAGCACTTTCGTATGTAGCTTTTTGTACAGGCTCCCAAAAGGGATGTAAAAAGTCAAGATTTCCTAATAGAAGCTTGTATGTCAATGTGGGCCATACACATATCGATCCAATTGTTTGATGAAACATTTGTTTTGATATACTTGAATAATTGAATATAATCTAGACAATATCAATTGTTACAACCATTCAGGTCTTTTTTGTATGATTGTTTTCAAGCCAGTTTTGTGGAATAATCTATCATTTCTAATGTGATCACTTCAGATTTTGCTTTACTTTTTCCACTTTTGAAAGTGATTTGATGGATCTGAGCAATCGACAGTCTTTTTAGACATCTAACTGATTACAACAATATGAATGAATGAAAACTGTGTGTGTGGCAAGCAAACCCTGTGCACAGTGGTAAACAGAAGCGTTTTCCCATTGGGCATAATGTATAATTCAAGAGTCTCTGCAGGCACAAGAGACACAACAGGTATCAATTGTATTGATAAAGATGATTATTTTACTGTCCCGTGTCACCATTTCTCTGGAGAGTGCAGTTACTGAAAGCAATAGCCAGTAGTCACTTTGACATATAATGGCATGGCACTGATTACTGACATGGCACTGATTACTGAGATGGCACTGACTATTGACATGGCACTGATTACTGACATGGCACTGACTACTGACATGGCACTGATTACTGACATGCCACTGATTACTGACATGGCACTAATTATTGACATGGCACGGATTACTGACATGGCACTGATTACTGACATGGCACTGACTACTGACATGTTACTGATTACTGACATGGCACTGACTACTGACAAGGCACGAATTACTGACATGGCACTGATTACTGACACACCACCGATTGTTGACATTGATTACTGACATGGCAATAATTACTGACATGCCACTGATTACTGACATAGCACTGATTACTTATATGGTACAAACTACTGACATGAATGACACTGATTACTGATATGGTACAGACTACTGACATGCCACTGATTACTGACATGGCACTGACTACTGACATGGCACTAATTACTGACATGGCACTGATTATTGACATGGCACTGATTACTGACATGCCACTGATTACTGACATGGCACTGATTACTGATATGTACAGACTACTGACATGGCACTGATAACTGACATGCTACAGACTACTGACATGGCACTGATAACTGACATGCAACTGACTACTGACATGGCACTAATTACTGACATGGCACTGATTACTGACATGCCACTGATTACTGACATGCCACTGATTGCTGACATGGCACTGATTATTGACATGGCACTGATTACTGACATGGCACTGACTACTGACATGGCACTGATTTTTGAAATGCCACTGGTTACTGACATGGCACTGACTACTGACATACCACTGATTACTGACATGGCACTGATTATTGACATGGCACTAATTACTGACGTGGCACTGATTATTGACATGGCACCGGTTACTGACATGCTACACATTATTGACATGGCACTGATAACTGACATGCAACTAACTACTGACATGGCACTGATTATGGACATGGTACTGATTACTGACATGGCACTGATTACTGACATGGCACTGATTACTGACATGGTACTGATTATTGAAATGCCATTGGTTACTGACATGGCACTGACTACTGACATACCACTGATTACTGACATGGCACTGATTATTGACATGGCACTAATTACTGACGTGGCACTGATTATTGACATGGCACCGGTTACTGACATGCTACACATTATTGACATGGCACTGATAACTGACATGCAACTAACTACTGACATGGCACTGATTATGGACATGGTACTGATTACTGACATGGCACTGATTACTGACATGGCACTGATTACTGACATGGTACTGATTATTGAAATGCCATTGGTTACTGACATGGCACTGACTACTGACATGCCACTGATTACTGACATGGCACTGATTATTGACATGACACTAATTACTGACGTGGCACTGATTATTGACATGGCACCGGTTACTGACATGCTACACATTATTGACATGGCACTGATAACTGACATGCAACTAACTACTGACATGGCACTGATTATGGACATGGTACTGATTACTGACATGGCACTGATTACTGACATGGTACTGATTATTGAAATGCCATTGGTTACTGACATGGCACTGACTACTGACATGCCACTGATTACTGACATGACACTGATTATTGACATGACACTGATTACTGACATGGCATTGGTTATTGACATGGCACTTATTACTGACATGGCATTGATTATTGACAAGGCACTGATTACTGACATGGCACAGATTATTGACATAGCACTAATTCCTGACAAGTCACTGATTACTGACATGACACTGATTATTGACATGGCACTGATTACTGAAATGCCACTTATTATTGGCATGGCACTGATTACGGACATGCCACTGATTATGGACATGGTACTGATTACTGACATGGCATTGATTACTGACATGCCACTGATTGTTGACATGTCACTGATTCCTGACATGGCATTGATTATCGACATGACACTGATTACTGACATAGCATTGATTATTGACATGGCACTGATTACTGATATGTCACTAACTACTGACATGCCACTGATTACTGACATGGCACAGATTATTGACATGGCACTGATTACTGACATAGCACTGATAACTGGCATGCCACTGATTACTGACATGACACTGATTATTGACATGGCACTAATTACTGACATGGCACTAATTACTGAAATGCCACTGATTATTGACATGACACTGATTACTGACATGACACTGATTATTGACATGGTACTGATTACTGACATGGCATTGATTATTGACATGGCACTGATTACTGACATGGCATTGATTACTGACATGCCATTGATTATTGACATGGCACTGATTACTGACATGCCAATGATTACTGACATGCCACTGATTATTGACATGGCACTAATTCCTGACAAGCCACTGATTACTGACATGACACTGATTATTGACATGGCACTGATTACTGAAAAGCCACTTATTATTGGCATGGCACTGATTACGGACATGCCACTGATTATGGACATGGTACTGATTACTGACATGGCATTGATTACTGACATGTCACTGATTGTTGACATGTCACTGATTCCTGACATGGCATTGATTATCGACATGACACTGATTACTGACATAGCATTGATTATTGACATGGCACTGATTACTGATATGGCACTAACTACTGACATGCCACTGATTACTGACATGGCACAGATTATTGACATGGCACTGATTACTGACATTGCACTGATAACTGACATGCCACTGATTACTGACATGACACTGATTATTGACATGGCACTAATTACTGACATGGCACTAATTACTGAAATGCCACTGATTATTGACATGACACTGATTACTGACATGACACTGATTATTGACATGGTACTGATTACTGACATGGCATTGATTATTGACATGGCACTGATTACTGACATGGCATTGATTACTGACATGCCATTGATTATTGACATGGCACTGATTACTGACATGCCAATGATTACTGACATGCCACTGATTATTGACATGGCACTAATTCCTGACAAGCCACTGATTACTGACATGACACTGATTATTGACATGGCACTGATTACTGAAAAGCCACTTATTATTGGCATGGCACTGATTACGGACATGCCACTGATTATGGACATGGTACTGATTACTGACATGGCATTGATTACTGACATGTCACTGATTGTTGACATGTCACTGATTCCTGACATGGCATTGATTATCGACATGACACTGATTACTGACATAGCATTGATTATTGACATGGCACTGATTACTGATATGGCACTAACTACTGACATGCCACTGATTACTGACATGGCACAGATTATTGACATGGCACTGATTACTGACATTGCACTGATAACTGACATGCCACTGATTACTGACATGACACTGATTATTGACATGGCACTAATTACTGACATGGCACTAATTACTGAAATGCCACTGATTATTGACATGACACTGATTACTGACATGACACTGATTATTGACATGGTACTGATTACTGACATGGCACTGATTATTGACATGGCACTGATTACTGACATGGCATTGATTACTGACATGCCACTGATTATTGACATGTCACTGATTCCTGACATGGCATTGATTATTGACATGACACTGATTACTGACATGGCATTGATTATTGAGATGGCACTTATTACTGACATGGCATGGATTATTGATAAGGCACTGATTACTGACATGGCACAGATTATTGACATGGCACTGATTACTGACATGGCACAGATTAATAACATGGCACTGATTATTGACATGTCACTGATTCCTGACATGGCATTGATTATCAACATGACATTGATTACTGACATGGCACTGATTACCGACATGGCGCTGATTATTGACAAAGCACAGATTACTGACATGGCACAGAGTAATGACATGGCACTGATTATTGACATGGCACTAAATAATTAACCTCCTGGATCAATAAAGGAAATTAGTCACAGGTCACATTGGAATATTTCAAGACAATTTTTAGATAAGCTGGAGGTGTCTGAGCTTCCACTTGCTGCCTCTGCTGTTGGCACTAAGGTTGGCCATAGACGGAGCGATTTTCTTTCCTAAAACCACAGACAGTTTTGACCGGGGAATCCCTCCAGCAGAGCCATTGTGTTCTCAGAGTTCTGAGAGAACACAATAAATACTGCTGGGGTCTATAACAGCCGCTGGCAATAATCATATGCAAAATCCGACAGGCTGGTTGTGCCCAAGTTGATCGATCGATTAACACTGGTACATTCAGCCTGCCCATACATGCTTTAAATCTTGGCTGGTTCCTGCTGAACAGGCCAAGATTTGAACCGTCTATGGCCAGCTTTAGTCGGTGACATACCTTTGCCCATATAGATCTATGCATGTGTGTAGAGGTGCGCTCTTTGTAGCGTTAGACATTCATCAACATGCTTTAACCTTGTACGCTATACATTTTGACACACGTTTTCAGTGCGGTTTTGAGTTAAGAATTTGGAGTGTATAGAGTTAATAACCATTGACTAGGGCTTGTTAAAACCTGTAGCCAACGCATCAAAATCAATATTTTATACACTGTGATGTGTTTTCATCTACTTCTATGGGCCCTTCTATGTACTAAAATACAGAAAAAAGGGACATGTATTTCTAAAAATGCAATGGCAACAGACACTATAACAATGGGGAACCACAACACATTTGTTTTAGTGCATTGGAATGTGTGCATTAAAACACAACAATGGAAATGGGCCCCTAAATGGTATCCAGTGCCCATTGTAACCAGGAGAAGTTATGATTTAATTTCATTAATGATGATAAGATGTCTTAAGCTGTCCATAGATAACTTGAATCTTGGCTGGTTCAGCAGGGACCGGCCGATATTCAAACCATATATGGGCAGGCTGATTTTACCCACGTCGATCCATCAACTTTTATGGAACTACATGTCCCATTGATCTTGAGGTTAATCCAGGTCTTTTATACGGCAGAGGCCAGAGCAGGGGAGATCCATATTAAAAGAGCGCTAAACTTTAATTGGATGAATTTGTTTTCTAAAGCACCGTGTACCATATATAAATGTATCAGTTGTTTGTTTTTTTGTTATAAAATGCTGCTTTCAACTTTTTTTTATCCTTTTTGCATCTTGCTGCTGAGCTTTAGTTTATTCTAGCTACTTCCAATCTACATGTACTCACTCCATCATCAGTTGGACATCATTACGTGGTAGACCATGGTGGAGCATTGCTTGTCAGCCTGTAGTCTCCATCAGGGGTGCATGTGGCAGGCTTACATCATAAAGATATCTCCACTGCACTCTATAGCTGTATTTGAGTTTGTGTATAGGGTGTTGTACCAACTAATAGACACCACCATTTTTAACCGTCATAAAATAATGTAAAAAAACAAGGGAAGAGACGCCTCTACGTGCAGCCTAAAACAATTTATTACACAGCAGATTGGCAAGTCACATAGGGGTGATGATAGCAGGCACATCAAGGGAGTAGGGTCCTTAAAAGAGAAGTATGGGTTTCCAGTTTTTTTTCTCCTTTATACCTACCTAGGTGGATGCAGCATCGGTCCGATGCTGCATCTGCCCCCCGGCGTCTCTACACTGAGAACCAAGGCATCAAACACCGCCTGTGCCTCGGTTCTCACAGAATCCCGAGCGGAGAGCTGCTGGCTGTCAATCAGCAAGCCCTCCGCACTGCTCCTCCACGCTCACTGGAGCGCTGAGCTGTGGAGGGGCGGGGATCGGCAGTCTCAGGCTCCCAGCGGCCCGCTGAGAGGCTGAGATGGCTGTCAGTCCAGGCACCTGGTGGATCCAGACTCTTGAAGTCGAGATCACGCGTTGCCTGGCCCGACTCCTGTGACATCAGCAGAGAGTGGACTTTAGTCACAGGAGTGCAAAACGAATTGCACTCCTGTGACCCATAGGAGAAGTACAGCCAAACAAGCTTTGGCCATACTTCTTCTTTAAGAGTCCATAGCGGTGGGTGTAAGGGCTGAGGAGCGTCCCTGTCAGATGGAAATGCCGGCCGGAAGCAGGGGAGGCTCAAAGTGAGGCTTGGATCAGCAGTCACCACGGTCATGGGAAGATGATGTTATCGGTATGCAATGCGTTTCTTGAGCGTGCGCACTGTGAATGGTATGGCAGCCATGCTCCTTTGTCAAGCTTGGCTTATTACTCCGTTCTGAGGCAGACCTTGGTGCATGGGGTGTCACTCTTCACATGCATATTTGTAAGAGCTTATGGACTACATGGACTTATGTCAAATATTGTACATTATGCATGGGATATACTATAGTTATATACTCTGGTGTTGCGCCTTTTACTTGTATGACAAGATAATGTCACCAACACATGTATTTCCTTGAAGAATGCCAATCCTTTATTTGTGCATGGTTGAAGTCACAAAGTCAATGCAATGTATTTGATCCTTGCAGGGTTCCTTCATCGAGGCAGAATCAGTTCCCATTGATGAGGGCACCCTGTGGGGTTCGGAAAACTCAAATTTGTTTTGTTACAGTTTGACAAAGCAGAAGCACAATTTGGAAACAGTAGCAATGGCGGCCCTGTACAGACGGGGTACAGGAGAGCCGCCCCCCTAATCCATGCGCCTGTCCCCTTATCTCCATGCATGTTGCTGGACGCATGCATTCCAATGTTTGTTTTTTTTTAAGCACATGATTAGAGCCAGTGGCTGTAATTGGTTTCAAAAAGGGTGGGCTCGGGGTGCAGAGCACTGTGCCCTGAGCCCCGCCACTTGTGTGACAATAGCGAATTGATATTCACTATTGTCTTCCTGATTCTACTCCTGGCCAATCAGGAAGTGGGTCCTGAGACCCGATTGGCCGAAAGGAGAAGCACGGACTTCCATTCTCCTTCCTCTCACATCATCCAGGCATGCCTGACACCTCGGCTTGGCTCTCTTGGTCTCTAGTCACGCTTCCTGCAGGGGTAAGTGTGGGGCTGGTGGGGCGGGCAGGTGGGCAAGCGAGCGATGGGGGGGGGCTTTGGTGGGGGGACCAACCAAAATGGAGCACCAGCCGCCACTGGACAGTGGTCACCCCCAAAGAGAAACCAAAAATTAAGGATGCACTTGGCCGAAAACCGAAACCGACCAGTTTTTAAAATATATATATTTTTACATTTAATGAACCTGGCTGGTGTTTTTGCATTGAAGTCAATGGGACACAATTTTGCAATTCAATCAATAGGGGGCGTTTTTGCATTGCAGTCAATGGGACGCAATTTTACATTGAACACAAAAAACATGACTTGCCTGTGGAACACTGTACCTGGATACAGAATTTATATATACATATTGACCAGTCTGCTTGACTATATGGCAATTATGTCACTGTTGATCTGTTGGAAATTGTATTTACCAATAAACCTTTACTTTATTGATTTTATTATTGAGTCCAATGGGCAATTCATGTTTCTTTTATTCTATTGGCAAAACACTAATAACCATATTTTTGGCCAATAGGTTCTGGCAGCCAACTTTGTGTGCATTAAGTGCCTTTGCAAACCCAGATATTACCCTGTAAATATAGCAGTGCCATCATCACTGTGCTGGACATAACCTGTGCAGAGCAGAACTGTGGGAGGGGCCCAGTAGCTTCACCAACTACAGGCTTACTGTAGAAAACTACAGGAGGAGATGGAGACAAGACCTGTAACCCTGCACAAGGAGAGAGATCAGCAGTGATTTAGCCTTTATATGGCTCTTGGAGCACTATTTGCCCCACTGGTATGAGACACTATTCTGCCCACTGACACCAACAATGGGGCACCATTCCTGCCACTGATACCAACAATGGGGCACTATCCCCTCCCCCCGATACCAAACATGGGTCACCATTTACTCCTACTAATGCCAGGAAAATGTTATATTCCTGGTGGCCCCCCTGCATGATAAAGTAGGTGCAGTCTTTATTTTTCACAGCACCCAAACATCACTGGGGTGGATTTACTGAAAGAGTGAATGCACAATAGACTGTGCAATTTTCAGGTGTAGTTGCACTCATTTTCCTTAGTAAATATGATGTGTTAAAGCTTTGCTCTGTAAAGAATACCCAATAAGGTGCAAGGAAAATGCAAAAAGCATTTTTGTACACATGATTGGATGATGGAAATCGGCAGAGCTTTACCACATTTAGGCCTTATTCAGATCTTGTATAGCAGGAACGAGTGTTCCCACTCGCATTATTTTAAGCCCGATTTGCATGCATTTCCGTGTGTCACACGTAGAGCAGCCAATTAATTTGAATGGGCTGCCCTATGCGCATTTGTTGCCCTAAACCCCTGCTCCTTTTTAGGTGGGTTTTGCCACAATTTTCCCGTGACTCTGTTGTGCAACGGTTGCGGCAAAACTATACCGGGTTTAGGGTGCCATTAAAGTGATATTAAAGAAGCCTTGTTTAAAAAAACAAAAACAAACTTACCTGCTCTGTGCAGTGGTTTTGCACAGTGCAGCCCCAATCCTCCCCTTCTTGGGTTCCTCGCCGGCATTTCTGGCTTTTCCCTCCTGCTGGGTGCCCCCACAGCAAGCAGCTTGCTATGGGGGCATCCAAGCAAGTGTGCTTCCTATCCCCGGCTCTGTGCATCCATTCACACATGGAGCTGTGGCTCGGCCCCGCCCCCTCCATCTCCTGATTGGCTCATTGGCTGTGATTGACAACAGCAGGAGCAAATGGCTCCTACTGCTGCCAAAAGCCAGGAGTGCGAGTCCCCAGAGAGACAAGGCTCTTATGGATATCGCTGGATCGAGAGAGGGCTCAGGTAAGTATTATTATGGGCTGCTGCACACAGAAGGTTTTTTTAAAAAAAACTTGTATCTTTACAACCACTTTAAGAGAAGCATCATTTGACCCACCTCTCCTGAGCCTGGCTGTCTGAAATTTGCCCCAGCCTGTGACTGGACAGTGAAAGGAGAAGCAGCACACTGATGAGCTCATCTCTCTGTCTCTCTGCTCTCTGCTCCTATCGGTATGCTACTTGTCAGCACATGAACTGATTGGCTCCTTGTGCTGCTTCTTCCTCTTACGCTCCAGCTCTTCTGTACAGGAACTGAAAGTGGCTGATATCAGGTCAACTACAGACAATCTTTGTATTTAAAACATACACTTATTGGTGTATTGATTGCACAGCTGCAATAATTTGTGTCTTTTATATATGCCTTTAAATCAGACCTGTACTGAGAGAATAAGGAGGCTACTATTGCTGAGCTCTTCTTCTGAAAATGCTAGATGATTGGCTGCCACTCCTGGATCAAGTATGCAGATCATGCAGTGACAAGTGACTAGAATTTTTCAGATCAGTAATGATGCCTTCCTGTTTCTTTTAGGCTTCCTATGCAGCACATTGGTGTGAGAATTGCTAGTGAAAATTTAGGAGAACATATTGGTGGACTGCTACAGTATCAGAAAGGACGGCAACATTCAGATGTAAGTATAAAATCAGACATATTATTACAATCAAGTAAAAAAGGGCCGGTTCACACTGCTGCGATGCGGAAACCCTGCAAATCCACTGTGGGTTCCCGCATCGCATGTCTCCCGGCGGCAGTTCACACTGCTATATGCGAACTATGGGGAGTGTCAATCGAAGGCTAATGACACCCCCAAATCAGTTTGCATATCGCACTGAGAACTGCAAACTCGCACAGGAATCGGATCGCATGGTGTGAACACGCATGCAATCTGATTCTACTGCTGCAGAAAAAAGGATGCTGTGCGAGTTTTCCCCGATTTTGATGCAAATTCAGCCATATTATCTCTATGGCTGAATTTGCATCGCGCAAAGATCGCATGTGATTCACACTGCAGTGCAGCGCGAATCACATCCGATATGGCCGCACGCAGCAGTGTGAACCAGCCCTTAAAACATAGAGCTGTTAAGCTCAATTAATGGTGATTACAATAGGCCAGATAGTACTGGGTGTTCCTTATTGTTATGTCATAGGGTCGACGCGTTTCGCAAAAAAGTTGCTTACATATATGCCATATGTATGGTGACTGCAATGGTGTAGGGGCTGGATGCAATACTGATTCCTTGCTGCATTGGATGCTTGCATGTATTGTAAATATATATAGCGTGGATATGGATATGGTGATACACAGATGATGCACATCCAGTCGTTATAATATTTTGTACATGGGAGTACTATGTCACTCAGTGAGCTATTATGAATGATGACTCAGACTGCAGGTCATGGAATATAGTATAGCATTGATGTACTGGCTTTCCCCTGGGAATCTCTTCCTTCCCTATGGGATCTACTAAATTCTGAGATATGAAGTTACTGTTTTTGATTAGTCTGTACCGCATAATAAGTCACGCCTTTGGATTGGATGGTCTGCCATTCTGCCTTTTCCCGTTTGGGTATTGGATGGACGCCATCTGTATATGTCATGCTATAAGGGTCCTGAAGAAGCAACTTTTTTTGCGAAACATGTCGACTTTATGACATAACAATAAGGAATACCCAGCACTGTCTAGCCTATTGTACTCACCATTAATTGAGCTTAACAGCACTATGTTTAAGAGAATTGTTATACTTGTTTTTTAATTGATTGTAATAAAATGTCAGATTTTATACTTACATCTGAATGATGCCGTCCTTTCTGATACCGTTACAGTCCGCCAATATGTTCTTCAGAATTTTCACAAGTTTAATCTGGATGAGGAATCAATCATTAGCCTAAAACCTAGCTTTTTCTACATATATGTGAGAATTGCTAGTTGATGTTTCCAACCATCTGAGATGACAAAGAGAGCACCTTTTAGCAGAGTATGATTTTGTCTCTCCCCATGACAGATTATTGCACAAACATGATTACATAAACCCACTGGGGCTTTTTTTCACTACTGCAATTATTTTTATGTATCCTTCCTGCCCGCTCTGGTGTTCCTTTAAAAGGTTCTGAATGCCCGGGGGAAGGATTGACAATAATGTGATCACTGTGATTGGCTGTCACAGTGGTCACATGATCGGGAGCGGGTCCGGCTGGCTACTGATCATTAGTGGGAACCGAGAGCATTGAGCGCGTTCTCAGCACAGAAACATTTTCCGCCCAGTGATACGTATATGCAGCATGTGGGCGTAAAGTCTTTAACCAGTTCCACACCGCCCACCGTCTATTTACGGCGGCAGTGTGGACGCTGAGCGCGAATCACCGTAAAAAAGCGTCGATCTGCGAATGGCCGCTAGGGGGCGCGCGCCCGCCGCACTTCTGGTGAGTGTGCCCGCGGCTCGGGCAGACCCAATGTCTGCCGGCGAGCCGCTATGAGCAGCCACAGGCAAAGAACGGGGAACCGCCGATGTAAACACGGCGGTTCCCCGCTCTGTTAGTGAGGGCATGGGAGATCTACTGATCCCTGTCACTTGGATCAGTTACATCTCTCATGCCCATGGTAGCCCAGTCCCCCCACAGTTAGAACACACCCAGGGAACACAGTAACCCCTTCCCTGCCCCCTGTAGGTTAACCCCTTCACTGCCAATGACATTTATACAGTAATCAGTGGACATTTAAATTTCTGATCGCTGAATAAATGTCATTAGTCCCAAAAAAGTGTCAAAAATGTCTGACATATCCACCCCAATATCGCAGTACCGCTAAAAATCGCAGATCGCCGCCATTACTAGTAAAAAAATAAATAAATAAATAAAAACCCCAGAAATGAATTCTCACCATCCGTAAACGCGGCCACTTTTGCGCAAACCAATCAATAAACGGCAATTGTGATTTTTTTTTTTATCACAAATATGAGGAAGAATATAAATCGGCCAAAACCAGTGAAAAAAAATGTTTTTTTATATATTTTTTTTGGAATTGTAGTTTAGCAAAAAGTAAGAAATGTGGGTTTTTTTGCAAAATGGTCACTCTTCTTTTGTTTATAGCAGTGATCAGAAATGACGCAGAGGGGATCAAACACCACCAAAAGAAAGCTCTATTTGTGGGAAAAAAGTACGTTTGGGTACAATGTTGCACGACCGCACAATTGTCAGTTAAAGCAACGCAGTGCCGAATCGCAAAAAGTGCTCTGGTCCTAACCTGGGAAATTCTTCCTGGGCTGAAGTGGTTAACATTAAAATGGAAGCAGTGCAGTAATCTAACGGAAGGAAAAATATTTGGTGCAAAAGTGAACTCCAACCTTCCCTTCAGTCTTGCACAATTGTACAGGTTTCTCTCTGATTACACTGAACACTGTAAGCTTTTTGCAGTGTGCATTAGAAGCTTATAGAGCCTACCTAATTTCCTGGCTGGTGGACTTCTAGCACCACCTCGCACTTTCCTCCCTTGCCTTGCTGTCCCTGGCCTGCCCCTGTCATTTTCTGGATTTTATTTTTAATCATGGAGGCTCCTCATCACATGTGGGCGCTACCTAGGGCAGTCTGCATGCAAATACAGCCTACCTAGCGATACCTGCTCCTCCAGACTGACATGCACCCATTTAGGCATTTCGAGATTTGCAAAACTCCCCCCAAGAGCCAGACCACTGCTTGCTTCTGAGAGGAGTACTGAGGCTGCACCCCCCCAGCCCCCCAGCCCATACTGCCAGCCACGATCTGAGTGCATTGCATAGAAATGCACAGATGACATCACTGGGTCTACCATAAAGTATCTAACGGAATGGGAAAGGTTTAATTTAAAATTTTCATTAACATGTTTATGAGGGGGAAAAGGAAGAACCAGGGAAGGCAAAATATAAGCAGAATAAACTTAACACCTTTAACCGGTTCCACACTGAGCGCTGTATATTTATGGCGGCAGTGTGGATGCTTACCGCGAATCGCCGTAAATAGGCGGCGATTCGCGCAGGCGCAGCTAGGGGGCGAGTGCGCGCCACTGGCGGCGCACTCTCGTGCCCGAACACTCCGGAGGAGTGTGCCTGCGGCTCGGGCGGACACGATGTCCGCCGGCGAGCCGCGATAAGCGGGCAGAGTGAAAGAACAGGGAACCGCCGATGTAAACACAGTGGTTCCCCACTCTGTCAATGGGGACATAAGAGATCTACTGATCCCTGTCACTGGGATCAGTTAGATCTCTCATGCCCATGGTAGCCCAGCCCCCCCACAGTTAGAACACACCCAGGGAACACAGTTAACCCCTAGATCGCCCCCTGCAGGTTAACCCCTTCACTGCCAATGACATTTATACAGTAATCAGTGGATATTTAAATTTCTGATCGCTGAATAAATGTCATTGGTCCCAAAAAAGTGTCAAAAATGTCCGACATGTCCGCTGCAATATCGCAGTACCGCTAAAAATCGCAGATTGCTGCCATTACTAGTAAAAAATTTAAAAAAATATAAAACCCCCAGAAATGAATTCTCATCATCCGTAAACGCGGCAACTTTTGCGCAAATCAATCAATAAACCCCGATTGTGATTTTTTTTACCAAAAATATGAGGAAGAATATAAATCGGCCAAAACCGATGAAAAAAAATGTTTTTTTATATTTTTTTTTGGATTTGAATCTTAGCAAAAAGTAAGAAATATTGTTTTTTTTTGCAAAATTGTCGCTCTTTCTTTGTTTATAGCAGCGATCAGAAATGACACAGAGGTGATCAAATACCACCAAAAGAAAGCTCTATTTGTGGGAAAAAAAGGATGCAAATTTTGTTTGGGTACAACGTCGCACGACCGCGCAATTGTCAGTTAAAGCGATGCAGTACCAAATTGCAAAAAGTGCTCTGGTCCTAACCTGGGAAATCCTTCCAGGGGTGAAGTGGTTAAATAATATATTCTATCTAATTAAATCTCTGCTCCAGGCCTAACAGAGGGACATTAAATGATGAAAAAGGGTTAGATGGATTTGGTTCCAGAAGAGGGACAGTGTCTTCAAAGGAGGGACAGCTGGGAGCTTTGCTATTTTAAAATAATGGCTTTGGGCATGTAGAAGCATGCTGGCTGCACTCGATAATGCAGCAAAATGAAGGAAAATGCTTTTGTGAGCAAGTCCTCATATAAGAGCCACTTTGAGGCACTACTGAGGCTCTCAACAGACTCGAGACAGTCATTTCACTGTGCTGGCATTTGCCTGTGTGAAGGTTAGATAAAATACCATACCTGGCTGTCTGGAAGGCAAAGTAATCTGTGTGGGGCTTAGTGACTGAGACAAGCGATTCTTAAAAATGATAGATTTGTCACTTTAATCAGTCCCTCTACCCAGGAGAGCTTGCAGTCTAATGTCTTGGCTACACAGTCACACTGGAGTTCATTTCATCAGACACCATTTGATTTGTATTTATTGTTTAACTTTGGATGAAATAAGGAACAATTAAAACCTCTGCCAGGATGAGAGGAGGTCAAAAACCCAACACGTTTTTGACTTCCTCTCATCTTACCAGTACAATACCCACCTGAGAACCCATAAGAGGATCCAGGATTGGGACCACCATGGCATTGAGAACGACCAATCTCACCCCACTTGGAAATGGGGCTCTTTCTCCATCTGCATTTTAGGTTCCAACCACAACCTCCATATGTAATTTTTCCTCTAATCATAAAAATTATTTGAGATAATAACTTTACTTTAGATACCTACTAAACTATAAGCTCTTTCCTGCCTCTACCCTCTTTTTTCCAGTGGATACCTCAGGTCTCTCTATGGGTTTCCAATCTGCTTTTTTGGTCTGAGCCCTCGGTCATTTGAGGACCACCATCACCTGAATCCTAAAACCTATGTCAGTTTTTGTGTGTGCGTAGGTCCCCTTCACTTGAGGACCACCATCACCTGAAATCTCCTAACCTCCATCAGTTTTTGTGTGTGTGTCTGCGTCAACCTAAAGGCACTGCAGGAAATAGTGAAAATCTCTTCAAAATAAGGAGAAATCTCCTCTTAGTCTCCATGCACACCTGAGCTGAGCTTTTACCAGGTGTTTTTTTCAAGCAGTTTTTTTGCGGCATAGATGTGCATTTTATGTACAGCAAGGCAATGCATACTAGCACATTATGTGAAACTTACCTGAAGACGAAGCCCTTCAGCGATGCGCTGTCACCGCTGCAGACCGTTTCCATCTTCACCCAGTCTTCCTTCCGGGTTTGCGGACTTCGGCTGTGTGAGGGGCCAAAGGAGTCTCCATTTATGGCACAGGACTCTAAGGGAACAGCACGTTATGTTGTTCCCTCAGTGAGAATGTGCCTATGACATCACCGGCTGCATGAAAAGTAAATGTCTCCTAAATGGTGCACATTTAGGAGCTATTTACTGTAACTATAGGCAAGACATATATAGGCTTACCTATAGGTAAAAGTCATGCATGGGAGTTTTTGCTAGGGAGTTTGCATGGGGGTTTTGCAAGTGTTTTTGCATGTGCATTCAAGCTCAGACATTTTTGTTTGGGTCAATGTAAAGCAGTATAGTTTGTGACATCATACAGTATATGCATACTGAGGCCTACAGACAAATAGAGGCCCACTATGGCTGTCATGCTATGTGGAAGTATGAGTATGACTCCCAGAGCATGCTGGATTCCCAATGTCCTCCCAGGACCTTTGGCTTTTGCTCCTGCTTTTGTAATGTGCAACTTTGGGGTTGTAAAGATTGGGGTGTGCCACCTTACTGATAAACGTCTCCATATCCAGCATAGCAAGGCCTTGCTCCTCCATTTTTTTCTTTAGATTGGCTTCCTGGGTGGGAGGGAAGCAGAGGAGAACAGTTGTTCAAGCACAAACATGCATGAAAACACTTGTTTTGCTCATTTACAGGTGCTTCTATTCATATCTATGGGGCAAAAATGCATGACACAGCTCCACAAAATGCTCATGTATAGAGTTGAGCGAACACCTGGAAGTTCGGGTTCTGCTGGTCCGTCCGAACTTCGGGACAAAGTCCGGGTCCGGACGGAACCCGAACGATCGCACGGACAACGAACTTCAAGCCTGCCTGGTCGTCTTGGGCTTGAAGGTCCACAAGCGAGTTGAGATATGTACTCGTAAAACACCTCGACACAGTACGTAAAAACGGGGTATCTATACTTATCTTCGTGGACATTTACTCGTTTTGTTCACAAAAGTACGTACAAACACGAACTTGTTGACAAGAGGAGACGAAGGGAGGGTGGGTCCTTCGGTTAGATTTCTTTTTTTACCTCCTCGTTCCGGAACGATACGACCTATACCTCTGCAAATAGTCATTCCACCGTGTGGGGTTAGAAATGTTGGGGTTTCAACGTGTAATGTTTTCGTCCTCGTTT
>BLSH010207240.1:836866-873026 GCA_018402905.1 Glandirana rugosa
AGACTCGTACAACAACACGTAAATGTCGTAGAGGGATATGCGTTGTTGCGAGTTGTAACTTTTAAGGTAAGTCAAAAAGAACTTTCCATGTACTCATCACAACTCGCTTGGGCCTGACATTGCAAGCCCAGGCATGGCTTGAAATCCCACAGGCACCGTGCCTGGGCCTGGGCCTGTAAAGTTTTTAGCAAGCCCAAGCCAGGCCCCAAGACGATAAAATGAGGTGCACAACTCTTCGACGTCCCGTCGGTTAGTTGTTCGCAAAGTGACCAAACGGGAATCTTCGGTAGTGTCGCAGCTTCTCAACACGTGGAGTAAAATAGCAGAACCCCGGACCGAACCCGAACGATTTTTGAAATGTCCGGGTCCGGGTCCGTGCCACGGACACCCTAAAGTTCGGTACGGACCCGAACGTTACAGTCCGGGTTCGCTCAACACTACTCATGTACCTTTCAAGAAAAACTGAATGGAATTTTCAATGTTGAGCGTTGTTGCGTATAGGGAGATGCTGTAAATGCACAACAACATGCTCAGATTTGAATGGCTAAAACATTTATCAGAGAGGCAGGTGAGCCTATTGAAAATTCCCCTCTTGTTGAGACAGCCATAAATTCAGTACTCTTCATCACTTTCTGTCCTGGTGACAATGGTTACTAAAACAGACTTGGCCAATCTCCTCAGTGAGGACACAGCAATAAAAACCTGACAATGTTCTAATAGTTCAGTACTCTATCCAAAACTTAAAAAAGTATGTTTGGCTTTAGATATCCTTATAGCGTTTTGGATTATGGGAGGAAATTAACTTTTGCAAACTTAATGCATACAAATTTAATGCAGATAGGTAGGCATTTAATCTAGGAACCCCAGCATTTCAAGTGCTAATAAATAGGGCAGCTCCACCAAAATGGGGAATGAGGAAACTCTGCATGTCTGCCCGCCCCCCTTGCTGCCATATTTGACATCTTTTGGGGGAGCAGGCAGTGGTGCATTTAGGTTTTGTGCTGCCCTAGGCCTGAACAAACTCGTGCCAACCCCCCCCCCCCCACAGTTGCGGAATGTCGGCTGCCCACACAACAACTCATTGGTTGGGGTTTGCCGCCTGGGCCCTTCAGATGTATGGGCTGTCCTCCTCTGATCACGGCCCTGCCTGTATTATCATACCAGCAACACTAAAAGTGCAAGCAGGTGGGGACTCTTTTCGTGTTGCCCCCCTGCAAAGTGCCGCCCTAGGCCTGGGCCTTGTTGGCCTAGGCCAAGATACAGCGTTGGGAGCAGGTACCTGGTTTGACAGGTAGCCGCTCCCACTTCTAGCTCAGTTCACTGTAGCGAACTGAGCTGGAGGTTCGGCCCCCCTCCTTCCCCTGCAGCCTTCTGGGATACTTCACAGGTCCCAGAACACTATGGCCCATTCACAAAGTGCAGTATGAAACCGGCTGTGAAGCCGCAATACTTCATTGCTGGTTTCCCTTAGTCAGGATGACGGGGCCAGCACCCGATAGCCGAATTAAGAATCGCCTCGGGTGAGGACACTGCTAGATGCCTGGACAGGTAAGTGCCCTGATATTAAAAGTCCCTACAATATTTGTAGCTGTTGACTTTTATTTTTTTTTTTTGGGGGGGCTGGGCTAGAGCTCCTCTTTAACCCCAGTGGCCCCCCTCCCCCAAAAGAAAAGCTATGGGTTTAGATATCCTTAAAGAGAAGCTCCAGTCTCCCCCCAAAAAAAATAAAAATCAGCAACTACAGATACTGTAGGTGATGACTTTTAATATTAGGACACTTACCTGTCCAGGGATCCAGCAATTCCCTCTTCAATCGGCTTCGGGTGCAGATGCCGGCATCGTAGGTAAGGGAAACTGGTAGTAAAGCCACAGCCGGTTTCCTACTGTGCATGTGCGAGCCGCTCTGCGCTTTATGAATGGTTCTGCAGTCTTCTGGGACTTGTGATGTGTCCCAGAAGACTGTGGGAGGGGAGGGGGAGGGGGACAAACTTCCACAGAGACTGCCGCTGCAATCTGACAGGAAGTGGAAGCGGGTTCCTGTCAAAACCAGGTACCCTTCCCCCCCAAAAAAGTGTCAAATGTGGCAGTGGATGCAAAGAAGTGTAACATCCCCCTTTGAGTGAAGTTCCGATTTAATGTTTTTTGGGATTTTGACTGGAAACCAGGGAACCCACATTAGGACAAGAACACTAGTGTAGAGGGGGGATTTTACTGGTGCTCAAAAAGAATTTGTGATTAAACAATCATATTAAACACTTAATTTTTTTAATAATTCATATGATAAAAATAACAAGTATTGTTAAAACATTATTATTTGATACAATACATATCCACAATTGTAAGCATAGCTACATTGTTGGGTGTTATATTAATCGCATTATTTCATGTTCCAACATGTTTCGCCGATTGAGGCTTCCCCAGGGGAATAATTGAGAGATAGTTATCATGAACCAGAAAGCACCATCAACAATTCCCACTGACCGCCCCAACATAGAGGTATAGCTGGCAGGGTTACAGCAAACCAGTGTCCAAAATGTAGATAGTATAAGTGGTAATATAGACCAGGAGCCAAGGAACGGATTGTATATTGCACTCAATGTGCACACGAGTATATCGTATAGTGGCTCCTGGGGATCCAGCACATGCAACCCATGAGAGCGTGAGAACAAAAATACAAACTCCAAGTACATAGTGTCTGTTGTAGGCATTGCACCCAAGCCTTCAGCAATGAAAGGCAAGAGTACTATCTTAGTCCTAACGATCCCCTATCCTTAATTGATCTGCAGGGGGCCTCATTTCAGAGGTGCTTGACAGGCGATGAGGAGACAATATAAAGTGGCTCAGCCACCTGCTTTCACCCCCCCACCCCTTCTGGCTGCCTATGTGAACGAGCCCTTAGGGCTCATATGTCGATGATTAGGCTGCAAGACATAGCGATTTTCAATGTGCATTGTACCGTGATATGACGCACTGTTATGCTATTACATACACCTTACACGCTGTAGAATGGACAGGTCATATTTTCGAAGTCATGCTCTAAACAAAGCAAACTTTATTTATAGCATTGGGACTATGTGCACACATTTTGTAATGTGGTGGTACGGTGTGAACCGGCCCTTAGTATTCCAGCTTGGACTCTGGATCTAGAGCTGCAAGACAGTAGCACTATAGATAACTAGTAATAACTTTTTCCTTCCACACTTGAGAATCAGTGCTGCAGCTTGATTGCCCTGAAACGCGTGTTATTGTACACTTGTACTGAGCGCTCTTTGATTTATGAGTCAGGAAGTAATGTCAGGATTTGGCACAAGACACCAGCTTTTTATCGGTGTTATAATTATAGCAAGAAAAAAAAAATCACAAAAACACACACACACAAACTGATAGGGAAAAGGCGAGGTTGAGCTGTTCGTGAAATTTACACAATCCTTCCTCCCAGCGTCATTTGTGATTACAAGAGCTACTTTTGGAGAGGGAGAAGATGTTTAATAACAAACGTTAACGCACACAAAAACCGCGGTGTCTTTTGGATGGGAATGTCTTCAGATCTACATGTGCAGCTGAATGAACTTGTCATTGTTTAGTCTCTCAAAGCAGGAGACAATAGGTTAACCAAGCAATACAACAAAACAGGGAGGAACTGAACGAGAAGAAAGGAGATCCCTACTTATTATTACAGCTGGGATATCCAATCCTGCAGGTTTCATCAACAAGGCTTTAAGACTTCATTTAGAAGTGTGATTGGGGGAGCAACATGCAAACATGCATTTTTGCCGCCCACCAACCACCCCCCTCCCCCCCCCCAAGCTGCAGAAGACAGAGGACGGAGGTGTTCACATGATGTGGTCGCAGTTCTTCACTTTGCGCCAGCAGCAAAGTTTACCCAACAAGCAAATGTGGAACTATAGCAAACACGTGCAGTGAGCGCAGCTGCAGCACGTTTATCAGCAAAAATGGGGTTAAAACGCGTGGTGAGGAGGCGTCAAATCACTTCCTCACCACCTGTCAGTAGCCTCTGATGTGCGATCCAAAAGCATGTCAGGCTTCAGAGGACAGGGAGATTTAGCCGCACTTTTAAATCTACCCTAAATGAAAAAAAAGGAATATATTCATATTTTTAGATATTAGCAAAATGATAAAAAGGCACTCCTGTTTTTTTAAGCACTTGACCTTCGGAAGGTTTTACCCTTCTTCACGACCAGGGCATTTTTTGCTATTCAGCACTTTGCTACTTTAACTGACAATTGCTCAGTCATGCAACACTGTACCCAAATTAAATTTGTTTCATTTTTTTTTCCACACAAATAGAGCTTTCATTTGGTGATACTTGATCACCACTGGGTTTTTTATTTTTTATTATATAAACGAAAAAAGATTGAAAATATTGAAAAAAAATTCTACTTTCTCTGTCGGTCGTCGACAGGCACAGCGACTCTTAGGACTAAGTGGGTTATACTGCCCTCTTCAGGAGTTTACTAGGCAGAACAGGCAGTTCTAACAGCAAAAAGAACAGTAACATACACAGCCCCTCCCAGGGGGTAGTCCCCACTGGCAGATAACCCCATACTCAGCTCTGCTAGTTCAGTTTTTCTCTGCCTAGTGCAAGGAGTAGACCTAGGCTCCCTGTTGGGATCTGTGGTACCTCTCTTGGTCCACTTCGGCTGTCCTGGAGGACAGCCCAACAGATGAAGACTGCAAGCAAGTAGCCGTGCTGGGTGACAGGCTGGGTTTTAGATCCAGATAATCTCCCCAGCCAGCCATCGAACGCACGCAGACCTTAGCTCCACGTTGTGTCGGCAGCGATAGGCCCCGAACCGGACGGGGTGGCCCCGCGGGTTAAAACGTCCCACCGGTGCACATATGACTGGACTCCTGAGTCCGTGTCACAGTGTTACCATGGCTGACAGCTCCCCCCAGCCTGATGGGTGAGGCAGATCTGGGGGATACCCGCTCTGCCCGACTGGATGGGTAAGTATGCCCCCCCTCCCACTAGGATCTGGGGGGGAGCAGGCGGATTTCCCCCCTGGGGTGTAAGGCTGGCGGGTTGGTCCCCCTTCCTCCCTCCTTTGCTTCACCCCCCTCCCCCACCCCCTCCCTCTGATGCTGCAATGTTGCTGTGCCCCCCGCCCCCCCTCTCCCCGGGGCTCCCAGGGGGGTGTCCAGGGCCTTAGCTGTCCCCCTCCTCCTTGCCTCATGCTGCTGGGCGATCGGCAGTCTAAGATTAATCGGTGCCATTTTCCCGTGGTCCGGCTGCCATTTTCTTGTGGCCGGCCGCATGGTTCGGCCTCTGGGGTGCCCGGCGGCCATTTTGGTGTTTTCTTGTGGCCTATGCATGTGTGCCGACCTGTGAGTGTGGGGGGCGGTCCCGGTAGATTCTGGCGCTGTTTTACCCCCCACACAGCGCGGAGAGCTCTCCTGCGGGACAGCAGCAACAGCAGAAGCAGTGGCAAGTGTGGAGGACAGGCGGGCAAGGCAACTCCTGGACAGTTGAGCGGGCAGGTGGTGAGTCCCTCCGGGGTTACCCTCCTGTAATAAGTCCTGCGCAGCGTTTTGGGGTGGGGGGTGCCTGGTCTCCTGGTACCTAGACCTCAGTTAGATGGCGTGTTACCAGGGTGGGTGTCGCAATGGCAGCCGATGCAGGTGCTTCCCTACCAGACCTCTCTATGGTTGCAGCCACTGCCTTAGGGACTGTGATCCCTATTGACGCTCTGTCGGCAGTCCTGGAGTCCTTCGTCTCCCGGGTAAAGACAGCATGTGGACGTAAGGTGGCGAAAAAGCGTCCCCTACCTCACCCCTCTTCTGGAGAGGACTCGGACCCTGACGTGGGCTCCACCATTGCGGGGACCCCCCTTGAGCTGTCGGATAGCGATGCCCCGGATTCTACTAATAGTGAGGAGGAATCTGCGGTGGCCACTGCTGCGCACGAGAAGGCACTAGTCAGCGCCCTGATCACAGCGGTGCGTGAAACCCTGAAGTTGGATGATACAGCGGGACCCCCGCAGGTGGTCCCTGTCCCCTTTGGGTCCCATTAACCAACCCGCGGGGCTAAGGTTTTCCCCTATGTGTCTTACCTGGATAAATTTGTCTACAGAGACTGGGAATGGCCTCAGAGCTCCCTTCCCATACCCAAATATTTCTCTGTGCGCTATCCCTTCGAGGACAGCCTGTTAAAAAAGTGGGCATCACCCCCCCCCCCCCCCCGTGGTTGATCCCCCTGTGTCTCGCCTGAACAAGGAGACCACCATCCCGGTGGAAGGCATGCCGTCCTTTAAGGACCCGGTGGACAGAAAGGCTGAGACTATCGTCAGATCCATGTTTGTTCTGGCAGGGTCGGCCTTGCAGCCTATTGTGGCCTCTGCTCTGGTGTCACAGATGCTTATGGAATGGGCAAAGCTGTTACACCGCGAAATGAGCGATGCTAAGGTTCCCCCTGCTTGTGTGGAAATTGCTGAGCAGCTCATCCAGGGGCTTAAGTATCTGTACGATGCAGCCCTGGATACAGCCCCCCGATCTCCAAATTGTCCGTGTCTTCAGGACGGACTTGCCTTTTCAGGGTGGGCGGCTCTTTGGAGCCTCCTTGGATGAGTTTATTAAGGATCTCACGGGAGGGAAGAGTAGCTTTCTCCCGGAGTCCAGGAAGAGTATGAAGTCCCTTGGCAAACCGAGTCCCTCCTTTACGGCCCACAAGCGTTTTTTTCGTCCCTCCTGCTCCTTGGACAAGTGTTCAAAGCCTGCCAAGGCCCCAGTGTGTGGACAGAAGCATCCCTGGCAGCGTAAGCACGACAAGCCGGAGGACAAGTCCTCCTCCGCGTAAAGGGCTGCCTCCACCCGCACTTCGGATGGGGGGACGTCTCCTGGGGTTTGCGGACCGGTGGACTTCCCGCATTTCGGACCACTGGGTACACGAGGTGATCTCGTCAGGGTACAGAATAGAAATTCGTTCTCATCCTCCGGACAAGTTCTTCCCCTCCAACTTGCAACCGCCCCCTGTTTGGGTCGGGGCAGGACCTACTCTGTCAAGGGATAGTGGTCCCCGTTCCGCATGTGGAACATTTCCATGGGTTTTACTCCAACCTGTTGGTGGTCCAGAAGAAGGATGGGGTCCACACGATTCTGGACCTGAAGGCCCTTAGCTGCTTTGTGCATGTACGAAGGTTCAGGATGGAGTCTGTCCGCTCTGCGGTAGCGGCTCTGCACCAGGGCGACTTCCTGGCTTCCCTGGACATCAAAGATGCGTACCTGCATGTTCCCATATGCGCTCGGCACCAGCTCTTCCTGCGCTTTGCGGTCGGGGAGCATCACTATCAGTTTGTGGCTCTTCCATTTGGCCTGGCCTCTGCGCCCTGGGTCTTCACCAAGCTGTTAGCCCCGGTTCTGGCTCTGCTGAGACAGAGGGGCATCGCAGTGGTGGCGTATCTGGGCGGCCTTCTCTTGCGAGCAGAGTCGGCTCCAGCTCTCATGGACAATATGACGATCGCCTTGCACACTCTGCAGGAAATCGGCTGGGTGATCAATCGCCCGAAGTCGGTGATGACTCCGTCTCACTGCTTGGAGTATCTGGGTCTGATTCTGGATGCGGCCCAAGCGAAGGTCTTCCTTCCACCATCCAAGCGACAGATGCTTCAGTCAGCGGTTCGGTCCCTGCTGTCCCAGAGGTGGTCCTCCCTTCGCTTTTGCATGCGGGTCTTGGGCCTCATGGGGTCCACCTTCGAGGCGGTCCCATACACCCAGTGTCACACCCGTGTTCTGCAGCGGGAGATTCTGCGAAAGTGGGACAAGTCCCCCTCATCCCTGGATCGGTTGATCAGGGTGGATCACCGGACCAGGACTTCGCTGCTCTGGTGGATTCGGGCTCCGGCCCTGTGGTTGGGGAAGTCGTCCCCCTCCATGGATGGTGGTCATGACGGACGCCAGCCTGATCGGCTGGGGAGGCATCCTGGGGCTGTTGTCAGCCCAGGGACGGTGGTCTCCGGAGGAGTCTCGTCTCCTGATCAATGTCCTGGAATTGCGGGCCATCAGGTGCTGCCTCTCCCATTGGGCGTGGAGGCTGCACGGGTGCCCTGTCTGGATTCAGCCTTGGGCGTGGCATACGTGATTCACCAGAGCGAGACATGAAGCTCGGCTGCGGCCTCAGAGGTAGCTCACATTCTGCGGTGGGCAAAACTCCATGTACTGACAATCTCTGCCGTCCACATTCCGGGCATAGAGAATTGGCAGGCGGACTACCTCAGTCGTCAGCGATTGGACCAGGGAGAGTGGCCCCTGCACCCGGACGTGTTCCATCAGATTTGTCTGAGGTAGGGTACTCCAGACTTGGACCTTCTAGCATCTCATCTCAATCGGAAGGTGCAGGACTTCGTGAGCAGAACAAGGGATCCCCTAGCAGATGCGACGGATGCCCTAGTAGCTCCGTGGGCTCGGTACCGGCTCCTCTATGCCTTTCCCCCTTTCAAGTTAATTCCACGCTTTCTGTGCAGAATAGAAACGGAGGGCATACCGACTATTCTCATAGCTCCAAATTGGCCAAGGAGTCCTTGGTATGCCGACGTAGTTCAAATGGTGGTGGACGTCCCCTTGCGACTCCCACTTCGTGAGGACCTACTGTCTCAGGGGCCTATCTTGCATCCTGCTTATTCCTCGCTGGCTTTAAAGGCCTGGCTATTGAATCCCAGGTGTTGAGGGATCGGGGTGTCTCAGACTCAGTGATCATCACCATGCTTACGGCACGTAAGGCCACTTCCAGGAAGATTTATCACCGCACCTGGAGGGCTTATATCGCCTGGTGCGAGAATGGGGGGTGGGATCCCCGATCTTTTTTGGTATCTCGGGTTCTGGCTTTTCTGCAGAAGGGTCTCGACCAGAAGTTGGCGTTGAATACGATCAAGGGTCAGGTTTCTGCCCTGGCGATCTTTTTTTAGCGACCTTTGGTGGCGCATTCTTTGATCTGTACTTTCATGCATTTGGTTCGACATGTCGCCCCTCAGGTATGGTTGCCTCTGGTGCCATGGGACCTCAATTTGGTGCTCTCGGTCCTTCAGAAGCCATCCTTTGAGAATATCAGGGAGATATCGCAACAATTGCTTTCGCAAAAGGTGGCTTTCCTGGTAGCCATCACATCGCTCCGCGGGTGTTTGAGTTGGCGGCTCTATCATGTAGGTCTCCATATCTGGTCCTACACAAGGATAAGGCGGTTCTGCGACCATCACCTTCTTTTCACCCGAAGGTGGTGTTATCTTTCCATATCAATGAGGACATTGTCCTTCCTTCGCTCTGCTCGCGTTCCTCTCATCCTAGGGAGGTTGCCTTGCACTCCCTGGATGTGGTTCGGGCCCTGCGGGTGTATCTGGCGACCACGGCCTCTTTTCGGAGGTCGGATGCGCTTTTTGTAGTGGTGGATGGCCCACGCAAGGTTCTGGTGGCCTCGTCGGCCACTATTTCACGTTGGATTAGACAGACTGTGAACCGAGCCTATGCTGTTCGGGGTCTGGAGCCTCCTTTCCCGGTCACGGCTCACTCTACCAGGGCGATTAGCACTTCCTGGGCTTTTCAACATCAGGCGTCTGTGTCTCAAGTGTGCAAAGTGGCTCCTCTGTCCTCTGTGCACACCTTCTCAAAGTTTTACAAAGTTGATCTTTTAGCATCCTCGGATGCTGCGTTTGGCCTCAAAGTTTTGCAGGTGGCCTTGTGAGACACGTGTTGTTCCTCACTGAGGGCCAGTTGGGTGTAGTGCTGTTGTTGTTCTGTTACCCACCCCTCATTTTTGGCACTGCTTTTGGACGTCCCACTTAGTCCTAAGAGTCGCTGTGCCTGTCGACGAACAAAAGATAAAATGGGATTAAGAGGGATTAAGAGGGATGAAGAGGGCACTATAACCCACTTAGTTCTAAGAGTCGATGTGCCTGTCGACAAACTCAGAGAAAGGGATTTTACGGTATATCAAAAAATCCCGTTTTCTGTTATAAAATATATCCAATAAAAAAAATTTACTTTCTTCATAAATTTAGGTTAAAACGTATTCTGCTACATATCTTTGGTAAAAAAAAATCCCAATAGGTGTATATTAATTGGTTTGTGTGAAAGTTATAGCGTCAACAAACTATAGTATATATATGGGAATTTACGCAGATATAGATGCTATGCCACGGACCGGTTCATGCTGGGCCGGTGACATCTCAAGGGGTGGAGGAGGCATTTGGCAGGCGGCTGTACTAGAAGGTGGAGCGTTGGGGTTTTTTTTTGGTGTGGCGGGCAGCGTGATTGACGATGGATTTACTTCAAGGCACACCTTTTTTATTTTTTAATAAAGTAATTGTCATAAACTTGTCTACTGTTTTTATTTTTTTTGTACACTTTTTGGTGAATGGGTAGGGGTACTATGTACCCCATACCCATTCACATGGGGGTGCGGGATCTGGGGGCTCCCTTGTTGAAGAGGGCTTCCAGATTCTGAAAAGCCCCCCCCGTCCACAGACCCTGACTACCACAGCCCAAAGGAAGAGAGCCTTGTCCCCATCAACATGGGAACAAGATGCTTTAGGATGGGCGTTGAGGGCATGTTGCCTGGTATGGTTCAGGAGGGGTATGGCTTAATTTTTATCGTTGCACTTTAATCATCATTAAAGTCACTGCTCCTGAAAAAACGATAGTTTTAAAAAAAGAAATTGCATTAAAATGTGTCCCCCAGGGCAGTACCCGGGCCCCCATAACCCTTTTGTGGCCAATTACTTGCATATAAGCCTTCAAAATGGGCACTTTTGATTTTTCCTGTTTTGGCTCCCATAGACTTCAGTGGGGTTCGCCTTTTGGCTTAGAACTTTTCCCCTGTTAAGGAGTTCTGCTGCAAACTGAACAGGGGGTGGTTCGGCCCATCTCTAATCAGTGGGAGTAAACATTGCCACATTTGGTATAAGGGGGAAGAATAGTGCCCTATTGTTAATACCAGTGGGAGGAGTAGTGCCCCAAAGGCTGGATAAAGGCAAACAAAAGGCTGTATTGTTTGGAGACCGCTGCTCTAATATAAGCCCACCCAGGTACCTTTTCTTGCAGTCTCTGATACAAATGATTGCACTCTTTTTTTCCGCTGACAACAATGATGGGGCAGTATTCCACCCACTGACACCAGAAATGGAGCATTATTCCTTCCACTGACACTAACTATGGGGCATCTTTCACTGATGCCAATGATAAGCAGCTTTTCCTCCCGCCAATATAAACAATTGGGCACTATTGCTTCCACTGAAAGCAACAATGGGATACTATTCCTCCCACTATTACCAATGATGGGCTACTATTCCTCCTCCTAATGACCATAGGCACTTTGTACATTTTTTCTTCCCTCTGACGCTAGGGCATTTTCTCCTCCCACTGGTGATGGTCCACCCCCCCTAAAGTCTGAAGGAAATTAAACTAACCCTTTGTTTAGAAAGTTTGGAGACCCCTGGCCAAGGTGATTGATGTGCACTGTCCTCCCTTTGCCGCCTGGGATAAAACCTTTTATTTAGTGAAGATGGAGGGGGGGGGGGGGCCTAGTGGGGCATCATTTTGGAGGCACGAATAGCTGGCAGGCTTTTGATGACATTACACCAAAACATGGCAGTGTAGCCCCTGCACTGCCAGAAGGGAAGAGGTTCTCAGTTGGACAACGATGGATCAGCTGGGTGGGGGGAGTATCTAAACTGTGCAGAAATTACCAGCAGGTAAGTAGGGGGTTTAAAAAAATGGGGGGGGGGATCTGCTTTAACATGGATGAGAGAATATATTGGTTCTCTCTCATTAAGTTGAACAATGGATCGACTTGGGTGCAATTAGCCTGCCGATAGAGGATTTGAATTTAGGCTGGTCCCTGCTGAACTGGCCAAGATTCAAACCCTCTATGGACGGCTTAAGTGGAGTTGGGTATACAACCAACTACTGTTTGTTACTACTATGCAATAAATACTCTTTACCTTTCTTCTATTATTATGTCACTGTTTCTATCTGACGTGCTCAATGACCAATTGTTATGGCTTCCTTTTTCCAAACCACATCATTCAAAATATAAGTCATTAAAGTAACTTTCAATATTTTAAAATCTGCAAATTTTAATAAAACAATGCTTGGTGATCCTGCCATAAAGATACTTTCCTTGATTTTAAATCATATACGTTTTTGGGTTATGCTGGAACTTATTCTGCAATAACTAAAATGTTGCAGTAACAGGTGTTTCTGGCCTGTGCAAAATGAAAAGGAATTGTTTGTTGCATCTGCTTGCAGCTGTCACAAGGATTACATATCCAGCAGCGCAGTGACCCTTATCACTTGCTGGCTTTTAGGGCTCATTTACACTTGGGGTTGGAGAACAGGGTGCAGTACAAACAAGCAGTTGAGACATTTTTTTACTGCCCCTCCTTAAAGAAGAACTAAAGGCAAAACTTTTTCTTTTCAGTTTTGATAGAGCAAGGGAGGGTTATAACCCCTGTCAGTTTTGGGGAGATTTCCCCTCACTTTTTGTCCCATAGCCAAAGCAAAAATTGAGGGAATCCCTGGTTGTCACCATTGGAAGATTTTTCCTCTATTACTGTTTTGGCGTCAACCCAAAATTTGGGATTTTCTTTTATTTCTTTACTTTTGGTGATAATGGTAAAGAGGACAAATAGAGAGGGAGAATCTCCCTAATGGGGACACAGACAGCAATAAAAGGTGTTCTAATCCCTCTTCACTCTATCCAAAATGAAAAACAAGTTTTGCCTTTAGTTAAACTTTAAACTGCAAAAAACAGCTGGATGTACACGTGTAATGGCAAAATGATGCCCCCTGTTGCATTTAGTAGGCAGTGCAGTTGCTGCACTCAACCCATTTAAATAAATGGGGTTTCACTGCAACCACAAGTTATGCGCGCATTTTTTTTCGGGATGGTGGTGCAGCATTTACAGGGTTAAAACAAGTGGTGAAAAGATGACATATAACCTCTTCACTACTTGTCAAAACGCCTCTGAAAATCAATTCACCATGGATCGCTTTTCAGAAGGGCAAGCAATCTTCCACCCATCTAAACTTAGCCTTACTGTTTCAGACTCAGATCTGCTATCATATTTGAGTTCTCACATTCAAGTTACATTATAAAGAACAAACATGCACATCTTTTATAATGTACATATTCAGTGTTTAGTTCAATTGTATTGCTGCTATTAAAGGTGAACTCCAGGCAAACAGCTACATACACAAATCCAGTCCCAAGATTTACACAGCCATGCTGCACAGCCAAGCCATGTCTGTCAAGGGAGGAGACCTGATTTTCCTTTGCTTGCAATTCAGTAACACTTAAAGGGTTTCCCCTCCCTCAACCTGTGACTTTTTTATTTTCATTGCACGTGATTGGGTATTTGCAAAGTGAAGCTTCATCTCATTTACTGAGCCCTGGAGCAACTGCACTTGCAGAATGCAACTGCAACTGCACACTGAAAAGTGCACAGTCTAGTTGCCTTTAGTAAATCAACCCCTCTGTCTTGTGATAAGTGTGGAGGCTGCCATTGCTGGCCTTCCTCTAAAAATGCTATTTGCCTGGCTATTCTTGGACAACAATGCCTGAAATCACCTACCTAGAACGTGCATGCTGTGTTTGAGTGTCAGAAAAGTGTCAACATTCCTTATTTCCTCTCTTGTTTCAGGTCAGTCACTAAGAAAGCAATAAAGCCAATGACTTAGCATGATAGCCAGGCAACTAGCATTTTCATAAGATGAACAGCAATAGCAGACTGTATACTTCCTCATGACAATTAAAGGACACGTTCATCCAGAACTGATATTTTAAGTTAAACCACTTGCAGGCTTCTTTTATCTCTTGGGCATCTCAGATTTCTCTAGCATAGTTCTCCACCATTTCTTATACTGCCTTGGAATCGTCCTGGACTTTTTCTGTTTAATGGACATTCCAATTGTGCAACCCATATAATACGAGGGTTGTACCAAAACAAATGCAAAAGTTGGCACAACTTTTTTATTAACTTACATAGGTCGTTCCCATTTCACATGTTAGTAGAGTAATTCTTCCTATATAGCAACTCATCTTCTTTTTAATTGCAGGTAGATAAAGGATTCCAAGCAGAAGCAATGTGCTGCCATTGAGTTCTTGACAAAGGAGGGGTACAGGCTGTCCAACATTGATGGTGTCCCAATGTGTGGTTTGTCTTCAATGCTGGTTTCCCCTTCTGTAAACTTCTTCATCCATCTATGAACATTGCTCTTGTCAATGGTGTCATCTCTGTAAACATTCCGTAGCCTTCTGTGGATGACAGACAGCCTGTACACCTCCTTCATCAAGAACTCAATGACAGCATGGTGCTTCTGCTTGGAATCTGTTCTTTACCTGTAATGAAAAAGAAAAAGAAGGAAGAGTTACTATACCAAGATGTGAAATATGAATGACCTAAGTTAGTTAATAAAAAAGTTATGTGCAGTTTTGCATTACTTTCAGTACACCCCTAGTATAAAGCATAATAATAATACAAAAGGGAACGTGAGATCAGTTTGTACTGACCTCAGCATGTAGGATGCCAAGGACCACCTTGTCCTTAAGAGGTAAGAGAAGCTGGTGGGTTATTGACTTAACAAGTATATACCAAAAACTGAGTTTTTGTATCAGTCGCGCATGGGATGACCCTGGTAATGAATAAGAACCAAACGAAATGTGATATGCAAAAGCAATGAACACAGATGTGATTTCTAATTAACAACATTGTTAGCGACAGACAATTCCTATGATAGTTCTACGTTGTAGAAGGACCTATGATTGACTTATTAGGTCAGGCAATGACTGGTACTAATGTTACTCTTTCTTCTGTCTCCTATAATAGAGGCTTCTCTTCCGTGGTGGCACTGGGGGCCAGTGTAATCTGCAGTAAGATTCCAGGCTTGGCACCCAGACAGAGGACTATCTGTCTCAACAGACCTGATGCTATCATCGTGATCGGAGAAGGAGCTCAGATGGGGATCAATGAGTGTCAGTTTCAGTTCAGACATGGACGCTGGAACTGTTCTGCCCTGGGAGAAAGGACAGTGTTTGGGAAAGAGCTGAAAGTGGGTATGTTACTAATGATTTGATACTGTACAGCTGACATCTCAGTCATTTTCTTACCTCTGAACAATAGCAAAGTTATCTGTCCAAGTCAGCCATCTGCAAAACTGGGTCACATACTGGGGAGTCACTCATCATAGAATCTTCAAGGAGTCATTCATGAAAGTCTTCTTTCTGCTTAGTGTGGAAAATTCCACATTTAGAGGTATTTGATCATAACCCTTTTTTGTCTGTGGTTCATTTGTAATCCTAACATAAAAATGATAGACTATAAAAAGCTTGCAATACATTTTACAATTATATAATAAAAAAAATCCTATGGCTGTATAACACAAGTTCATAGGCTTTGAGCCTTTGTTTTGCCCATGCTGGACAGAAAAAGTTTTGCATCATTGCCGCACTACTCTGCTACTTGTTCTCACTTTCCATTCGCTTCCCCAACATCCCATTTTCTTGTTGGAGCCCAAGGCAGACAGGTGGGAGCTTAAACTGAGCTAAGGACTCCAAGCCACATGACAAGCTTGAGGGCCTCCTCCACACTCTCACTGTGATGCCGCCATGGCCAACCATAACCAACCATGGGAGATATCACATGTCTCACCAATGCCAGAAGTACTGGATATATGGGGTGGTGGTAGGGAAGTGCACTGAAAGTCAGTATATAAAAGTGAGGGGCAGCCAGTTAATTGAAACTGTTATTCTGCTGCATGAGCAAAGCAGAGGTCTTCTTTGCAATATTGAGAACTTAAATGTAATCTTTGATAATAACAAAGGTCAGCCAAATGTACTACATGGATTTTAGCATTTTTACTAAGAACCCTGCCTAACTTTTTTTTGTACGTTTTATGCATAGACTTTGCAAGTGGAAAATGAAGCTCAGCTCTATTCATGACATTGATCTTGGTTTTGGAGGGAGTGGGAAAGAGCTTTTGAGATGTTTTGTTTTTGAGTCCTAGCACTCCCCATTCTCTCCAAAACTGGAAACAAAGTTTTGATGGAAGTTAGAATTTAAAGCCCAACTCCAGCCAACACCGGGGATGAGTTAACATTTTGGACAGTTTTCATTCATGTCTGTGACATCTTTGGGGAGATTTTCATTCGCTTCCTGTACCTTCAACATCCATGGAAGAAATGAAAGGCACAAACAGAGTAGCAACACGTATCCTTTGTTCCAGTTTATGTACATTTTTGTGATTTTAAAAGGGTCAGTCCATCCTAAATTGATATTTTACCTTGGGGTAGATTTTGGAAATTAAAAGGGCATGACCGTTTCTTCTGCCTCTCTGGGACTTTAGTGTTGGTAGAGTTCTTAGGCCTGCACACCTGTTTTGGCCAATACGTAAGATATACATAAAATCCTACTCCCAGTTAAAACCATGTAAATTTTGTATTATTGTGAATGCAAATGAAGGAGCTGAAATGCCCAAAGCTGAGCATGACCTCCAAAAAATACCAGGTAGACAAAAAACAGAGTCTGACATTTTGGTAAGGAGGTCTCATTGGTTGGAATATCTTAGAAGTAGACCTGCATGATTCTGGCCAAAATGAAAATCACAATTTTCTTGCTTAGAATAAAGATTTCACGATTCTCGCGGCGTAACATCTTCCATATACAAAGAAATTGGGCTAACAGCACTGTTTCGTTTTTTTTTTTGAAAATGCCATTTTACCCAAAAAATTGCGTTTGAAAGACCAATGCGCAAACACTGTGTGCCATAAAATATTGCAACAACCGCCATTTTATTCTCTAGGGTTTCTGCTAAAAAAATATATTTAATGTTTGGGGGTTCTAAGTAATTTTCTAGCAGAAAAAAATGGATTTTTACTTCCAAGCAACAAATGTCAGAAAAGATTTAGTCTTTAAATGGTTAAACTAAACTCTTCTATACATGGGAGTAAATTCCTTTGATAACTAGAAACATTGTATATCTTTGCTTCTTTTATCAGCAATGATCTCATACTTGGCAGTCTACCCAGACTTGTCAGTCTGCCCAGATAGGAGAGACTCAAGTCGCTCCGATTTAGAAAAGGGTTCCTGGGGAGACTTCAGGCAATTTGCATTGACTTCAATTACAGTCAAGTTGCGCTGAGTTGCCCCACAAGTCGGACTCCATTAACTGCACTGAAAATCGCAGTAATGCGTGATGGAGATCGCAGTGGGGGTGAATCGAGATCGCGGTTTTATTACGAATAATTGTGCAGCTCTACTTAGAAGCTAGGGCATTCTCATCCAAATAGGCTCTACTTATAGGTAACATATCACTTTTGGATTGAATTGCCTTTTAGGTCTCATGCACATGGGCATCTGGGGCCATATAGGGTAAAGTTTGTGTGTATTTCACATCCTGGGAGCCACAAGTGCTGCATACAGTTGGCCATAGAAATCATTAACTGTACCTGGGCATACACCGGTGCTTACATGATCATGTGCATGTATACTGACCTATGTCCCTGGATGCAGACAGTCAATGCCCACTGGTGTATATTCATATGCATGCACATGTTTACACAAGTACTGGCCTATACCTGCATATAGCGATTGATTTAGTGGCTGTATGCAGCACCTCTGACTCCTGGGTGGGGAAATATGCCCATATTTTATGTCATAAGGCCCAGAGTGTCTGTGTGCATGAGGTCTTAAAGTGTACGTGAACTCTTAATTTCTCTTATGTGCTTAAAGCATTTCATTATATTTGTTCGACAAGTTTGAAAAAAGGTAGCTGTTCATCCAGCCTGAAATCTTGTGAAATGATCATTTCTTGTGCTCTCTTCCTCTGGACTGCAATCAGCATTGTTCCCTGCTATCTCCATGGGCTACAAAACACCTCCCCCTGTTATGCAGAAGAGAGGGACATTTTATGTAGTCTCAACAAAGTGTTATGTAGTCCTAACACACACCTGTACTAGGGTGTCAATGCTGCTCAGTATGGCTGTCTTGTCACTCTATGGAAGGAATTGTGTTGATGTCAGAATTAGCCATTTAAGCCATTAGCAATAAAGCAAAAAGAATGCATCAAAGGAACGGTAAGCTGCGAAAATATAAATTGTTTTCTTTTTTTGGGGCGGGGGTTTAGTTATGCTTTAAAGCAGGGGTCTCCAAACTTTCTAAACAAAGGGCCACGTCACTGTTCTTAAGACTTTAGGGGGGCCGGACTGTAGCCATTGGGAGTAGAAAATCATTGGTATCAATGTAAGGAATTATGCCCCATCATTGGTGTCAATGGAAGAAATTGTGCCCCATCTTTGGTGTCCATAGAACGAATTGTGCCCCATCGTTGGTGACAATGGAAGGAATAGTGCCCCATCATTGGTGCCAATGGAAGGAATTGTGCCCCATCATTGGTATCAATGGAAAGAATTGTGCCCTATTATGATATATAAAAGTGCAGCGCTTCAGTGACTTATAAATATCAAACAATGATGATACTAATAAAAAATAAAACATTCAGAGAGTATATGTATAAACAGACCCTCCTTAGAAACATCCAATAATCCTTATATATAAGGAAAAATAATATAGAATATATTACATGTGCATTAATTAAACATAAAAAAAACATTCAATCATATGACTGTATAAACTCCACAAATTCATATATGGAACACCGGTTAAAGTGTATAAGTGCATAAGAAAATTGTGCAAATAAAATAAAGTGTCCAAATATATATAATCTTGATTGTATAAAGTGACTCATGCTGATAGCTGTCAACATCAATTGAAAGTAATCCTCCACCGAGAAAATAATGTGCTTACCAGATTCTGGTAATATGCCAACATGAATGATCAAGATCCGATAGCATCAGCTAGGGCTCTCATAGATCCTCCATCTGGGGGTCTCCACACGCAAACCCTCATACGACAATATTCATTGAGGCTTAATATCTGTATATTCTCCAACATCCATCATAGGGGTTTTCAACCGGTCATAAGGAAAGACAGAAACCCACGGTAGTGTAATACCGTTATGTAAATTTATTAAAATAGGGTAAAAACACTTACATCAACAGAGTGATCAAAAAGCCCATCGAATGTAATGCAGTGACCTAGGGGGGCAGGAACCCAGGGAAGCATCTATGAGAGCCCTAGCTGATGATATCGGATCTTGATCATTCATGCTGGCATATTACCAGAATCTAGAATCTGGTAAGCACATTTTTTTCTCTGTGGAGGATTACTTTCAATTCGTGTTGGTGGATAAGATCTATATACCCCTGGTTGACGGCTATCAGCTCAAGTCACTTTATACAATCAAGATTATATATATTTGGACACTTTAATTATTTTATTTGCACAATTTTCTTATGCACTTGTACACTTTAACCAGTGTTCCATATATGAATTTGTGGAGTTTATACAGTCATATGGTTGATTTTTTTTTTTTTTTTTGATGTTTAATTAATGCGCATGTAATATATTCTATATTATTTTTCCTTATATATAAGGATTATTGGATGTTTCTAAGGAGGGTCTGTTTATACATATACTCTCTGAATGTTTTATTTTTTATTAGTATCATCATTGTTTGATATTTATAAGTCACTGAAGCGCTGCACTTTTATATATCATAATAGGGCACAATTCTTTCCATTGATACCAATGATGGGGCACAATTCCTTCCATTGGTACCAATAATGGGGCACTATGAGGGAAGTCACTGAAGCGCTGCACTTTTATATATCATAGTTTTGTCAACAATTATTGGGTCGAATTGTAGTGCTGGCAGCTACAGTTGGTCAATAGACTAACAAGGGCAGTATTTTCACTATTTCTAATAATTGTGCCCTATTGTTGGTGCCAGTGAGAGAGGAATTATGCCCTTTTGGTGGTGTCAGTGGGAGGAATAGTGCCTGCTGTTGTTGTCAGCGACAGAAATGATGCCCCACTGTTGGTGTCAGAGGATGGAATAGTGCCCCAAGGGCCAGATAAAGGCAAGCAAAGGGCCACAGTTTGGAGACCGCTGCTTTAAAGTATTGAAACCTATTAACTTACAACAGACTATGTCTTTTTTTTATTTATATTGCTTTAGAATGCTATTTTCAGCAACCTATATGCTGTCATTTGTCTGTTGAGGGGGTTGGCATAGGCATAGGCATAGGGGTTTATTTACTAAAGGCAAATAGACTGTGCAAGTACAGTTGCTTCAGAGCTTAGTAAATGAGGTGAAGCTTCACTTTACAAAGAATAGCCAATCACATGCAAAGAAAATTGAAAAAAACATCATTTTTGCTTGCACGTGATTGGATGATGGAAGTCTGTAGAGCTTTATCATATTTATTAAACTCTGGAGCAACTGCATTTGCAGAGTGCAACGACACCTGCAAAGTGCACGGCCTATTTGCCTTTAGTAAATTAATTCCACAGAGTATCATTAATGATATTTCAGTATGCATTGTGTAACACATGAAACTGCTCCTGGTACATAGGCATGCACACTGGGTGTGCTAGATATGCAGTGCTGGCCAAGACATTGTGCTGCCTGGGTCCAAGAATTAATTCCTGCCCCACCACCCCAAAATAAAAACATGCCAACCAAAAGGCCCTCACATCCATTATTTTATATTATGATAATTAAAACGAAAATTAAATGTATCAGGAAGTCAGATTTACATGCAACTGCACCTTGTCTATATGCAAAATTATATGAGATACCATTATATTCAATTGCAAGGGGTGGGCTAGGGTAGTATAGGGACAAGCTAGGGCAGTATATAGACAGGCTGGGGTAGCATAGGTGCAGACTAGGGTAGTATATAGACAGGATAGGGTAGTATAGGGGCAGGCTAGGGTAGTATATAGACAGACTAAGGCAGTATAGGGACAGACTAGAGTAGTATATGGACAGACTAGGGCAGTAAATGGGCATGCTAGGGTAGTATTTAGACAGCCTAGGGTAGTAAATGGGCACGCTAGGGTAGTATTTAGACAGCCTAGGGTAATATATGGACAGGCTAAAGCAGTATAGGGGCAGACTAGGGTAGTATATAGACAGGCTAGGGTAGTATATGGACAGGCTAGGGAAGTATATAGACAGGCTAGGGCAGTATAGGGGCAGACTAGGGTAGTATATAGACAGGCTAGGTTAGTATATGGACAGGCTAGGGCAGTATAGGGGCAGGCTGGGGTAGTATATAGATAGGCAAGGGTAGTATATAGACAGGCTAGGGCAGTATAGGGGTGGGCTAGGGTAGTATAGAGGCAGGAGGAATGGCTCGGGGGGCAGTTGTCATCATGACACACAAAACTGCTGGAAAAAAAAACTTGGTCATCAATTTGCTGGGTAAATAGAAGAGAAGGAAAGGCGGCCGTGGTTCAGTTTGCTGCCCCTCTCAAAGTGCTGCCTGGGTCCAATGGACCCACTGGGACCCATGGTAGGGCCAGCCCTGTAGATATGCCTGGGCACACCCTAATCACCTCATGTGCCTCTGGCTCCAGGGGGCCCGAGCAGCATAGGAATTGTCTATGTGCGGGAAAGATTGGTGCAGCAGTGGAGACCCTTTTAAGAACCCATTGTGTGTCTCCCTGCAGCAGCTGAAAGCCAGCTTCTCCTCAGCTCCCTCCCTGCAGCTTTCAGATGTTGCAGGGAGAGACACACAACAGGATTGGTTCTTGTAATTACCTCTGCCGCATCAATCATCCTCCCTGTCCGGGATTGGATCACCTTACGACTCCCCCCCCCCCCCGTGTGCCCCTTGTCCCCCCTGCAGCGTTGCTTGCTTCCCTTTCACACCTCTTATACCAGCTGCTGCAGGCACACAGGGCAGGGGGTCTTCAGGATGGAGAGCGGGGAAGGGGTTGGTAAATATGTAATTTACTGGCCCCTTCCTTTTCTGAATTACTACAGTGAGACATCGTACCTATCACTCACTGTGCTCATTCATAACTGAAGCATAGCAAACTGTTAACTATGCTTCAATTTTTAAATTAACAAGAGCCTCTGTACAGAGCCTTCTGTTCATTAACTGTCCAGAACAGCTAAGGCTGCAGAGAAAGGTACTGAGGAATTAATATTCTCAGACCCTTTATCTGTCTCAAAAGTGTGACATCAGGGGTCTGTTTAGATCCCTGATATTTCATCAAAGCCCCCCACCCCCAACAGCATTGTAAAATAAAAAAAAATAAATAATACAAGCATTTAAAAAAAAAATTGTAAAAAAATAAAATAAAAATAAAAAAATTAAAAATTAAAAAATAAAACACAGGTTCTAGCCCATACAGTGTGAATGAGTGGTTTGTTTGTGCGGCTGAAGTCACCTGTTACTCTATGAGGATGCAGCAACTGTACGAACACAGCCGCAGGTCTTAAATTGACAGGTACGCAGGTGTGGGTGAGGGGTCCCAAATGCGTACAGTCTATATTCAGAGCCATACACCTGCATCCACAAGCCAGCAAATTAGAACCGGTGGCTGTGTTTGTACAGTTGCTGCATTGGCATAGTATAACATAGGCTGCCTGCACACAGCTCCAGCCACATAAAAAAAAAAAAAACACAGATTCACACTGTACAGGCCACAGCACCTATGTGAATGAGCCCCAAGACCTCATTCACACACCAAACTTTATATATTACTCAATACAGTTTTATCTTTATCTACAGTTTTATCATGCACATGTGTGGTTGAGCTTTGGGGTGCACACCCTAAGGCAATAGGCTGAGCACATCTATATCCTAGTATGAGGTCTGGACTTATACTGGCCATACAACAGATTTTCGGAGGAGAATGTTCATATTCAATGTTTGTTTGTACATTTGATGAATGGATAAATGTTTTTCAAAAATTTCACTTGTTTGATTTTACAGTGAATGTATCTGAAAACACACTTGTTTCGAGAAAAATTCTCCATCCTGCTCCTTTGACTTTTCTCATCACCCTGGTTGATCTTACCCAACTAACGATTAGAAAACCAAACGTTCTTAAAACTACAATTTTCAAATGAAATCCTTTATGTGTATGGCCATCCTTAGTTAATATTTAGACAAATAAATGTGTAACTTTTTATAATTGTGGGAAAAAGTATTTGGTATAAACAAATCTCCTCGCAATAATGATCAGATATAGAGGACTGGCAGAGACGTCTTTTAAATTGGGTTATTTATGTGATATTCATCTTTATTAATTTACTGCAGATCTCTTGTTATTTCTCATTCATCTTATTGTATTTGATCTCTTTCTGTACTAAAGAATCTATCCAATCCATTCAATCTCAATGCATCAGGATGGTATATTTTAACTTTCTTTGTCCTGCAATTTTTCACGCATTTTTTGTGTGTTAATAAGTCTTTGAGTTTCTCAATTTACTCATCTCCATTGAAAACCTCTAAAAACCCTTAAAGGGTCTTATTATCGCCCACTTTTCACTCTGTGACAGCTCTCATGGTTTTACAAAGGGTGTTCAGTTAAGCATAATATCTATACATGTTAAAGACACCACAATACGATGTTGTTTAAGTGACTTTAGAAAATACAGTTAGCCGTGCTCTTAACTATGTTTTTACAAGTGTGGGCCTTTTTTGTCGGGGGAACCCAGGTTTCTCCCACGGTCCAAAAACCGTGCTAGTTGGTTAATTAGTATCTGACAAGAATTTGCATGTTTACGTAAGTGCAAGTTGGCCTAGTATATAGCAAAGCTGAAATGCCAGTAAACCTATACTGGAAAATGTCTTCTTGTAATATTCACAAATTTATGTGTTAAAATAAATAATCTAAGACAGCCTTTCTAAATATTTTTAACATGTAGGAACCATCAAAATTTTCATTTTCACGTCTCAGGTCTTTTCTTGTTAATAAAGACTATATCTACAGCTAACAGTACATCAGCATGATGTTCAGTGGGAAGAATGATTCTTACATTCGTGGTGGGGGAAGAATGGACTCTTTACAGATTACCAAAAAGATCTGCGGTTACTAATGTGAGAGGCAAAAGTTGCTCATTCATTAAGGAATGCCTGGCAACCCATTTAGGAACCCTGGTTAATAAAGGTTGAAAAGATATTCTCCTTGTGCCAGTTATTGTGCTGTATGCTTATATGCTCCTTTCGCTGGCACACTTAAAGTGTAAGTCCACTTTTGGTTTAACAAATTTATTTACTCCTACCATTTTCTGCCCTGAAGAAAAAGCTGTTTGTGTCGCAATGTCCTTTGCAGACTGAATCTGAATTAGTAGGACTGCTTGATTATAGTCAGCTGGTGCACTCTCACCTTTCTGATGGGAAAAGCTGCAGTGTCTGCATCCTTTTAGAAGTCTTTAACCCTTCTCACAAAAACTGAAATCCCTTTTGCAGAGGATACCTAAAATGTGAGTTGTGTCTTAGTGTAGACTTCTGGGAAAATTGTTGACCCAATCACACAAGCAGGAAATTACATTTCTGGTGGTGTTGCATAAACTAACGCTGAACAGAACGCCTCCAGGTTGCCATATTATATTGAATTTTACAAAAAAAACTACAACAGACTGATTGCAAAGGAAAGGTAATTTTTAAAAACATTAAATTACATTATGCCTTGTCTAGCAATTGTATATGTTATATTATTATTATTATTTTCTGCTAGTTTTTTCCATATCCTTTAGCATCCTTAGCGTTATTTCCGAGTGTAGCTCAGGGTGAGTTTTCACTACCAAAAGCGATAACCCCGAGCCACACTCGGGATTGCATCGTAGGATCCAGGCAGTTACTTACAATGTCCCCAGGATCCTGTGTCCTCTGCCCAATGTACTCTCGTAGCGTTGTATGGGGGTGGAGCCCATAATTATACCGCCAGGGAGGTTAAAGATACTCACATACATTAGAAATCATACACTCAATGGGGTCAATTGCAGACCTATCAGGGAATGTTTATGAAATGTTTGTAGGCACCCCCATGACTGAAATGAAAGTGGCGGGGTGCAAGCGTTGTCATTATCAGAAATGATGGCTGTAACAGCAGGGCTTTTAAGAATGCTGTAGATACATACAGTATCTCACAAAAGTGAGTACACCCCTCACATTTTTGTAAATATTTTATTATAACTTTTCATGTGACAACACTGAAGAAATGACACTTTGCTACAATGTAAAGTAGTGCATGTACAGCTTGTATACCACTGACAACCACAGCCTTGCTAAAGAAGCTGAGGGTAAAGGTGATGGGCTGGCCAAGCATGTCTCCAGACCTATACCCTATTGAGCATCTGTGGGGCATCCTCAAACAGAAGGTGGAGGAGCACAAGGTCTCTAACTTCCACCAGCTCTGTGATGTCGTCATGGAGGAGTGGAAGAGGACTCCAGTGGCAACCTTTGAAGCTCTGGTGAACTCCATGCCCAAGAGGGTTAAGGCAGTGCTGGAAAATAATGGTGGCCACACAAAATATTAACACTTTGGGCCCAAACGTAGGGGTTTACTCACTTTTGTTGCCAGCGTTTTAGACATTAATGGCTGTGTGTTGAGTTATTTTGAGGGGACAGCAAATTTACACCATTATACAAGCTGTACACACTACTTTACATTGTAGCAACGTGTAATGTCTTCAGTGTTGTCACATGAAAATATATAATAAAATATTTATAAAAATGTGAGGGGTGTACTTACTTTTGTGAGATACTGTACATGCACATTTCGTAAGCAGGATACGTGTTGGTTGTTCTCCAAAACTAGAATTTACCAGAAGTGATGTTAAAAGTGAAATATGCAGCTGCAATGTTCTGCTCTAAAATGGGACCTTTACTAGTGAAGTGTCAGAGTTTTCTGAGTTACAACAACATGGGATTTTCAAGGAAATATCCTTTTACTGTGTTACGATGAGAGCCCGCATGCAATGGCACTCTCTTTCTCCAGAAAACGAACCTATTTCATTTGTCGTCTACTACTCTGGAGCCTCTGAGGTCCTGGTTCATTCATATGTCCCAGACTGTGTTCTATCTCAGGCCCCTCTTCTTGCTTTCAAAGCCTTAACAGAGGTAATGAACATTTTGTCTTGGACTTGCTGTGGCAACTTGTTTGCTACACTTGGAATTCCTACCCAAACCTGGTCACGTCAGTAATAGGAGGGCTGTCTGTAAAGACCAACCCCTACTGAAGTACCTACTGAGGCAGGAGATGCAGGATGATTGTTGAGCAAACAAATATTTTTGGGTTTGATAATGAACTAAAGCTGGCAATACCCTAGAGTTAGGGAGGCCACAGATGATATGATTTTCTTTCCTGCAACTACGGGTCAGTGTTGATGGGGGACGCTATTGCGTTCTCTCAGCATGGGGCGCTGGGAGCCTTCTCTGTTAGGAGAACACAGTGATTATTGCTAGCAGATCTAGCCGCTGACAATAATCGCATCCTAAAAATTTTACATGCTGTTTGTATCTAACTACACGCTTGTATAATAAATACATCTACTTTTAAATCTGGCTTTGGCAGTCAGAATGTTACTGAAACCCATACGTTTTGGGGTTTCCCCATCACTCTTCTCCATAACGTAGGGGGAAGTGTTCTGTAGTTTTAACACACTTCTTGAATTTCTGGCAGAATCAATAGGTATTTTTTTCACTGACCAAACATGCAACAGAATTCACTCAGTGGTATAATTAATAAACCAAAAGAGAGCAAACAACAGCAGTTTATTGTTATCATTTACCTATACTTTAAGGCTTAGGCTCACACCTGTACCACTGCATTCTGCATGTAGGGCATTCCATTCATTCCAGTGGGCTGCCATACCTGCAGAAACATGGGGAAAAAAGTCCTGCGCCCTTTTTTAAAAAATTGCGCCGCACCAAACCACATGATGCTGCAGCACCATTTGATTTGGTGTACATGAAGACGCTCTACAGTTGCCGATGCTTGAGGGTGTATGCACAAATAATGGCACCCTGTGCGTCTGCTAAAAATGCAGCACGTTTCACTGCGGTGCGGGAACAACACGCACAGATATATAAACCTAGGGTAAAACTGGTACCCACACTGCACATTGTTCTATTTTTATAACGTTAACACCCATTTTTGTGATTTTTTTTCTTCTTAAAGTCCACTACTTTTACATAAAAGGAGTACAAGGGATTCTTGGGGGGGGGGGGGGAGTAGGGTTGCCTTGCAAGCCTTTAGAAGTGAGAATTCCCAAGACTTTGACACCACCGTTTGTTCTGCCTCATTGCATCTTCTGAGAAAATGACACCTGGGCCTCTTCCCGTTAAGCTTTGATGTTGTCTTCTTCAGGATGAAATGCTTCATTTTCTTTCAGTTAAAGAAGCCAAACACTTCTTTAGAGAGTGTTTCTGTATGGCTTAATGAGCCACGGTCAATCAGTGAAATAGATTGAGATAGAGCATTGTGATTTGTGCAAAGATGTTGTCATTAAATTTCCCAAATTTGTAAATGCCTTCCCACTTTCCCATCTTCTCTTTTGAAATATATATGGACGATTGGCTATGCATGGGTCACTAGAAACACAGTGCACTAACCTTGTCCCTCATTTTTTTCTAAGAGGGTTTCTTTTGTTGTCAACTTTGCTTTAGCAGTAAAAGTGTGAGGTTCACTGAACAGTAGAATACAGAAATTAAAAATATTGTATTGAATACATACTGATTTTTACAAAAACTTCCTGTGAGATGTACATGATTACATGTAGATGATTAAAGCAGAAACCCATCCAGAAATACCGATAGCCCATCAAAACATAAAATAAAAAGGAAGCTGTTGTTGAAATATTCACTTTCAACCAGGAGCTCCCCCTGCAGTACTTCTTCTTCTGCCACAAGATGTCCTCAGTCTGATGGCCAGTATCATTCAGTCAGCTTCCTCTGAGTCCAGACTGTCCTGGACCTACCCCAGTTTGTGAGTAGACAGTGAAAGCAGAAGCAGCATAGTCATGAGCTCATCTCTCTGCCACTCTGCCCTCTCATCCCATCAGCATGCTCTTTGTCAGTACATGAACTGAGTGCCTTCCTCTGCTACTTTTTCTTCCAACACTTAAGCCTTAAGTACTTAAGCACTTAAGCTGAACAGGGGCCACAAGAATGACCAAATTCAGGTACTTAATGGTGCTTGCACTTAAAACATGTATTAATGTATACAGAGCTGCATTCACTTATGTATATTATGGCCTAGAGTTCAGCTCCAAATGGTTAGTTCACCTGTGCAATAAAATTGCCCATGCTACCTGTTAAAAAAAAAAATATGTCTGTGCATTCCAGCATCCCCAGTACATTAAAATCACTACTACTACTAGTTTTTGAAAAAGAAGCCTCAATGTTATACCTGTAGAACATGCATGACCTTTCCCAAGCCTGTCCAATTAGCTCCTAGGTAAGCGACCCCTTGCAGGAAGGAGTTGCTTCTTGTACACAAGACTGCCCAAATGAGGGTGTGTTAACACAGAACAATATTTAGGGACTAAAGGTAGAAATTATAGAGTTAACCTGGGTACGCACGTGCCGAAAATGGTTGATTCGGCAGGAGTTTCAGTCCATGTGTACTGCTCTTACATCCGGCTTCTGTCAAACAAGCATGGTGGAAAGCCAGGATTCGGTCACTTTCAGTCCCCCGTCAGAACACAGAAGCTCAGAGGGGAGATCGCTGCACTAACTGTGTTAGTATGGCGATCTTTATTCGCTCATATACTCTCAATTTCATTCAGCCTGCTAGGTTAAATGAAAAAAGACTTCCCGTGTGTACCCAGAATTAGTAAATGCAGGTCTAATTTGCTGCCTTGGCTATAGGACAAAAAGCATGCACTCTAAAGAATCTAATTACCAAGATATTTTGAAAAGTGGCAGACATCAATGCATTTTCTCTGATTTTTGAGTCATAGTGATGTTTAATATAATGACAAATATCAGTCATGTTTTGTGACTGTTTTACGTACATATGTATTGGTATGATTGTATGGTTACAAAAGTGTGTTTTCCCAGTTTTAGTAATGGAGTTAGTTGCCAGTCTTGATCAATAATCTCTCAAACACATTGTCTTTGAAAGACTAGAATATATATAGCTACTGATCATATAGATTTACTGTTTTTATTAAACCACACCCAGTGTTTTGTACTGGTGTCACGGGGCAAAAACTTCAGAACATTTTGCCAGTCCAGGCACAGACAGAAATAAACATCTAACATTTTATTCCACTATATCTAAAAGAATAAATAAATCAACGAAGTAAGGCTTGAAGGGTTGGTTCAACTTCCCCCCCATTCCCCCTGTACTTACCTCCATGAGTGAGTTTTCAGTGCCCACAATGCCAGTGTAGCAGTCTGGAATTTGAAAACTTCGCTCTTCTCCCTCTTATTTCAGATGCTCTGTTCTGACACTCTGAACCAGGGGTAGGGAACCTGTGGCTCTCCAGCTGTAGAACTTAATTTCCCATGAGGCATTGCAAGGCTGATGGATACAATTACTCCCAGAAGCATGATGGGAAATGTAATTCTACAACAGCTGGAGAGCCGCAGGTTCCCTACCCCTGCTCTGAACAATCAAAATCCCTCTTGTTCATCCCTTAAGTCAAGAAAATAAGAAACTCTGCATGTTACTATTATCCATTCTCCTTTTGAGTCAGTTGATTGAGTTGTAGTCTATTTTTTTACCTGTTGGGCTGTTTTAGATTTCTGTGCTAAAAAAAAGTATGCTTCTTACAGAAGTAAGTAGCTCAAGCAGAATGAGACAAAGGGTTTTAAACCCTTATCAGACATCTCTCTAAAGTTTCAGTCAGACAACGAGCCACATAGTGATTAGTGTTTAATGAGTTGTGGCTTCAGCTAATCCATACTGCTCTGGGGATCCTTGTTGTGTTTTAGATGTTTACCTGCAAAAAAGTTTTCTATATATAGTAAAAAATATTGAATAACACTTTAAAATGAATGAACGACTAAAAAAAACATTTTCTTCTACTTCATTGATTTAGATATTGGGAACATTTGATAAGTTATCTCAACACACTGCTAGATTTCTCCTGCTTCCTTTCAACTGTAGTGCCCTATGTACCCAAAAGATAATGCTAGAAGCCACACTAGGGGTCTCCTGGAGTCATGAATGGCTGGAGTCACCACTAGGATTTCCCCCCATTCAGCTAGAGTAACTGCATTGCAAATAAAGTTATTTGTCTTTCTTTAGTAGAAATCAGTTCACCGTCTGAAACATAGTTCAGGCTTAGACACTCAGGTACATCCCAGCTGCAGGAATCCTTTGACTAAACACAACTGATTCCTTGAAATAAAATAGGAAAAGCAATGGTAAAAGAACCCCTGTCAGGCATCCTTGTTAGGGAGATACACTTTCTCTATTTACCCTGATAATCATTGCCACTGAGACTGAAAGTGAAGGACAATCCAAAATTGCGAGTTGTCACTAGAACCAACAATGAAAGGGATATCTTCCAGTGGGGACATTTATTCTGGGGACAACTAAAAGGGGATACCCCTCACTTTGGAAATTTCCTCTCACTTCATATTCCGTCTAATGTACAGGAAGTGGATGGAAAGCTCTCCAGTGGGACACAGATGGCAAAAAGGAGAGGGTTTAATTCCAAATAAGAAAAAAGGTTTGGGCTTCATTAATCCTTTCAGTGGCCTATGAACTGAAAAAAGAATTTGTCTATCCCTCTAACAAGAGTGCTGTTTACAATGCTGGGTATCCTGGCCTAATCAAGCCTAATTCGACTGCTTGCATAGTTTTTGTTTATTGAGGAGGTGACTACATTTAGAGGGGATCTTTCAATCCTTGGAAAAGAACAGGCTGTGTGGTAGCAGCCCTGTAAGTGAAAGGTTAACAGGGTTAAACTCTCTGGCATAAAGGGACTTATGTTGTAATTTGTAAGTACTGGACTGGCAAGGATTTATTTGAATTTATTTATTTTTTTCCTCTGGAGATCTAGTTGTTTTGGGTGCTGGAAATTCAATATAGCAAACACAAGATTTGGGGAAAGCAAGACTTCTGTTATTATAGTAGTTAACAACGCTTTACTATTAAGTCACTGCTGAAAAGGCTGCAGGGACATTAATATATAATTGCAGGTCTTCATTGATATATTACTTTAGAATCCCATGATTTCCAGCCTCTGTGCTAAAGACATTCTCAACACTGAGGCCCTGTGCCAACTTATGCTCAGATGTTTGCTATGTTATGTTTACAGTCTTGAGCGAAGATTAGAAGGACTGAAATAATTACCTGGAGCAAATGTTCTTCAGTGCTCCCTTTAGTAATGGTCATGTAATGACTAAAACTTTAGGCATTTTGTCATGTGATCTCTGTATAAGGATAATATTTAAGATTCGCTTCCCTTTTGAAAAAATGCATAGGGTTCTGGTCACATGGCCAGCAGTATAGAACATACTTTTATAACAGTTTCAATAGCTGCAGAATACATTTTTTCATAAAGCTAAATATGCTGTTCTACCATTAAAATAAACTTGTAACAAGCTTTGGCTATTTAAAGTGACTTCATGAAGAAAAAATGCATAAGAGGTTAGCTACAGTGAATGAAAAAGCACACGCATCAAAACAATCAGTGAATTTAGTAATACAGACAGCTAACGTTATAAGCAAGCTTTCTGTAAGTCTAGCTTAACCCAACTCTCTGTCACCTCCAAAAATCTACCTTTTGATATTGTAATGTAGGGGTCTGTAAATATTTGAAATAAAGGAACCAGTTTAGTGACCTTATAAAATTATGTGAATCAGACTGACCCAAGGGAGTAGAAAAATACCCCATCTTTAGTGGGGCATAATAATGCCTCTGACTTAGTAGTTAGTTGGGGTATGAAAATGAAATAGCACCTGTAGTCATTGGTATCAGTAGAATGACTACTGCCCATTGTTTGTGTCAGTGGTAAGAATGGTACCTATTTTTTTGTCAGTGGGAGAAACATTGTATCTCATCATTGGGAGGGATAGCACCTCATGTCAATTGGAGGAATAGTGCCCCAAAGGGCCAGAGGAGGGGAATCAAATGGCCACGTTTGGCTTGCGGCCCACAATTTGGAGACCACTACTTCAGTGTGATGGGTATCCTCATTAACTAATCGGAATGCTTAGAAAGACAGTGGGGTTGGAGCCAACTCAACTTTACAGAAAACTGTGAGATTTTGATTTAAATGTCACTGCCTATATCTTTAGGTCAACTGATTACTTTGATGTATAGTTTTCCCTGACTATAGCCTCAGTTTGTACATTGTTTCATCATATTCGCAGCTTGATTTGCCAGAGTTTGTAGCAGCTTGCTTTGAATTAGCTTGCACTTAAGTACCTTATGTAAGAAAGGCATCAAAAAAATATATACATTTATATTCATTGTTGTAATGAGTAAAGCAATACATATTATGTATATATTGTATGTAATATAATTTGGGTCAGTGTTATAAGCAGAATCACAAATAAATAATGATTATTTTAAACAATTGATCTTTAAAAAGTCACACAAACTTAGTATAAAAAAGGTACACAAAATGGCTGATGAGCTCAAGTGAACTCTGTGAAAAAACCCTCATGTTCAATTCATATTTCTTTTGTTTCATATGTTCTAAATTATTGTCACGTACACAAAAGAAAGGGATGTCAGAAATGTAAAACCAGAGCTGTATGTTGAAAAATGTATGTTTTATTTATTACCCCTTCATAAATGCTAATCTCACACAATTGTCATTCATCTATGCATGAATGCATTTGTGCCTCTCCTCAGGTTTAGGGACAATCATATTTTCCATTAATTCATTAATTTATTATTAATTCATTATTCAATGCTTCATCAAGAATCACCTCCGTATGTGCTACATATTTATTTCAGAAATAGGTACTGAAAACTGTTCCTGCCTCTTCCAATCTAACGATAATGTGAAGGGGATCACAGGAGGCTAGGACAAAGACGATGGAATTTAAACATACATTTATGAATTTTTACAACTATATAGAATGTGTGTGTAAGTTTATGTGTCTAGATTTATCAATGCAATGAAAACTGGCAACAAGTTACTTTCCAGCATATTTCTCTTTGGACTCAACATTCTAAATTTTCTTTGCCTGTATAGAAAAATTACTTAAACCCCTTCCAGAGTAGAGGAATTAGTAGGATTCTGGCTTAGCAGATCAGCTTGGTAAATTGTATAGGTTTTAGGGGCCTAACTTGCAGAAAAATTAACAGATTTTCAGAAATTTTCTAGGCAAATGTATCAAAATTTTAAATGTTAAGGCTTTGTTCACACTACAGCGACTTGGATTCCGACTTGTGTCACCCCAAGTCGCTTAACATAAGAAATCCCATTGAAGTGAATGAGAGCCGTCTTAATGTACACTACTGAAGTCGCTCTGACTTCAAAAAAGGTTCCTTTACTACTTCAAGGTGACTTCTATCCGACTTGTGCCCATAGAATTCAATGGAAGTAGCCTCCAAGTCAGATCCCCATCTATAGTGAAGTGACTTTACAGGAAAAAGAAAATAATTTACCCAGTGAATTACCCAGGCAACCCCCTCCCTCCCTTCTCTGATTGGCCACAGGCAAAGTTGCCTGGCATGGAGGTCACTTTAAGTCACGTTGTAAGTCGCCCAAAGTCGCACTGAAGTTGCGTTGAAGTCACGTTCAAATCGCCTAGCAAAGTCATTCCTGAAGTCGGATCGCCCCTGTGTGAACTGGCCCCTGTATAAAGGTTACAGTGCAGTACTATCACTAATGAAGTCATAATAAACCTTAACCACTTCAGATCCTTAGGACGTCCATGGACGTCCTGGGATTTCAGTAGTGATATCTCAATGATGCCGGCACCTGCAGGCATCATTGAGGTATTGTTTTTTAGAGCAGGCGATTCCCATCACCGTAAGTATGATCATAGCGGCAGGTCAGCCGCTTGATCGTTCTTACAGGCGGCGGGAGCGGACGACCCCCCCTCCCGCCGCCCTCCGGTGCTTCTCCCGGCTCACCTGAGCGATCGGTGACCGGGAGAAGGAATCGCCTGCCGTCGGATCTTGAAGCCAGAGATTTCCGAGGGACAGATGTCCCTCGATCATCTCTATGGCTATCGGAGGCCCGGGGGCACGTCGTGATGTCACGTCCGGGTCTCCGAAGTAAACAATGACCGTTAAAGGGGAAGGAAAGGCTGAAATCGTCTGTTTTTTTTCTGATCTCAGCCTTTCCAGCCTGTAGGATAGATGTAGGGTCTTATAGACCCTGCATCTGTCCATAAAGAGGACCTGTCACTCACTTTTCCTATTACAAGGGATGTTTACATTCCTTGTAATAGGAATAAAAGTGATCAAAAAAAAAATTAAAGTGAAAGTGTAAAAATAAAAAAAATGAAAGTAAAATAATAAATAAATAATACAATTTTTTTTTAAAGCGCCCCGTCCCTGCGAGCTCGCGCACAGAAGCGAACGCATACGTAAATCGTGCCCGCATATGTAAACGGTGTCCAAACCACACATGTGAGGTATCGCCGCGTGCGTTAGAGTGAGAGCAACAATTCTAGCCCAAGACCTCCTCTATAACTCAAAACACTTAACCTGTAAAAATGTTTAAAGCAGCGCCTATGGAGATTTTTAATAACCAAAGTTCGGCACCATTCCACAAGTTTGCGCAATTTTAAAATGAGACATGTTGGGTATCTATTTACTCAGCGTAACATCATCTTTCACATTATGAAAAAAAATTGGGCTAACTTTACTGTTTTGTTTTTTTTAATTCACGAAACTGTTTTTTTTTTTTTAAAAACGCGTTCGAAAAATCGCTGCGCAAATACCGCATGACATAAAAAGTTCCAACAACCGCCATTTTATTCCCTAGAATCTTTGCTAAAAAACCATATATAATGTTTGGGGGTTCTGAGTAATTTTCTAGCAAAAAAATGATGATTTGTACATGTAGGAGAGGAGTGCCAGAAATGGCTTGGATCTGATGTGGTCAAACCCAGTGTGATCTGCATACAGAAGCTATTTCACAGTAGTTAATAATGGCTTAAAATATTTTTACAATAATACTTTAAAATAAGTGATAAGATTATAAAATAGAAAATGAATTGCGGAAAGTATTTACTTCTTTTTTTAACCCTTTTTCCTAAATGACACAAAAAGTTCATTTTTGTTTATATGATCAATTTTTTCCAAAGAGCAAATTAACAATATTTTTAACTTCATGTCAGCCTTGATTAATGGCCCCTTATCTTAAGATATGGATATAACTGGTCATTGTTAACAGGGAGTGTGGAAACTTCAAATGCATATAAATGTGGCAGTTTTTAGTGCTCCTATAGTTTGGATATATTTCTAATATACTTAGTTACTTTAACATTTTTTTGCTTTATAAAATTACACTTTAGCAGGTAAGACGTTAGTTGGGATTTGGCACATTAAAAAATATTAGGTTAAGCTTTTTTGTTTTAAGGACTTAAATCCTAATGAGTAATGCTTTACAAACTTCTTTTTTTTTTGAAAACCTTAAAGAACTTGCTTTGGAAAATTAGATAAGATCCATTCTAATATATTTGGAAAATGTCTGGTGATAATAGAATGGAATGGAATTTCCATTAGACACCTTACAATATAGAAGGATTCTGGATTGTTTTAAAGACTAGGGAGTGATTTACTAAGGGTTACCAGAGCATCAGCCCCATGCGCTATTCAAACCATGGTTGTAGAAATGAGAAATGTAAAAAATAAATAAATAAATAACCTGGTTATTGGAAGCAAACAAAAAATAACCTCATGCAAGTAACTTGGTTAACTATCACAAAAATGCCATACAGAAGCATACTAAATATTTTACGTGCTATATACTTGACTTTCCTCACATATATATTCTACGTAGCCCTGTAGGGAATACAACATATATAGGTCAATTGCTGATTATCAGGTACTGTGAGCTATTCTCCTTTCAGTTCATATATCGTGCATTTTATAAATCATACGAAGACATACCGTAAAAACACTATCAATTGGTTCAATGAACGTACTCCAATAAAAAACAAACGAAGGTTATTGGTCCAATAAATAAATAAATAAAAAATGTAAAGAGTAAAGATGTTGGTACCAAACTTATCGCGTACCCCGACTACGAGACCATTGGGAATCATTTAGTGAGGGATCAGAAATTTTGTTAGGTCTTAGGAAGATATAACATTCCACAGATTACCTTTAAGGTAAGGTAAGATAATAGTGGTCTGTAAAA
>BLSH010207240.1:884200-896300 GCA_018402905.1 Glandirana rugosa
TTCCGTGTACATGTCAGTACGGTTACTTGTAGATCTACTAAGTCTCTTCCTAGCCTTCTTTCACTACACCAGTCTATTCTGATTTTGACTCGAGAAACTATAATTGAGCTGAGCAGCATTTTTCTTCCTCCAAACACAGCGAGTCGAGTTAATATCAAAGAGCTCAGTTTTAGTCTTATCTGACCACATCACTTTCTTCCGATCCTTCTCTGAATCATCTAGATGTTCATTGGCATGACTGTACATGTGCCTTCTTGAGGAGGGGGACTCGCCGTGTTTGGAGGAAGAAAAATGCTGACTATGACCCCAAGAACACCATCCTTACAGTCAAGCACGGAGGTGGAAACATTATGCTTTGGGGCTGTTTCTCTGCTAAAGGTACAGACCTACTTTGCCGCATTGAGGGGCCAATGGACGGGGCCATGTATTATAAAATCTTGGATGAGAACCTTCTTCACTCAGCATGAACACTAAAAATGGGTCATGGACGGGTCTTTCAACATGACAATGACCCAAATCATACCACCAAGGTGACAAAGGAGTGGCTCAAGAAGAAGCAAATTAAGGTAATGGCGTAGCCTAGCAAGTCTTCAGACCTTAATACTATAGAAAATGTATGCAGGGAGCTGAAACTTTGAGTTGTCAAGCGACAGCTAAGAAATCTTAAGGATTTATAAGAAGATCTGTAAAGAAGAGTGGACCAAAATCTCTCCTGAGATATGTGCAAGCCTGGTAACCAACTACAAGAAATGTCTGACCTCTGTGTTTGCCAACAAGGGTTTCTCCACCAAGTACTAAGTCATGTTTTGCTTGGGGATCAAATACTTATTTTACTCACTGAACTGCAACTCAACTTATAATATTTGTATCATGTGTTTTTTCTGGATTTTTGGTTGATATTCTGTCTCTATCATTTAAAAATACACCTATGATAAAAATTAATTTCTCCATAAGTGGGCAAACTTATAAAATATGCAGGGGATCAAATCATTATTTTCCCCACTGTACTTCCAGGGTTATACAGTTAAGCAATGCAAGGACATACAAGGCACAGGCTGAAAAATTACAAATATCCACTTTGTTCAACCAAAAGACAGGGGTATGTCCCCTTCTTCAAGGTCCCAGCAAGATTCCAGCAGGAGTACTGCTGGGACCTTGAAGAAGGGGACACAACCCCGAAAGCTTGTTTGTTAGTGCAAATAAAAAAAGTATGATGGGCAGTACTTAATAAGCTTTAAGAAAATCCCTGTTTATCTTGACAGAAATCTTGTGAGCTAATAACTCCCTGTGCTTGCTGCCTGTACTAACTGTTATTAATTACATTGTTCTCAACTATCTCATTCTCTGAAAACTACAGAACCATGTTCCTTTGTGTCATGGGGTGGGATTTTATAGTCCTATCTTGTTTCTGTAGTTCTAATACAGAAGGATTAGTGTACTAATTCTAGGACCAGAAGTGTGTAACTGGCACTAATACGGCTACAATCACCCCAAACTTAAAGCTTATCAAACAGATATAACAAAATGCTTTTACTGGTATATTTGACAAATCTAAAGGGACCAAAAGAAAAGTTCTGTTAGAGTTTACACACACTTATCTTTTAAGATATATATATATATATATATATATATATATATATATATACTGATCAAAATTATAAACGCAGAACTTTTGACACAGTTTCTGACAGTTTGTGCAGAAATTCTTTTTTATGCAAACTGTTGCAGCAGCTGTCCGAGTGGTTGGTCTCAGACAATCTTGGAGGTGAAGATGCTGGATGTGGAGGTCCTGGGCTGGTGTGGTTACACCGTGGTCTGCGGTTGTGAGGCCGGTAGGATGTACTGCCAAATTCTCTGAAACGCCTTTGGAGATGGCTTATGGTAGAAAAATGAACATTCAATTGAAGGGCAACAGCTCTGGTGGACATTCCTGCAGTCAGCATGCCAATTGTGTGCTCCCTCAAAACTTGCAACATCTGTGTCATTGTGCTGTGTGATAAAACTGCACATTTTAGAGTGGCCTTTTATTGTGGCCAGCCTAAGGCACACCTGTGCAATAATCATGCTGTCTAATCAACATCTTGATATGCCACACCTGTGAGGTGGATGGATTATCTCAGCAAAGGAGAAGTGCTCACTAACACAAATTTAGACAAGAAAGAAATAGGCCTTTTGTGTACATAGAAATAGTCGTAGATCTCTATGTTCAGCTCATGATAAATAGGGGCAAACACAAAAGCTTTGCGTTTATAATTTTGCTCAGTGTGTATATATATATATATATATATATATATATATATACATATATATATACTGTACATACAGTATATATATTAACATTTTACATATATATATATATATATATATATATATATATATACACACACACATGCATGCATCCTTTTGTACATTTTGGATATAATAGCTGTGATAATTAAAAATGTATAATAGGCAGGATCATCAGTGGTGTAAATTAGATTCAAGTTATTTTTTTTTCTCTTACGGCACATATGATTTAGAATTTGGGAGTTGCCTTTATCTGTGGGTCAGACGTAGCATTTCCTGAAGAATGCAGTCAAGGTTTCAACAATGGCAGCAGAAAGAGGCTAATATTTCATCTTCTATTGCAGAGTTATTTGGCCAAGAAAGGCTGCCTTCACTAGCAAGGCAGGAAGAGAATCCCAATCTTATTGTGCTTCTCTATTTATTGCACTTAGCAGCCTGTCACGATGAAGTCAGCCCATTGGAAGGTGGTGGCCTTATAAAGATCAACAAAGGACACCTTAGTAAGCAGGCGTTAGCACTTTTAGCTCAGTTAGCATTTAGACTTAAAAAAAAAGATTTGATTTCTAATGTGGTTCTGTGGGGTCACTGAGGTTTAAAGCTTAAGTTTAGTAATAAAAAAAATCCTTTACAACTTTAGTTACATAACTTTCCTGTAATTAAGTATATCTCATGATGTGCATTCTCCTGGATTATGTAGAAATCTTCACTGCAGGGCTGCCCTGTCCTCTTCTTGCTGCTGAACAGTGGGGGGATTACAATTTTAGGTCTCTGGGCATAGCTGCTCTAAATATGATCTGATGGGGATACCTTCTCTCCTGTCCTTTCCTCCATGGGGAACAGTTTTTTCACTGGTAGCACTGCTTGTAAGATGATCTGTCAATGGCTGAAAGAATCCTGTGACTGATCAGACTCTCCTTCCTTTAGAAATCATGTCACAGGCAGTGTAATTAGTAAAAGAACATTTTTTTTAATGACTGACGCCCTGTTGGATCATCCTTGGTGCAGCTGAGCCCGAAGTCCTGAAGCTCCCAACCCACTCAGCACTAGAAGATCAGCAGCAGGAAGAGGAGCAGACGAGCAGTATAAAAACAGCATTAATCGCTGTTAAATTCTTTTTAACTAGGCCTTCTACAGGTTCAAATCAAGAACACGAGGACATGACCTCAAACTAACTGGGGGGAAGTTCAAAACTAATCTTAGAAAGTATTATTTTACTGAAAGGGTGGTTGATGATTGGAATAAACTACCAACAGAGGTTGTGAGACAGTCAACAGTAAATGGTTTCAAAGATGCTTGGGATAAACATAAATCTATAGTCAGACAACAAGGTTAATGTAAAAAAAAAAATAAAAAAAAATAAATAAATAAAAAATAAATAAGTAAAAAGGGGCAGACTCGATGGACTACTCAGTCTTTTTCTGCCGTCACTTTTCTATGTTTCTATGTTATGCCATAATGTGGTAGTATGCACACGCTCTTTTCCTGGTCTTCATTCTGGGTTCAACTGTTCAGCCTATTGAAAGGTCAGGGCGCAATAACATTACTCCCCCATGTGCACACAAAAGTCACATCACCACAGCATGCATGGCTCAGTGTACAGTGCATTGAAAAAGTATTCATAACTTTGAAATTTTTCACATTTTGTCATGTTACAACCAAAAACCTAAATGTATTTTTTTTTGGGGATTTTATGTGATAGACCAACACAAAGTGGCACATGATTGTGAAGTGGAAGCAAAATGATAAATGGTTTTCAAAATTTTTTACAAATAAATATCTGAAAAGTTTGGCGTGCATTTGTATCCAGCCTCCTTTATTCTGATACCCCTAACTAAAATCCAGTGAATCCAATTGCCTTCAGAAGTCACCTAATTAGTAAATAGAGTCCACCTGTGTGTAATTTAATCTCAGTATAAATACAGATGTTCTGTGAATCCCTCAGAGATTTGTTAGAGAACCTCAGTAAACAAAGAGCATCATGAAGGCTAAGGAACACACCAGACGGGTCAGGGATAAAGTTGAGGAGAAGTTTACAGCAGGGTTAGATTATAAAAAAAATCATCCCAAGCTTTGCACATCTCACAGAGCACTGTTCAATCCATCATCTGAAAATGGGAAGAGTATGGCACAACTGCAAACCTACCAAGACATGGCCATCCACCTAAACTGAGTGAACCAAAGAAAGAACCGCTGCTCCAGGTGTATCAGCTCACAAACTGAGTGGAGACTCTGGAGTGCCTGCTGCAACTCGCCCCGTGTAAGTCCACTGGTAAAAGAAAGAAGCTGCACATCCAGAAGATTTCCAGGCTTTATTTGGGACAAGGGCACCACAAGTACCAGCAAGCAGTCCGTAGACGCGTTTCACACACCAACCGCGTGCTTAATCATTACGGTCATTATCCGGGTTGGGCAAGGAGAGCATTAATCAGAGAAGCAGCCAAAGGCCCATGGTAACTCTGTAGGAGCTGCAGAGATCCACAGCTCAGGTGGGAGAATCTGTTCTCAGGACAGCCATTAGTCGTGCACTCCACAAATCTGGCCTTTATGGAAGAGTGGCAAGAAGAAACCCATTGTTGAAAGAAAGCCATATGAAGTCCTGTTTGCAGTTTGCTAGAAGCCATGTGGGGAACACCGCAAACATGTGGAAGAAGGTGCTCTGGTCAGATGAGACCAAAATGAAACTTTTTGGCCTAAAAGTAAAACGCTATGTGTGGCAGAAAACTAACACTGCACATCACCCTGAACACACCATCCCCACCGTGAAACATGGTGGTGGCAGCATCATGTTGTGGGGAAGCTTTTCTTCAGCAGGGACAGGGAAGCTGGTCAGAGTTGATGGGAAGATGTATGGAGCCAAATACAGGACAATCTTAGAAGAAAACCTGTTAGAGTCTGCAAATGACTTGAGACTGGGGCGGACGTTCACCTTCCAGCAGGACAACGACCCTAAACATACAGCCAGAGCTACAATGGAATGTTTTCGATCAAAGCATATTCATGTGTTAGAATGCCCCAGTCAAAGTCAAGACCTAAATCTAATCGAGAATCTGTGGCAAGACTTGAAAATTGCTGTTCACAGACGCTCTCCATCCAATCTGACAGAGCTTGAGCTATTTTGCAAAGAAGAATGGGCAAAAATGTCCCTCTCTAGATGTACAAAGCTGGTAGAGACATCCCCAAAAAAGACTTGCAGCTGTAATTGCAGGGAAAGGTGGTTCTACAAAGTATTGACTTCGGGGGGCTGAATACAAATGCACGCCAAACTTTTCAGATATTTATTTGTGAAAAATGTTGAAAACCATTTATCATTTTCCTTCCACTTCACAATTATGTGCCACTTTGTGTTGGTCTATCTCATAAAATCCCAATAAAATACATTTACGTCTTTGGTTGTAACATGACAAAATGTGGAAAATTTCAAGGGGTATGAATACTTTTTCAAGGCACTATACATGACATATGACAGGCAGGGATGAGCATTTATGATGTAAGAGATCAATAGGGTCTGTTCTGTCATAAAAACTCTTCCTGTTAGAAATTTTCTAAAAAGTTAGTTTAATACTACTTTAAAGCAGATCTCCAGTCAAAACTTTGCTGCTCCTTTTTTTTTCTTAAAGTGGTGAAGCATTAGTCCGAATTGCTTAGTCCCCATTGGGGAAATCCCCCCCCCCCCCCTTACTTTTAATGATCACCTATGTCATTGGGACACAAAGTGAAAGTTTAAGGCTGACACGAAGACAGGGTCCTTGAGGTATTTAAGTTAAAAAAGAGAGAGACAAGTCGTAGCTGTCTAGATATTGTATTTTATTTCTCACAATAAAAGATTCATTAGAAGAATAACATTTTTGTGGGTAAAAATGAGGTCCCCTTACATCAGGGCTTAGATTTACTGTGCAGAGGCAATGTGGATGATATATTATTTTAGGAACTCAATTATAATCTAGGCTAGGCTAGCAATCAGAGTGAGCCGAGATTGCGTTCTCCAATTAAAGCCTCAGAACAATAATATCTTGTCCAGATCCTTCTGGCACAATTAATCTTAGCCCTGTTGGAGGGGCGTTTATTATTCTAAAGGCTTCATTGTGGCAAAGGACAATATCTGGGCAGCTATGGCATGGTGCATTCCATTTTAGCCTAACTTAGGTCCAGATCTCTATTCTCAGTATTTTTTAAAGCCCTGAAAAAGGGGTACCCTTGCAATCCCTAAAACACATTGGCATATCTTTTTGATTAACACTTATTCTGGACATCTTATAGTGGATTGGTGCTTTCACAAGAAGGAAAAATCAATTAGAAAACAGCCTATTTTACCTGAAAAAAAGCATTTTTATTTATTTTTGTGTTACCATTGCAGAGTTCCCCTCACTTCTTGTCAGATAAAGTGTTGTCAGCAGGATAGGAAGTGAGAGTAAATATCTCTAATGGAGATATGTAGGAGTGAAAAACAGAGATCTCTTCCCCCTCTCTATCCAAAACCATCCAATAAAAAGCTTTCTTTACCATCATATGGGGACACAGGAGTGTTGGGAATCCTTGAACTGTCAGGTTATACTGCCACCTACAGAAGTTTGGTACACTGGCAAACAAAACAATGTTAAGCCAGCTCCTGTATAACAACTGCCATGCATCTTAGCTATTTTTTGGCTAGCTTTTTATGCTCATTTCTTTCATTTTATTTTTTCATCACTCAAAATACTTGATACTGGATATTTTTTTCTTCGGCAACTTTAGTCAAAACTGCTGCTTGTGCAATTTTCTTTGCAGCAACTATCATGATAGCTGTATCCCCAGCAACAGCTTTGCAGGGCATACCTGTATCCCATTGGACTGGAAGATTGTGGGGAAAGCCTGGAATGTTACCTTTAAGCACTGGAGTCTTTATTGTGGCGCTTTCCAGACATTTGTGTGTCACTTAGCAACAGAGTGCTCCCCAGGTCAAAAGCCACGGCACAGCCAGTTTCTAAGGACTAACATAATGAGTAATGCTGGTCAGCCTGAAACACTAGTAGCTACCTCACAGTTGGTACTGTTGGGTGGTTATGGTTGATGCCGAGAGAACTAGCACTTATATCATCAGCTAAGTGTAGTGTTATGGGCATATGCATGCTCCAGTCTCTTTTCCTGCCATTCCCGCCTAGAGAAAGCACTTTACTTCTGCTACTCTTTCTTCTGAAGTACCTTGTGGATCATCCAGTCTCTGGTCTTGTTCCACTGTTCACCTACAGTGATTTGATAAATTCTGGCCACCTGTGACCCTTATCAGCACCTTGCAACCCTTATCAACAGACAGACAGCATGGATTTATGAAAGACAGAAGTTGTCAAACAAACCTGATTTCTTTTTATTAGGATGTAAGTAAAGCCTTGGACAGAGGGGTGGCTATGTACGTGGTATACTTGGATTTTGCAAAAGCGTTTGACATAGTTTCCCACACATGGCTAATGCGTAAGGTAAAGTCTACAGGCTTGGAAAGATCAGTTTGTAAATGGATAGAAAACTGGCTAAAAGAGTGAATTCAGAGAGTAGTGGTTAATGATTCTTACTCTGAATAGTCTAAGCTTATCAGTGGTGTACCCCAAGGTTCAGTGTTGGGACCCTTACTCTTCAATATATTTATAAATGATATAGGGTCTGGGATTAAAAGTACCATTTCAGTGTTTGCAGATGATACCAAGCTATGCAGTGGAATAACGTCCTTACAGGATGTCTCCAACTTACAAGCAGACCTCAATGCACGGACTAATTGGGCGACTATGTGGCAAATGAGGTTTAATATTGATAAATGTAAAGTTATGCATTTGGGGTCTAAGAATACGCATGCATTGTACATACTAGGGGGAGTACAACTGGGGGAATCCATAGTAGAGAAGGATCTGGGGGTTTTGGTAGATCATAAGCTTAATAATGGCATGTAATGCCAAGCTGCGGCTTCCAAAGCAAGCAAAATTATTTCTTGTATTAAGAGAGGTATGGACTCGAGAGATAGAGACATCATTTTGTCCCTGTACAAATCAGTAAGACCTCATCTGGAATATGCAGTTCAGTTTTGAGCACCAGTTCTCAAAAAGAATATCAGGGAACTGAAGAAAGTGCAGAGAAGGGCAACCAAAACTAATAAGAGGCATGGAGGAGCTCAGCTATGAGGAAAGATTAGAGGAACTGAATTCTCTCTTGAGAAGAGGAGATTAAGGGGGGATATGATAAACATGTACAAATACATAAGAGGTCCATATAGTGAACTTGGTGTTGAGTTATTTACTTTAAGGTCATCACAAAGCACAAGGGGGCACTCTTTACGTCTAGAGGAAAAAAGATTTCATCTTCAAATACGGAAAGGTTTCTTCACAGTTAGAGCTGTGAAAATGTGGAATAGACTCCCTCCAGAGGTGGTTTTGGCCAGCAAGGTAGATTGCTTTAAAAAAGGCCTGGATTCTTTCCTTAATGTAAATAATATAACTGGGTACTAATATTAGGTAAAGTTGATCCAGGATGAATCTGATTGCCTCTCGGGGGACCAGGAAGGAATTTTTTCCCCCTTATAGCAAATTGGATCATGCTTTGCTGGGGTTTTTTGCCTTCCTCTGGATCAACTGTGGGTTAAGGATTGTATGGTTATATATAATATTTTTTTTTTTTGGTTGAACTGGATGGACTTGTGTCTTTTTTCAACCTGACTAACTATGTAACTATCAGCTGCTTGGGTTTGCGATTATGGGAGGGCTTACCTCACTCTGGCCCTAGTTGTTTTCCACTATGCAGTGCAACATGTCTTTTCAAGGACACACAGGAGACAGATCTGTTTTAAAGGGTGACCTCATACCCCTCTATTGCATTTAAGGGCAGTTTCTCGGTATCCCCAGAAGGAACCAATATATGTAATCTAGATCCAACTGTTATAAGGTCATCCTCATTAAAGACCTCTATAGCTCTGCTGCATGAGGCTGAGCCCTTCCCTGTATCCATAAGACCCCTCATATCCACTTTGAATTTGAATCTGCTTGCAGAGGCTGTAATTGCACTCTGGCATCATTTACAGCAGAGTTTTATTCTGACCCTACTTGACCTCCATCCCAATTGTGCCCGGGGCTCCTAATACTATGTGAGTCCTCACAGTATATTTCTGAAGGGACTGCGCAAGTTCCATCTGACTTGTATTTGCAAGGAGTTGTTTCTAACCTGATTAAATCATTTCTTTAGAAGAACTGTAAACAACCTATGGAAACGTGGGCTTCTTCTGACAATATGAAAGAACTGTTTCTCTTTGAAAGGGAATTCATTGCTAAATGGTCTCTGTCCATTGTGGACACTCCAGTCATCTACCTGACAAGTATAACATTGAACAGGTTGATGGTGTTCTTACCTTTCTCTACTTAGGTCTCAGTTTAAATCAATTGTAGTAACTCTGTCTCCGGTGATCTTGGTTTTTTAAACCATGTCACAATGGATCATATTCCTTAAAGGAGACCCCTCCAGCAAAACGTCAAAGCCCTGTGTCCTGGAACTTTCAAGCAAATGTCTGTGCTTCAGCTGTGGTAGCCTTTTATAAGCAACTAAGCTTGTGTTTCATATGGGAACGATTTTGGTTTTACATACCTGAGTATTTTTGTAAGGAATGTCTGGTTCACTTGCCCTTTAAGAGATGGTGTCTCTTTGGACTTGCCCTTGATAATGTCACTTCAAAAGATACTGGTGACACAGGGCACCTTCTGCAATGCGGGCGATTTGTGAATCACCAATGATTGTGGCATTGTTTTGGGGGGGGGGGGGTAAATTTTTTTGGTGTTAACCCTGACATTTAGCCATTTAAAACATTCAGTTTTAGTGCACTGAAATTTCATCCTTTAGGGAACTTTCTTCCACTAATAAAGGAAGCCTACTTTTACAGCCTAAGTGCACCTTATAACTACCTTAATGCCAGGATGTTTCTTGCTATCCAAAAAATTGTGGAAAAAATAAGAACACTTTGTCGTATCATGGAGCTGTTTCAAAATATTTCTTTAGGTAATAAAAAACTGTAGTTATTAAATACCACAAAAAATGATATGCAATTAATTTGGGTACCACGTTGCACAATTAGTCAAACTGTCACAGCACTAAATAATGGCATAGAAAGGAAGGGGGTTTCACATGCTGATATTGAGGTGGTTCAGAAGGATTTAAGGTTAGTATCCTTTCATTTTTCTCAGATTAGAGGTTATTTCCGTTTTGCTATTTGCATTAAATGCTGTGAAAGCTCAAACATTAGGAAGGTAGCTGTCTATCAAGTAACATCCTTTCCTATGTTGAACCTCCTTCTCCCTGAAGTTAAAGGTTAAAAGCATTGAACTTAAATGCTTAGTTCACCCTTTCACTTACCTTCATGTATGATTAGCTGTCTGATTGGTCGGCACCAGCATGTAAATATTTTGACAAATTGGAATAGCTCTGATCCATCATGGAAGCCTTACAGAAAGATATGGAGGAAAAGCGGGGGTTTCAAACCCCCACATAGCTACATTGGCTGCGTGGGCACTGACAGCCACAAAGGTAAGTGCAGCGGGGACTAGGGTGGTGGGGAGGGTATAGAGCATTGTTTCTCAACTCCAGTCCTCAAGGTGCATCAACAGGTCATGTTTTCAGGATTTCCCTCAGATGAAACGGCTGTGGTAATTACTAAAGCAGTGAAACTGTTCAAATCACCTGTGCAAAATAATGGAACTCCTGAAAACATGACCTGTTGGTGCACCTTGAGGACTGGAGTTGAGAAACACTGGTAAAGAGTGTTAGTTAACTTTTTTCATTTTTTTATTAAAAGGTGAACCTACAGTTGTTGATCGGTTAGTCTTTTCCCTTGACCTGTTTTGTCTGTCCAAGCTTCCTTTTCCTGAGCTCAAGGGTTAGGTTTGCTAGCCTTTAGCCTTCCTGCAATTATCCAAATGGTTTCTTCACTATTGGATGTGCACCTTTTTTCTCTGGGACTTGGCCCAGTAACTATATCTTTTTTGTTGGCCACATTAGTCGTTGGTCTAGTTTTCTCACATTCAGGTGGTGTGCATTCCACACATTTTATGATTTATGGCTGGCTGGTCCTCTATTGGCCAGTTGTTGTTCAGTGCTCCTTCAGGTAGCCCATTTTTCCCTTAGTGGTGTTTTCCTGGTCTTCAACACCAGATTAATCCTTGCTGCTGTTTTTCTGTAACAGGAATTTCCTAAGCTGGTTGGCCTTTCTTCATCTAGTTTTTGTTCAGGTCTGATTTCTTCTGATACTCTTTGATGCATAATTTCCAAATTGATGGTTCTAAATGTGGGCTATTCCCCTCCCCTCAGTAGGACTGCTTCTAGATGTCCTGACTGTTTTTCTGAATTTCTACCACTCCTGTGTCTCTCAATGGATTTTAAGAATTTTTTTTTCGGTACAAACATCTTATTTTTAGCTTGACATACACTTTAATCATTGTCAGAGTTATATTTTAACTTTGTTTCCTGACCCTGAAATTAATATTTATTTTACATATACAGCGATCCAGTCCTTTGTTTCAATTTTATATTGAGACTGTTACTAATTTCACATACAGTTCGATTTTTATTCTACAAACATGGCTTTTTTTTTAAGAATTTTAGGTAACTCTCTGTGTCCTCACCATCTTTAAGTCTTTTTGTCAGTCCTGTAGATCTTCGTCAGGATGACTCCCCTCCCCTTATCGGGTGTAAATCTTGGTAGTTAAACCTTTAATACGTAGTTTCTCATAGTCTTCTTTAGTCTGGACTTGTTTTTGATCTACTTCTTTCCGGTTGGTCGAATCCTTTAAGGACAATGTCTTTTTGTCGTCGTTCC
>BLSH010207240.1:899082-914926 GCA_018402905.1 Glandirana rugosa
ATATATATATATATATAGTATACGTTAACAATGTTTTCCATCAACTATTAACTTACAATTTTCCGATTTTTAATCGAATGGTAAAATCAGACGTCAGTGACAGTACAACATTTTGTCATTTTTTTTAAGTTAGGTTTTACCAGTAAACTTCTGCAAGATATGTGGTGATCCAATTCGTCACGGGGGTCTTTTCATTAAAGGACGAACATGTTGACCGAGGCATTAAAAGAGTCGTCAGACGTGACTCTACGTTCAGTATAAAATCCGTAAGGGACGTTGTCCTTAAAACAGAAACCACTGTATGAGTAATTTCACTAACTTTTCCTTTAAAAATAGATTCTTTTTATTGTTTGTACAATCATTCAATTATCAACTACCTTTTGTAACAATTGCATATGATATATATATATATATATTGAGTTTTCCTTTAAGGAATAATTTAGAAAGTAAAATGAGGGCCCTACTATAAAGGTCAGAACTGATGGGTGGCCATGAGAAATCGGATACACAGATCAAACTGCCAGAATTCCTGACAGTCAGAAAGACCACGTTTGATTAGGCTTATCAGCCTTTGCCAGAAATTAAATATCAGTTTTACATGACTTTTAAACTTTAAAGTGCACCTGTGCTTTGCCCATGTCAGCAAAGCAACGGAGCAAATGAAGAATCAAAAAGGGAATGCAAGTATAAGCTGCTTTTACTTTGCCCTGCATTGCCAGAGTAGATGTTCACTTACCTCTCGACTGTCTTTAACCACATGCTGTCCAGGGCAATTTTCACATTTTTCACACATTACAACAGCATTTATTTCTAGAAAATGACTTAGAACCCCTAACCATTATATATTTTCTGCAAACCGCTTAGCAAATGCATTTTTTCAGGAAAAAATAAATTAATTTTAATTCACACAAACACAATATAATAACCAATTTTTGGTAAAAAAATAAAACATGATGTTGCGTGAGTAAACAGATATTATACATGTCAAGACTTAAAAATTGCGTGCGTCTGCCATGAGCAGCAGCCATGAGCTTGTTATACCCATTTGCAGGCTGGAAGCTTTTGTGTGTTTGGCAGTCAGCAAGTGGTTATTGAGACCCTGCTACCAATTTAAAATATAAAAAAATAACCCTTAAAAAGAAGATTATTTAGACTTTCCTGCCCTGACAGATACCCTATGATTCTTCCCACCAGAACAAAGCTTCTGGCATAATCTTTAGCATCTAACATATTCAGGTATATCAGATACCTTGGGCACCCACCGTGCACTGCGATTCCACTAGCCAAGAGGCACTAGTGACATGGCAACTGGCAGGTGGAACCATAGAGTTAGTCGGGAACCAGGCATACCACATATATGGAAGTGTGTCAGATGCTAAAGATTCTATTTGCATTTGCTCTTTAAAAGAGCAAGGATTGACAATACAGCTGTAGTGGCAGGTAAGTATAAATAAAGTCTTCTTTCATAGAGTGTTTAAATTTTTCTGAAATCGTCAATTTAAAGGATGATAATTCTACTTAAAAGAGAAAAAAACATTTAATAATTTCATTTTACAACAACTTCATTGAATTCATAACAGCCTTTGTTCACGCCAGAGTTTCTCTTAGGAATCGACACACTGAAGTGCTTGTCATTCTGAAAGATTTGTGACTCTCTTCAGACATCTATGACAAGCACAAAATACTATGATATGAATGTAAGCAAGTATGATCCTGCTCGGTGCTCTAGGCTGAGTTGTTTGTTGCATAGTTGAAAAGACTGAAGAGGATAGTTTATCAGACTGTTTAAGTTACTCCAAAAAATCCCTCTGTTTTCATCTGGAGGATATATTTATCATATACAGGCTGTCCCAAAAGTCTGGATTCATAGGCAAAAAAAGGTATTTAAAGGTTTTATTACTGTTAATGCCTAAATTGGTGGTCTTGGACTTCACAACACTTTATGTTGAATAAAAGAACGATCAACATGTCTTTGTGTAGCAGAACTGATGTTATTACATAGTTAATCATCAGTTATTCTAATTGTTCTGGGCAGACACCTATAGACTACTGATTTCAGATGACCCCAAAGAAAAAGTTGAGTGGTGCTGGTTCTGGAGATCTAGGAGGACTTTCAACTGGACCTTGCCTTCTAACTTACATGCAAGGAAAAATTGGACTTAAAAATATTCTCTCAGCAACAGCAAAGTGTGGCCATTGTCTTGATGAAAGCATATTTTTTTTTGTCATTCCAACAAATTGAGAGACAAGAAAAGATTGTAGCACAAAGGCTATTTTTCTAAGTTACTATAAAAATATCGCCCAATTATTCTGTCACAAAATACACCTACCCACATTATAATTCATGGATCAGTTTAAAAATGGCCTGCAGCCATCCAGTTTGGGTTTCTTTTCAGACCAGTAACGTGCATTGTGTTGGTCAACACTGCCAATAAGATGAAATGAGAGCTCATCAGTATAAAACACCATTAAAGTGTAAATTAATTCTGGTGTGAAAAAATAAAATTCTATTCAACTATGTATTCTTAACTCAGAAGAGTACCTTCTATTGTTTTCAACCTAATTCATTTTTGTTTCCTTTTTTGCTGCAGTGATCCAACTTCCTGTTAGAGGGTGGCTCTTTTTCTCACTCCCAAAATCGACTAAAGACTATGGACTATAGACTATGGGATTTATAATATGCAAAGAGGAGTGCATTTAACTTCAATAAATGTGCACTGCTCATTCCAAACAAATGAGGGATAGTGAGAAGGAAACTGTGAAGCTCACCAAGAAAATTATAAGGAGGCAGAAAAATACAGAAAATAAAAAAGATTCACAAAAAATAGATTAGAGAGCCATAATGGATGTGTATGGATTTTTTTTTCATTTTAAGATTTTATTAAATCCAGGCATAGAGTTGTACATGACTAACAGTATTAACCATTACAAAGCCATCAGTGTCCCATACCAACACAAATGAAATGAAAATAAAGTCGGTGATATGGTAAAAAAAAAAAAAAAGAAGAAAAAATATTTGCGTAGACAGTAGCCAACTGGATACAAAATTAGCAACCATGTATGAATTATTTCTGAAGAATAGGGATATCGTTTAGTGTCACTTTAATTCCTGCTGTTGTAAGAACCACTCACAATATTCCATATACCTGTCTGTGTCATCATCATGCAGTTCCTGGACCAGCTGCACTTCATAGGTCTCAAAATGATGTTTTCTCATAATTCAATGCACATTGATCCAGACTTGTGGAACATCCTGTATATTCAGCATATACTAAAGGTGTAGTCAGGGTAATTCTTCCCAATACACAAAATTCCACGTTCTGCTAAAGTTTAATTCACACAAGCATCTATCTTACTGCACTTGACATAAAACTTGGCACTACGTTAAGGTATAACTCCAGCCAAACTTGTATTTTTTTGCAGATAGAGCAGGAAAGGGTTAGAGCATGTGTCACTATTGAGGAAATGTCCTCTTGATTTCTGTCAGCACAGGAAATAATAGGATCTCCCCAATGGGGACACAGGGTAGGAAAATGTTAGAACTGCTGACAGTGCTTTAGATGGTGTCTATGCCTTTATGTCATGCTCATAACCACTCCTGTCATGTCATTTCTTGTCCTGGTGTCAAATGGACAGGATGTCCACAGCGGGGTCACAAAAAAAAAAAAAAACTGGCAGAAATTATAATTCTTCCCCACCCCACTTTTATCCGGAGTTTGTAAAGTGGCCATATAGCAGTGTTTTCTGGATAGTGTTAGTTGTCCAGAAACTCTGTAACACCTGCATTTCTTGTAAGTGCAAGGCATAACATTATGCTATACATGAAAAAATTGTTAGTGGATCTTATAGTGCTTATAAATACCAATTGTATTCTATACATTTTTTGTTTTTTATTATTGTGCATCTTAAGAAAATGGAGTAATATGGTTTGATAAAGGTGATAAATGAATTTATTTTGTTATAAGGCTATTTAGATGTCTGGAACATTTTACTATAATGAGTAATATAGGGGAAATTATTATGTTCTGACTCAGAATATCTAAATTCACCTTAATAACACTCACTGAACACAACACTCTCCATGTGTAATTGATGGGAATCTACTGATTGAAAGATAAGAAAGTTATTTACTGGAAAGATAAGAAATAAGAGCTATTATTTTTTGAACTTTAGAAATCAGAAACTTTAGCTATCAGATTTACTGTATGTGAAATTTAGGATGCTTTGCAAAACATAGTCTTCAGTACATCCAAAGAATAGACTGGATGATATATGATAGATGTATTCTTCAATCTGATACATCAGGCTTCATCTGGTAAACTTGTAGCACAGTAAGGCCTTCTAAAAAAAGGTTTTCACATGCATCTTTCTAAAATGTAACTGCTTTAATACCTTCTCACCATAACCTGTAGGATTATGCTGTTCCAGTGGACGCTCCATACGGGGCGCAGGGGCGCTGCCCCCTATCCATGCTTCCTCCCCCCTAATCTATATGCGGGACGCTGGACGCATGGATTCCAATGTGGTTTTTTTTAAGCACATGATTAGAGCCTGAGCACTATTCACTATTGTCTTCTTTCTTCTCCACCCCGCCAATCAGGAGGCTGGAGGAGCGCCATTGGCTGAGAGGAGAAGCAATTGAATGGGCCAGTACCGGGGGTGGGGAGGATGTATGAAGATCTGGAATATGGCTGTCACCATCGGCTCTGCATCCGTCATCAAGAGCCCGCATGTGTACCTACCCCCCGTTGGGGGGGGGATTTTCGGGTGGTCTGTTTGTTGCCACTGGCCACCACTGGACCCAAGCCTTACTCCATAGAAGCAATGGCATCCATACATACATGCTGATGATGATGGCCAAATAGCCTGCAACACCTGTAGGCAGCTTGGAATAAATGGCACTATAATAGTAAGGTCAGCATTAAGATAAATTCCAGGCATGCTATATTTTTACATTCCTGCTTGAACCAATGTAACTATACATATATCATACCTGGCTGATGCCCCTGGAAGCTGGAAATCACTGAAGTAGACACCACTATTTCAGTGATCTAGACTTGCTTCCGAGTCCCGTGCTGATGCTTTGTGAACACAGGAGGTTGGCAGTTCAGAACGGACTCCATTTAGAGATTATTTAGCATTTTCTAAATGAATGCAAAGCATTCTCTAATTGGATGAGATGGAGAGCCAGGGAAGTGATTTCACACTCTCCACCTTGTCCAATTAGAGAACACTTTGCATTTACTGTATTTGCAAAATGCAAACATTCCCCCGAATATTTACAATGCATCAGCCCAGCCACTCTGCACAGGACACAAAAGCAATTGGAGATCACAGGAGTAGCAGTGTCTACTTCATTGATTTCCAGCTTTTTGGGATATCGTCCAGGTTTGGTATATACATAGCTACATTGGGACATGCTTGACCAATGTAACTATATAAAAATATAACATGCCTGAAATTCTTCTTTAAGGACAGGTAACTAGAATTTGCAGAATGAAAACTTAGCAATGGTAGCCTCCATGCTTCTAGCAGAAAAGGTTTCTGATGAAGAATGGCAAACAATACTACAGCTATTTTTTTTAACTGTGTTACTTCTGTGAATTGATACATTAGGTAAAGCTGTACTGAGTACATTTCCTTAGTTATCGGTTTAGGAGGGACACCAAATCTGTACAGTGGTACCATGCCAGGTATGTGAAACCCAGAACGCTCTGAGCTCACCAAGCTCCTGACTCAGCTGGCATATTGTGTAATACCGCATAGGGGCTCCATGAACAGTGGCCTCTTTCGCTTGTTGATCCACTTTAGCAGCACACTCAGCTTTTTCCAATCAAACTGTTTATTCCCTCAGAGCATAGCCATTGTCTGTAGCTTGGCTGCTAATGAAATACGTGGCTAGGAAATTGATGCTTTTTGGAAGAAGCGTATTAGGAACACATGGATGGATAGACAATATATTGACAATTTAAATTCACAGCTCATCTGGGTACTTAGCTAAATTCTGGCTGAGCAGCACTAAGATTTGCTTCCCCTTTGTTCTCTATTATTTTATACAGTTACATCGAGCTTAAAAATAACATTAAAACCAAGCTAAGTAGAATAAAACAGGAATACAATTTGCAAGGGCTGCATGTTTGTTTAATTGAATAGACATTGCACATTTTAAAGTGAGAGTGTACCTTGAGTTTTTTTTTTGGGATACTTGTACAAAATTAAACCTATTTAATCTTTCTTCTTAATTTTTCCCATTCTTTATTTCTATTTCCCATTTTCCCCTTTGATAGTAAAAAATCTAATTAGAACCTAATAATAAGAGTTTCCAACAATTTGGTCTGTACAAGCAGTCCCCGGGTTACAAACAAGATAGGGTCTGTAGGTTTGTTCTTAAGTTGAACTTGTATGTAAGTCGGAACAGGCACATTTTTTAAGTGTAACTCCAGCCAAAAAAAGTTTACGTTTTTCGCATAGCATAGGTAAGGGGTATATTTGTTTTGCTGTCTGTGGCCCTGTTCAGAATATTTCACCTCACTTTCTGTCCCTATGACAATTGGATTTTGAAAATTTTGGGTTGTTGTGGAAACAAGGATTGGTGATAAAGCTTCAGTGGAGACACTTTTTTCCCATGATAGCTCTTACAGGATTGAATTTCCATTCCTAGGGGTAGATTTCCTCTCACTTCCTGTTTTCTCCTAACGTTTGTAAGTAGGAGTCGTTTGTAAGTTGGATGTTTGTAACCCAGGGACCGCTCACAAGCATTCTACCTTAATCATACAGTACAAGATTTAGGCATCTTATTTAATACACCATGTGTTATATTCTTATGCCTTCAGGTGATACAAGCCTTTTACCCATTGTGTATGATTAAAGGGGTTGTAAACCCTCATTTTTTTAAAATTAAAATAACAAGCATGCCTATATTTACTTGCTCTGTGCAATGCTTTTGCACAGAGCAGCCCCAATTCTCTTCCTAGGGTTCCCCACCGGCGCTCCAAGCCCCTCCTCTTCTTTGGATGCCCCCACGGAAACCCACTTTCCATTGGGCACCCATGCGGGCTTGTTCCCAAGTCCCGCTGCTTCATTCATTGACACAGAAAGCGTGACTTGGCCCTGCCCCCCCGCGTCACTGCTTATGATTCACAGTAGCAGGAGCCATCGGTCCAATGAAAAGAGAGACAGTGGCTGGAGCCACTGCGCTCCTGCACATTGCTGGATCGTATCCGGCTCAGGTAAGAAAAAGGGGGCTCTGGGGGGGAGCTGCAGTATAGAAGGTTTTTCACCTTAAAGCATAGAATGCATTAAGGTGAAAGACCTTAAGACTTTACAACCACTTTAAGATGCCGGTGTCCTGTACTGTACTCCAAGATATGGGATTTGGTATTTTATTATTATTTTACACTGTTATGCACACTCAGGAGTTGGAAAACAGCAGGGCTTATCAAATAAGGTGCAAGAGCAGGGGAAAAAAACTGAAAATTGTATATCAAATACCGCAATTTTCCTTTCCTGATTAACTCCATATCAGACCCCCACACCCTGAACGGCGTTACATGACTAGAACTTTGTCCATAGGGTGGGAGTCTGCGCTGACATGGAGCTTGTCAGGAAAATAAAATTGTATTGTATTTGATATCCAATTTTCCGTTTTACTTCCTCCGGGAAATAATTAGATACAAGGGTGGGATGCTGCTAAATTAGTTTAATTATGGCCACCAGCCACAGAAATCATAGTTTTGCCAAATGTGGCTGTGGCTAACAATGGGGTCAATGCGGTAGTGAGAGACAAACATGTGTATGGGTAACCAGGTTGCTGTCTTACATAAGACCTCTGGAGATATACCGCTTGCGGCTGCCCATGATGTTAAAACGCTCATCATGGAGTGAGCCGTTATTCTCTCTTTAGGTGTCATGGCAATTGACTTTACGAGCCAGGCGGCGATGATCCTACTGGAGGCCTTATATACCTTGCGTATTCCGTTGGGATTTCGAACAGGTAGTCCGAGATTCTAACGCTAGAGGTTGCTTCATGGTACACTTTCAATGTTCTGCCCACATCCAGTGGGCTGACTTCTTGTCTGTCCTCCCGGAAATAGGTGGGTAGCACTATCTCCTGACTTAGTTGAAACTTGGTGGCTACCTTAGGAATGAAGTCTGGCATTAGCCTTAGAATGACCCTACCTGCCCCGAAGGACGTAGCCCCCAGAGCTACTATTTCCGAGACCTTCCTTGCCGACCACATAGAGGAAAGAAAAGGACCACCATTCAGCACGTGGGGGTCAAATTTATGAGTTGGGTCCTGATTACATGGGGGTGGGCAGGGTCTTACCCGGAGGTGGCTGACATGGAGCTGTCAGGAACTACTATATCACACTTGCATGGCAAGCTAGCATGAGTGTGTGAATGTGTATGCACATAAACATAAAGATCTCTGAACCTATGTAGCAAATTATCCAATGATGTTCAGTGCTTATGTCCTAGTTTGCTATGATCATTGAACACCAAACTAAGTTTTTAGGGAAATTCACATTTTTATTGTAAGTATGCCACTATAGAGGACTTACGCACAATGTGGATGCTTAGTAAATATTATTATTGTGAGGTTATGATTTGATTGCGCACACCAAATTATGTGCCGGTATATGTGTGTGATACCTAGCTAGATATCACCCGGTTTGCCAATGCTGATAGCCAGCAACTGACACTTTATATAATGGAAATCACTTGCTTGCTGAATGAAAGTCTGCATAATCTCCAGCACTGGTGGGAGAGTAGTGATGGAGCTATATTTAACTGATGTAGTCATCGAGGGACTGACACCATAGGAGAAGACGAGTGAACTCAGGCCCATTCAGACTAATGCACTGCAAACACTTGTTAAAATGTAATTTTAAACACGTTACCACAGTGAACTTGCCATGGTGCAATGGTACCCTTAGTACAATAATCCAATGCTACATCTGACAAAATTTTGCAGACCTGATTGTGGAGCATTAACAGCACACATTTTAAAGCACAACGCAACGTATGTTTATGCACGTTAGTTACCACAACATAATAGACCAGCCCGGTTTGAATGGGACGCTAGGGATTTTTTCTGGTGTCCTGACCTTGAGATGCTATAAATAGGGCTGTTTTTTGTTGTCATTTTACCGATTTTGCTAATAAAAGCTATGCTTTATCAAGGACGTATGTCAGGTGCATGTCTTTCTATCTTGGGTCAGTGTCCTGACCTTCATACAGAAGAGTTGCCCCTAGTTAAATACAGCAGTTCATATAAAATACAATTTTCAATATGATGTATATGTACTGTATATCAAAGTGTAGTGCTCCTATTCCTACCTTCACTATAGTTAGTTAGGGGGACGAATAAGAGTGCTACACATTTTGTATACATTATATGGAGGTCTGTTTTTTTAGGTAATTGTTGGGTGCTACAGCATTAAATATGTTTAGGTAGAGTGCAAAAGGATCTTGTTAGAGATATTTTAGACATTAAAGCGGAGTTCCACACTGTTTTTTGTTTATTAAAAGTCAGCAGCTACAAAAAGTGTAGCTGCTGACTTTTAATAAACAGTAACTTACCTGTCTCCCGGTCCAGCGACAGCTGCTCCCAAAGCCTCGCTCATCTCCCCGCTCCTCCCGACAGCCCCGCCATTCCTATTGTGGGCACCCGGCCCGGCTTCACGGCCGGGCACCCACTGCGCATGCGCGAATCGTGCTGCGCATCCCTAGTGGCCAGGCAATCTTCTGGGACCTGTGACGTGTCCCAGAAGATTGCCAGGAGGGAGGGGCCACCTAGGAGGAGAGGAGGAGTCGCCTAGGCGGCCCAGAGGCGGAAGGTGGAAGAGGGACAGGAAGTCCCTCTGAAACCTGGGGACACACTCCCCCCCCAAAAAAATTACATGCCAAATGTGGCATGTAAGGGGGTGAGGCGTGCTTAAAGCGGAAGTTCCATTTTTGGGTGGAACTCCGCTTTAAATACGAACTTGGGTTTTTGTTTGGCACAATTTATTTTGCTCTTTCATACATCTTAGTCGCCCTTTGTCATAGGAGCCAAAGGTGGATTAGAGGCTGACAGTCCTTTGAAGCAGTTACAAACCATTAATAAGAAGGCCCTCTGTCCAAGCTCAGTATTGTTGTGAATCTCAGTAGTAATAGTAAAGCGATATAAGGAAAGGGAAAAAGCAGGGGCTAAACCTGGCTTTTTAAAAATATTTATTTTATTAGAAATTACAGCAATATATATGCAAATTGGTAAATTCTGTGGCCGGGACCAAGAAAACTTAAAGGGAAAAAAACACCTCCATATCACCATATATTGTTTTAATAAGTTACCTGTATTACATGCCTGGGAATTTTACAATTAATTCAGTAGAAACCAACAGTAATATTTGTTCCCCTATGTCTTCTATTTTACTGTAGGTCCTGGAAGAAAACATGAAACTGGAGTGTAAATGTCATGGTGTATCTGGATCCTGCACCACAAAAACATGCTGGACAACACTGCCAAAATTCAGAGAGGTGGGATTTCTTCTAAAGGACAAATACGGTGAAGCTGTTCAAGTGGAGCCAGTGCGTGCCAGCCGAAATAAGCGGCCAATGTTTCTCAAGATTAAAAAGCCTTTGTCCTACCGCAAACCCATGGACACAGACTTGGTGTATATTGAAAAATCCCCAAATTATTGTGATGAAGACCCAGTGAGTGGTAGTGTTGGGACGCAAGGCCGCATGTGCAACAAGACAGCTCAACATGTCAGTGGTTGTGACTTAATGTGCTGTGGGAGAGGGTACAATACACACCAGTACTCCCGGGTGTGGCAATGTAACTGTAAATTCCACTGGTGCTGTTATGTAAAATGTAACACATGCAGTGAACGAACAGAGGTGTTTACCTGTAAATGAGAAAATATCCTGAAACAGAATGCTTTTCAGCTTTGGGAACTTTTGCCGTACTTTTGCACAGAATCTCAAGCCACGTACCGCAAATTGGAGGTCTATTGCTCTTACGTCTTTTAGGAGCTCAAGCGAACAGATCCCTGTTGTCTTTCATTTGAGAACTATTGAGATCGCTCATCCAGAGACAGCTTAACAATCTAGTAGATTCTTACTTACTTCTGATAGAGAGAATTACTAGCACAGGGGCATAAAGATGAGGATAGGAAGGGCTCTCCATACCTTAATTCATTCAGTTATGCATTCCATAATGGAACCCACTTCAAACTGAGTGATGTTGTACAAGTAGGTGAGGCGCGTATTCTGTTTTATTTTCTTTGTCTGGATACACATGAATAGTCAAATGGATCAGATATTCATTGATAGTTCACACCTAAAAGTTTGTGGTTAGACATACTGGAAATATAGGATATATCCTGGAAAAAGACGGATATGAAAAAACAGCTGCCATTTTGAAAGAGAGATTAGGACGGGCTAACAATGAACATGTGTGAATTTCTGCTTCAAGTGTGCATTATACAGATTAAGGTTGTAAATGCTCAGAACTTTGTTACCACCATTTCAGATTGGCTGTAGTGGTTTTTTCCTCCTGACCAATTTTTTTCCTTTTGTTTTTCTTTTTTTAAAAGGCGCTGTTATCTATATATATATAAATATATATTAATTATTTTTGTTGGCACATGGACTATAAATGTTAGCATTGAATATTTAACAATATATTTTAGAATAAACTAATATTAATTTATTTAATAAATAAACCTACTGCCATGTGCAACTGTTCTGTGCGAAAAAAAATATATAATTGATTAGGGAATTAAAATGCTGTCTTGGGAAACTGGAGATGTACATAGTATATATAACTCAAATCCCACTTATAGCTGTGCACAAGGGATAATCTTGTTACTTTTATGTGGTGAAAGCAGACATCTTTACATTAATACTTTAATGCTGTTTGCTGCTAGCTGTCTGGAAACTCATTTATCAATATTTAATTGTTTGATTGTTTATTTTCTTTTTTCTAAATTAAGAAATTTGGATTCCATTTGTTGGAATGTTCCAGACAAAAAAAAGGAAAAAAGGACCATATGGAAAAAAAGAGTATATTTTGTAAGAGACTATTTTTATATGAATATTTTATTTATATTATGTCTGCTTGTATAATTCCATAATCATCAGTTTCTCAATAAAAAACACCTTATACCTAATTTCCGGTGTTTGAAAAAATCAGTTCAAATTTAGTCCGTAATATACAACTTCACTAAATATTTTTTGTAAATCAGAATCTTCACTCAAGATGTATCTTTATTTCCTCCTTTAACTTTGGATTAACAATTAATAGATGGCGTGTGTGTTTCTTGTTAGGCACTTTGGCAGAATACACACAATAGACAAAGGTCATTTAACATTCATATGATCACATGGCTTAAATTTGTGATTAGCATTAAATTTTTGCTTGCTGATCCCATTCGGAAGAGGAAAAAGAAAAATCCGAATTTGCTTCCCACATGCATCAGTCATTAAACTCTAGGTTTTCTATTAGCAAATGTGCTGCGTATGCTGCCTATTAAATCTCTATATTGTGTTACTGTCAAATTTGATTTTATCAGTGACAGACTATAGACTATGACTGTACAAACTAACTTGACATACTCTGTCTGATTCTCACAGATAGCACACAAAGCTTACAGGTTTTTCAGCCAACTGCTTTGAGCGCTTGCCCGCTTTGTGCCTTAAAAAAATAATATGCAATGTTAAACAATTTCATCCTAATAACAATGCCATACAAAAAAAAAAGAAAAAAAAAAAAAAAGAAAAACTGTCCTCCTTACACTCAATTAACAATTAGAACAGTATTTTTTTAATCCTTAGGTCCATTATATTTTTAATTTCACAAACAGTGTTAGACCAGTGTACATCAATATATAAGATGTCAGAATAGATTTTAGATTAGATTAATTTATTGTCAGACTACTGAGCTGGTTAAAGAAATATAATGCAAATATTTTTATAACTTTTTTTGTTTTATTAACTACTGAAATATAATGCACAATGCTGATAGTTCTGGTAAGAGGGTATAGAATGGGTGTTTCTTTGGACAAAATAGCTTCTCTATAATTCACTCTGGATTTCATTCTCTTTCTGGAAAAAAGCACCAATGGCTCTTTGGAAGTCAAAAATAGTTTTGGGATTTTGAAAAATCATAAATGTCTTGTGTAAGATGGCTTCTTCCAGAATTTGTTGGGTTTTCTTTTCATTCAACCATTAATTTACAGTGTGGATTCAGTTCATCAATCCATTTTAGTTACAATAAAAACTTGGATCTCAAGCTTTGTTTTTGTTGTGTTGTTTATTGATGGTTGATTTACTTCTTAACGGGTCTCTCAGACTTGTTGAGCTAATTTAACTACTGGCTGCTAATATTTCTTGGCACTCTCTAGTGAAAGTTCTGAATCTGCTAAGAAACATCCCATATAAATAATCAATTCCCTTTCTTTAGGCTGCTGTAGGTGGGAGTTGCTGGAAGCAAAAAAACAAATTCACTGTATACTTTACCATCCACTAGAACGAAGAAGTAGCATTGTTTTCTTCAGAAGTGTTTCACAAGTCAGTCCAAAAGCATATTTTTAGGGTATATGCAAGACAATATTGAAAGTAAAGCTTTGAGATGCACACAGAGAATGCAGTCCATCTGGTCGGGTCTATGTTTTTTCATGAAGGCATTGCTGTAGTACACCAGTCCATCCTCTGCCTTTTGTCAATTGTATGATGATCAAAAAATTAATTCTGCTAAAAGCCAATTTCCAGCCTCCTCCCCAGAGGTCATGCCAACATGTTTTTTATTATTATTATTTTTTTATACTTACCTTTTTCAGATGTTTTCAGACTAGTCACATGACCTGCAGAGTCCTTTACCTCCTTTACCTGTTTCTTCTCTGGCTTTGGGTGGGCCTCAATTATGAAGAACAATTGGGTGACCTGATGACATCATCTCCATTCTCTGCATCATTGTATTGTAAATCTGGGGCACTGTGGTGATGCTTCACCCAAGGTGATGACTGCCTGCACTCACCGAACGTGGGTTGAATAACACTGGGCATCATTCTACCCGGAAGAGGAGAAGAGCACCGTAGAAGAGGAAGTGAGTATTGCCACCTGACTTGCTTATTATTCTTACAACAAGTAGGGTGGAGTATCTAAAAAAAATACAAATCCTGAAATTAAATGAGTTATTTTCAAATAATGTGGTTTTCCTGCTATCTCGCATACTAAAAGCCTAATGTCTCAATGTGTGAACACCAAGAGGTTCTATAGAAACCACAAATTATAGCAAGCCAGCTGCTCACAGCAATTGAGTCTCAGTGCTAGAAGCTACAGGACATATTAGTTCCCTTTTTCACAGCCTGTAGCTGCCAGGTTCTGTAGAACTACAAGTCTCGCCAATCATCTGTCACCACTCTATATAGCTATAAAGCATTTGCTACTTAGCAGTGCAAAGTTCCTGTCACTGCGATCATTTAAAGATAGGTACATTGTAGCGGATATACACTATATTACCAAAAGTATTGGGACACCTGCCTTTACTCGCACATAAACTTTAATAGCAACCCAGTCTTAGTCCATAGGGTTCAATATTGAGTTTGCCCACCCTTTGCAGCTTTAATAGCTTCAACTCTTCTGGGAAGGCTGCCCACAAGGTTTAGGAATGTGTCTATGGGAATTTTTGGCCATTCTTTCAGGAGACCCATTTGTGAGGTCAGGCACTAATGTTGGAGAGAAGGCCTGGCTTGCAGTCGGTGCTCTAATTCATTCCAAAAGTGTTCTATCGGGTTGAGGTCAGGGCTCTGTGCCGGTCAGTCAAGTTCCTCTACCCCAAACCCGCTTATCCATATCTTTATAAACCTTGCTTTGTGCACTGGTGCTCAGTCATGTTGGAACAGGTAAGGCCCCAAACTGTTCTCACCAACTTGGGAGCATGAAATTGTCCAAAATGTCTTGGCATGCTGATGCCTTAAGAGATCCCTTCACTGGAACTAAGGGACCAAGCCTAACTCCTGAAAAACAACCCCACACCACAATCCCCCCTCCACCAAATGATTTGAACCAGTGCACAAAGCAAGGTCCATAAAGACATGGATGAGGGAATTTAGGGTGGAGAAGCTTGACTGGCCTGCACTTTAACCCAACAGAACACCTTTCGGATGAATTAGAGTGGAGACTGAGAGCCAGGCCTTCTCTCCAACATCAGTGCTTGACCTCACAAAGGCGCTTCTGGAACAAAGGTCAAACATTCCCATAGATACGCTCCTAAACCTTGTGGACAGCCTTCCAAAAAGTGTTGAAGCTGTTATAGCTGCAAAGGATTGGCCAACTCAATATTGAACCCTACAGACTAAGACTTGGATGCCATTAATGTTCATGTGTGTGTAAAGGCAGACGTCCCAATATATATATATATATATATATATATATATATATATATATATATATATATAAACGAAAAAAATACAAAAATAAAAAAATTTTTATAAATGTCAATAAAGGGACAGGGGTAAAAAAACATCCCGTGAACGGGATGGGAATGGGGGTAAAATGAAGGAAAACGTCGGGAGACCCCGAAAGGTCCTGAAAGGATGTCGGTAAAAACACGGATTTTCAAGCCCAGGGGTAACTAAAGTTACCCCAAGCAACAGGCACGCTAGCAAGCCCAAGGCAGGCCTGGGCCTGGGCCTGAAACAGGGCTTCAAGCCTGCCTGGTCGTCTTGGGCTTGAAGGTCCACAAGCGAGTTGAGATGAATGCTCGTGTTGATATATATATATATATATATATATATATATATATATATATATATATATATATATATATATATATATATATATATATATATATATA
>BLSH010207240.1:919517-934857 GCA_018402905.1 Glandirana rugosa
ATCTGTCCTCAGAGCAACAGCACAGACAGCAGTAGTAAAGTAATCTATCTCAGGATGCAGGATCAGGTCTTAAAATGGCTAAAATCTGTCCCTCACGCCGTCAGCTACCTTTCCCTATACTAACCCAAGGAGCATGTGACTGCAGCACTGTGACTCCAGCTTATAAAGAGGCTGGGTCACATGATGCACCGGCCAATCACAGCCATGCCATTAGTAGGCATGGCTGTGATGGCTTCTAAGGGCAAACCAGTGAAACGCTTGTTGATTGGCTGCCCTGCAGCTTCTCAACACGTGGAGTAAAATAGCAGAACCCCGGACCGAACCCGAACGATTTTTGAAATGTCCGGGTCCGGGTCCGTGCCACGGACACCCTAAAGTTCGGTACGGACCCGAACGTTACAGTCCGGGTTCGCTCAACACTACTCGTAAGTTTACATACCCTGACAGAATTTATGATTTCACAAAAACTTTACTTACACTCATGGTTAGTGTTTGGCTGAAGCCATTTATTATCAATCAACTGTGTTTACTCTTTTTAAATCATAATGACAACAGAAACTACCCAAATAACCCTGATCAAAAGTTTACATACCCCAGTTCTTAATACCGTGTATTGCCCCCTTTAACATCAGTGACAGCTTGAAGTCGTTTGTGTAATTTGTGGATGAGGCTCTTTATCCTCTCGGATGGTAAAGCTGCCCATTCCTCTTGGCAAAAAGCCTCCAGTTCCTGGAAATACTTAGGCTGTCTTGCATGAACTGCATGTTTGAGATCTCCCCAGAGTGGCTCAATGACATTGTGGTCAGTAGACTTAGATGGCCACTCCAGAACCTTCACTTTATTCTGCTGTAGCCAATGACCGGTCGACTTGGCCTTGTGTTTTGGATCAATGTCATGTTGGAATGTCCAAGTATGTCCCATGCACAGCTTCCTGACTGATGAATGCAAATGTTCCAACAATATTTTTTGATAACATACTGCATTAATGTTGCCATCAATTTTGACCGAATTTCCTGTGCCTTTGTAGTTCACACATCCCCAAAACATCAGCGATCTACCTCCGTGTTTCACAGGCCTTGTTGACTCCTCTCCAAAAGTAGCGTTTATGGTTGTGGCCATAAAGCTCAATTTTGGTCTCATCACTCCAAATGTCTTTGTACCAGAAGGTTTGAGGCTTCTCTGTGCTATTTGGCATATTGTAAGCAAGATACTTTGTGGCATTTAGTAGGCATAGTAATGGCTTTCTTCTGGCAACTTGACCATGCAGCCCATCTTTCTTCAAGTGCCTCCTTATTGCGCATCTTGAAACAGCCACACCACATGTTTTCAGAGTCCTGTATTTCACCTGAAGTTATTTGTGGATTTTTCTTTGCATCCCAAACAATTTTCCTGGCAGTTGTGGCTGAAATATTAGTTGGTCTGCCTGACCATGGTTTGGTTTCAACAGAACCCCTCATTTTCCACTTCTTGATTAGAGTTTGAACACTGCTGATTGGCAATCTCAATTCCTTGGATATCTTTTATATCCCTTTCCTGTTTTATACAGTTCAACTACCTTTACCCGCAGATCTTTTCACAATTCTTTTGCTTTCCCCATGACTCAGAATCCAGAAACATCAGTGCAGCACTGGATGAAAGATGCAAGGGTCTGCCAGGAGTCCAGAAACTCCTTGACCTTTTATACACACACGCTAATTACAAACAAACAAACAGATCACAGGTGAGGATGGTTACCTTTAATAGCCATTCAGGACCCTTTGTGTCAACTTGTGTGCATGTTATCAGGACAAAATCACCGGGTATGTACATTTTTGATCAGGGTCATTTGGGTAGTTTCTGTTGCCATTTTGATTTAAAGAGTAAACACAGTTGATTTATAATAAATGGCTTCAGCTAAACACTAACCATGAGTGAAAAATGTTTTTGTGTTATCATTCATATTCTCTGAAACATTGGCCAAGAAATCATAAATTCTGCCAGGGTATGTAAACTTATGAGCACAACTGTATATACATATATATATATATATATATATACAGTATCTCACAAAAGTGAGTACACCCCTCACATTTTTGTAAATATTTTATTATATCTTTTCATGTGAGAACACTGAAGAAATGACACTTAGCTACAATGTAAAGTAATGAGTGTACAGCTTGTATAACAGTATAAATTTGCTGTCCCCTCAAAATAACTAAATTCACAGCCATTAATGTCTAAACCGCTGGCAACAAAAGTGAGTAAACCCCTAAGTGAAAATGTACAAATTGGGCCCAAAGTGTTAGTATTTTGTGTGGCCACCATTATTTTCCAGCACTGCCTTAACCTTCTTGGGCATGGAGGTCACCAGAGTTTCACAGGTTGCCACTGGAGTCCTCTTCCATTCCTCCATGATGACATCACAAAGCTGGTGGATGTTAGAGACCTTGCGCTCCTCCTTGGCCAGTCCATCACATTTACCCTCAGCTTCTATAGCAAGGCAGTGGTCGTCTTGGAGGTGTGTTTGGGGTCATTATCATGTTGGAATACTGCCCTGTGGCCCAGTCTCTGAAGGGAGGGGATCATGCTCTGCTTCAGAATGTCACAGTACATGCTGGCATTCATGGTTCCCTTTTAATGGATGTAATTAATGGTCATAGTAAAATGCCTATTTCAACGGTGTCACATGCATGCTTTATACACATTTATGCTATTAGCCTATTATATACATATATTCCTTACTCAGACATGCTCGTCAGATTGAATACTTTCATACTTTCTTGGTTTGCTGCTAACAAACAATAAGGGAAGAAACAGATGATTTCTAAGATGGCGCCTCCGGGAAGAAGCCGCACCCAAGACAGAAGGTTATTATATCCTGGAAGAAACTTATACTCATATAGATACATCCAATCATGAACTTATATGTTCTTTTGCTTAATGTTCATTTGTGTTACGACTATCAGGCATTTCCTGTAGCGCCTAGTAAACTCTTTATAAGCTTAAAAAGAGGAACAAATAAAGCAGAAATATCTTGGCTCTGAACACTCGTGTCAGCGTCTGCGATCTCTCTCCGCGTGTGCACACATTGTATTGAAATTAGGCCAGAGGCAGATATAATTCTGACGGTACTGATCCATGTCCAAAACAACCTCAACTGTAGCTCCCCAATGCCGGCAGCCCTCATGCAGCCCCAGACCATGACACTCCCACCACCATGCTTGACTGTAGGCAAGACACACTTGTTTTGTACTCCTTGTAATGATATCACGTGCTGGACGCACGAAAACCGGCTGGCATTTTGTGCAAGGTCAGCCATGACGGTTTTAGCTTAGGACAACACTACCCGACCCCACTCCTTTTTCCCCCTCCCTTCAGGTTAGGAATTCCTGTGTCATCTTGCAAGGCCAAAAAGGTTTGGATGTGTTTTGACAGGCCTGATCATAAACAAATAAACCAGATCCATTAAGAGATAGCACAGGATGCCTTTGATAATGAGTGTCATAAAAGAGAGGCACTCAGGCAGCTGTGACCTTTTTAGAGACCACTAATCAATTTAAAGCTTAGACATTCACCCATGTCTCATAACTCCATACAGGAACATGACATCTTAATAAAAAATACATAGCTGAATGCTGAATTGGATACGGAACAAATGGAATCCAAACATCCATAAGTCCGGTCATATGGGGGACACCTGGTAGTTTCTGTCCCTCCCAGGGTAATGGAATAGTGACAAACCTGCCGTGTTTGGACTTATTTTAATGCAACTTTCATGCTGAGCTCGAATTCCTTAGTGTTGGGTCTGCTCTGTGATCATATCCCGAGATATGATTTTGATACAGAAAATTGCATATCCGGGAGGGTTGTTACTCCACAGCCCGCCCTGGACAGCCCACGGGCCCTCCTTACCCATGTGAGTGGTTAGGGACATATGGCCTCACCCCTTTGCTTACAGAGAAAAAGGGAATAGACTGAACAGTGCTCAGTTCTCACCTTACCATGAAAGAACAACCATCGGAGAACCTGCGGACTCATGGACCAATCTCTGATCAATCACGGACATTCCCTGCAAGTATTTTCCTCCCTTCCCTTCTGCCTTATCTCTTTGCTGCTGTATATTATGTCTCTTATTGCTTTGTAACACTATTTTCTGTAAATATTTTATCTGTACCAATTTTGACCTTTTCATTATTAAATCTTATTCTGAAAAGTGTTAATCTTGCCCCTAAAGCTCTTAATGCAAGCTATAATGAACCTGTTCCTTTGAAGAGTGCTACTCTTTAGGATAAATCACCTTAATGTCCCTGTCTGTGGTGACAGCGTGTGTTACAGGTGATTATTCTAAAATCATAAGTGGTATTGCTAAGATCTCGGGTCTTCTGGCCATTATCCGGAAGTGGTGGCAGTGAAAGGGTGAATTCGCTCGGTAACAATCGCTCTCAGGCTGCTGGCACCTAAACGGTGGTCCCGCAAGCTGGAAAATCTTTGTGCTGCAAACAACTGAGAGTGGCATTGCTACGTTAGTGACAGGCATGGTGTGAGATTGGGTGGTCCTCAGTCACCAGTTAGTGAGGAGGGCAGTGATCTGATTACCCGCGTTCGTCACACTCCTCACCCGGTTGCCACCACACACGCTTGACACCATCTGAACCAAATATGTTTATCTTGATCTCATCAGACCACAGGACATGGTTCCAGTAATCCATGTCCTTAGTTTGCCTGTCTTCAGCAAACTTTTTGCGGGCTTTCTTGTGCATCATCTTTAGAAGAGGCTTCCTTCTGGGATGACAGCCATGCAGACCAATTTGATGCAGTGTGCAGTGTATGGTCTGAGCACTGACAGGCCTTCAACCTCTGCAGCAATGCTGGCAGCACTCATACGTCTATTTCCCAAAGACAACCTCTGGATATGATGCAGAGCACGTGCACTCAACTTCTTTGGTCGACCATGGCGAGGCAAGTTCTGAGTGGAACCTGTCCTGTTAAACCGCTGTATGGTCTTGGCCACCGTGCTGCAGCTCATTTTCAGGGTCTTGGCAATCTTTTTATAGCCTAGGCCATCTTTATGTAGAGCAACAATTCTTTTTTTCAGATCCTTAGAGAGTTCTTTGCCATGAGGTGCCATGTTGAACTTCCAGTGACCAGTTTGAGAGAGTGAGAGCGATAGCAACAAATTTAACACACCTGCTCCCCATTCACACGTGAGACCGTGTAACGCTAACGAGTCACATGCCACCGGGGATGGAAAATGGCTAATTGGGTCCAATTTGGACGTTTTCATTTAGGGGTGTACTCACTTTTGTTGCCAGTGGTTTAGACATTAATGGCTGTGTACTGAGTTATTTTGAGGGGACAGCAAATTCACACTGTTCACACAAGCTGTACACAAGTGTCATTTCTTTAGCGTTTTCACATGAAAAGATATAAAATATTTACAAAAATGTGAGGGGTGTACTCACTTTTGTGAGATACTGTGTATATATATATATAATATATATAAGCTATACATATATATACATCATATATATACATCCAGTGCTTAGCAGCACAATCTAGGGTGGATGACAGTGAGCTGTTGTATATAGAAGTGGCCAGGTTGGGACAGGACAAGGATGAGATTTTGTCATAGAGACAATCTGTAGCAGGAAAAAGAAGAGAAGAGTTAACATAGTGAAAGTTTCTACGGGTAATTGTTTGGTAGTTGGAAGGCAAGGAGAGAGTGAAACTAATAAGGTGGTGATCAGAGAGAGGAAAAGGAATGTTGGAGATGTTGCGCGGAGTACGTAGGAGAATATGAGGTCAAGGCAGTTGCCATCAGAGTGAGTAGAAGCATGTGTCCATTGTTTTAGGTCAAAAGAGGAGGTTAGCCTTAGAAAGTTAGAAGTAGCAAGAGTGTTAAGATTAGCAGGGGTGTTGAAGTCACCAAGAATGATTGTTGTAATTTCAGAAGAAAGAAAGTAGGGTAGCCAGGCAGAGAAGTTGTCAAGGAAGCTTGATACCGGTTCAGGAGGCCGATAGATCACAGAAATTCTCAACAAAACTGGAGAAAATAGACGAATACAGTGAGATTCAAATAAGGAGAGGGACAGAGAGGGGGTGGATGAAAAACTTGAAAAGTGCTTTGAGGGGATAGGAGGAATCCAACACCACCTCCTTTCCATCCACTAGGCCTGGGAGAGTGAGTCCACAGGAGGCCACCATGGGAGAGGGCAGCCGATGAAGAAAAGTCAGAATCTTGAAGCCAGGTCTCCGTAATTGCAAGTAGGTTGAAGGAGTTTGTGATAAATAGGTCATGGATGGTGGTAAGTTTGTTAAAAACAGAGCGGGCATTCCAAAGGGCACAGGAGAAGGGGAGGCTGGTTCTAGGCAGAAGAGGAATAGAAATTAGATTGTGTGGATTGCGCCTGCTGTCAGAGGATAGGGGGTGCCGAGTATGTTGTCCAAAGGTAAATGATGGTGGTCCTGGATTTGGGGAAATGTCTCCAGAAGTTAAGAGAAGCAGAAGGGTGAGAGAGGTGATATGGGAGTGTGACTTATGTGGGGGGAACACTTCCCAGTGTCCTGGAGGTTTTATTGGTACATGGGTTCAGAAGTGGCAAGAGCTGATGAGTGTAGTAATAAGGTGAAAAGAGGAGTGAGGGCGATATATATAAGTGGTGAGGTGGAGAAGAAGGGTGAAGGAGAGTTTAAGGAGAGAGAATGCAATTGTGAAAAGAAAAAGTAGGGAGTGCATGATACAGAGTGGGAGATTGAGAAGCAGACTGGATGAGAGATGAAAAGGTTCTATGAGGAATCAGGTCACCTGTAGTCTGTTTAGTGTTTTGCAGTATTCTGTTGTTTTTCGCTTTGTGCATGAAGTGCTGAGCCGAAGTGTAATACTTAATCCAATATGAATACTTTATCCAAGATGATAGTTGCCAATGCAATCCCTGCCAATGGAGCAGAGGTAAGAAAGTGAAGCCATAAATATCGCTATAAATATCGCTGGTAAGTATCAAAAAAAAAAAAAAAATGTACAACATTAAACACAAATATAAAGTGACAAGTGCTGTGCTGTAATATATGTGACCAAAAATCAATTTAGAGTCAATTAGTCACATATATGCAAATCATCTAAAATCAAAAATCCATCAGTTCAATAAAGTGCTTAGTGTTTAAAGTGGTAGTAAACCATCCTATCATTTTCAGCCAAGGAAGCTGCCATCTTGGCCTCTGTTTAATCTACAACTGCCATGATGCAGCACATGTGATCAGCTATGACACCAGCCATTGGATGGTTTGACAGTTTGGTTTAGAGCACAACCAATGGGAGTGTTACATTTCCGGAACGTGCCGGAAATTTAACTGTTTTTTAAACTGTTAAATGTATGGGTTTACTACCACTTTAAGTGATTTGTGATCAAAAAATCATTAAGACATATGTCAACCAAAGTCCATAAATAAAAAACAGTGCTTGGTGATATAAATGGTGTTCCAAACGGTGCTCAACAGAAACAATCCATAGTGCTCAGTGTCCGCCCCCAGTTGTGGCCCCACTCACCAGAAAGATCAGACCTACAGCTTTTCAGTCTAGGGGTCAACACAGGCGTAATACTGGTGGTGGTCCGTTGGTTGTGGAAATAGAGGAGACTGTTCCAATCAGGTTGCTATCACACCATTCCTCCACAGTTGTTCAAAGGAAGAAAAACAAGCTCCATAGTGAAGTACTTTAAAAACTATTTAATTGCGCAAAAAAGAAATCCACTTACAAGCAGTACGAAAGATATCCGCTTAAAACATGAAAAGATGTCTATGGCGTTTGGTTCTGGCGTTCGTTCCACCGTGTGTTCCACCATGAACGGACGTGACGTCAATGAGTGCGGAGGGCCGGAAGTGACGTCAACGCATTTTGCTCTCAACAACGAGCGTCATCACGGACAATTCCTCCAGCTCAACGCCTTGTAACCAGTAAACCAGCCCAGTGCACTCACGATGCCAATTACCGCCCTCCAGTGGTATATTGCCAATTTGATCTTAGCCAGGAACCAAAGCCTTACATAAATCATCAAAAATAATATCACAAAAAATATATATATCAAGGAAATCACAAAAAAAAAAAAATATTTACTAATAAAAAACTAACTAATATACAATTTCAATTTAATTAAAAATAAAATAAACATATATGTAACATGAAAAAAATAAAAAATATATAAAATATTTATTAAATGATAAAAATAAAAATATGTACATAAAAAAATGTATGTATATCTGAAAAAAAATATAAAAAAAAATATATATATATATATATATATAAAAAAATTCCTTTATATATCAAATATTGGTATAAAGAGACAAAGACTAAAAATTATTGAAATATTAAAATAAGTTTTATAAAGCCCTATTGCACCCGTTAGAGGATATATCTCAATGTTAGATTGTATATTTGGTTCAAACCTTACCAATTGGACAGAAAACAATTTATATCCAGATCTATATTGAGTCCCAGTGGGTCAGTAGTGCCCAGTCTCTGGATCCACTGGGTCTCATTTTGGGAGATTGCCCTGGTGAGGTTGGTCCCTCTCCAGTGCCTCTCCACCCTATCAATACCACAAAAAGATAATTTACTCGGATCCCTATTGTGAACCTGCCTGAAATGATTGGACAGGCTGTGGTGTCTAAACCCTTTCCTTATATTGTTGACATGTTCTCTTAGCCTTATTCTCAACTTCCGTGTGGTACGCCCTACATATTGGAGCCCACAGGTACATGTCAACAAATAGGTGACATGACTTGTGTCGCAAGTAATACATTTATTAATTTTATAGGTTGTCCCACGAGATGTAGATTCAAATGCGGTGGTCTTGCGTTTCCTAGATGCTGATGTTTTGCACATAGTGCATCTACCGCAGCTGAAAAACCCCACCTCATCTAAAAAGGTGTAGGTCTTTCTAGGCAGGTCGACTACATTATGTGCTAATTTAACACGCAATGAAGGGGGTCTTGTGTAAATAAACTGGGGCCTTTTAGGAAGGATCTTCTGAAGACCCCTATCCCTTAATAACAACGGCCAGTGCTGTCTAACAATTTTCTCAAATTGTTTATATTCTCTAGTAAATTTGGTCATAAAGGCTACCCCATAATCACCTCTTTGTTCAATTCTTGGTTGAAAAAGGCCATCCCTATCAAAAGCCCTAATCTGATTTGTTAACTCTTCCAGGTTCTTCCGATCATAGCCTTTTTCTACAAATCTTTCTACAATAATATTGGCCTGCTCATCAAAATCACCAATAGAATAGAAGGAGTTGACCCCTGGGGATATTGCCCAACCACTTTGGGTGATGACAACTCCCCAGGGGTATGTAACCATTACGATCAATCTCCTTAAAAAAGTTACGGATATTAAGCCGATTTCCATTCTTGTATATATTCACATCCAAAAAGTTAATAGATTCATTGTTGATAACCTCGGAGAAAGAGATACCATAGGGATTATTAGGGAGAGGATGCGCGGAGTGCATAGGTAGGAGAATATGAGGTCAAGGCAGTTGCCATCAGAGTGAGTAGAAGCATGTGTCCATTTGTTTTAGGTCAAAAGAGTAGGTTAGCCTTAAGAAAGTTAGAAGTAGCAGGAGTGGTAAGATTAGCAGGGGTGTTTAAGTCATCAAGAATGATTTTTGTAATTTCAGAAGAAAGAAAGTAGGCAGAGAAGTTGTCAAGGAAGCTTGATACCAGTTCAGGAGGCCGATAGATCACAGAAATTCTCAATGAAACTGGAGAAAATAGACGAATACAGTGAGCTTCAAATAAGGAGAGGGACATGGGAGAGGGCAGCCGATGAAGAAAAGTCAGAATCTTGAAGCCAGTCTCCGTAATTACAAGTAGGTTGAAGGAGTTTGTGATAAATAGGTCATGGATGGTGGTAAGTTTGTTAAAAACAGAGCGGGCATTTCAAAGGGCACAGGAGAAGGGGAGGCTGGTTCTAGGCAGAAGAGGAATAGAAATTAGATTGTGTGGATTGCGCCTGCTGTCAGAGGATAGGGGGTGCCGAGTATGTTGTCCAAAGGTAAATGATGGTGGTCCTGGATTTGGGGAAATATCTCCAGAAGTTAAGAGAAGCAGAAGGGTTAAAGAGGTGATATGGGAGTGTGACTTATGTGGGGAGACACTTCCCAGTGTCCTGGAGGTTTTATTGGTACATGGGTTCAGAAGTGGCAGGAGCTGATGAGTGTAGTAATAAGGTGAAAAGAGGAGTGAGGGCGATATATATAAGGGTGAAGGAGAGTTTAAGGAGAGAGGATGCAACTCTGAAAAGAAAAAGTAGGGAGTGCATGATACAGAGTGGGAGAAGCAGACTGGATGAGAGATGAAAAAGTTCTATGAGGAATCAGGTCACCTGTAGTCTGTTTAGTGTTTTGCAGTATTCTGTTGTTTTTCGCTTTGTGCATTCGCTGAAGTGCTGAGCCGAAGTGTAATACTTAATCCAATATGAAAACTTTATCCAAGATGATAGTTGCCAATGCAATCCCTGCTATTGGAGCAGAGGTAAGAAAGGTCGACTTTAGTTCTGCTTTAAACTGTCAAAACTTTTTTAGTAGGGACAGATCAGAACCCCTTTCTGCCGCCCCCCCTCTGAATTCTACTATCCATTATTATAGAGACAGAAAAGGATGGAAAATCCTAAATTTTTCAGCTGTAACCAGAAGAGGTAAAAATAAATCTTCCAATAAGGAACCATTGCCTTGGGGATAACTATCTAAAGGGATTTTTTGGCCTCCAGGCCAGAGAGGATAAATCATCCGATTGGAACACAGATAGCAGAAATAAACTGACAGATGTTTTAACACTTTTAACCCTGCCCAATTTTATGAAAACTAAAATTAAAAGTTTGGAATTTACTTATACAGAACCCTATGCAGTAAGAGGAGACAACTGGCAATAAATAATTATATATTTAAAGTCAACTTTTTAAGTTAGATAGGGAGCAGGGAATGGTTAAACTCCTCCTTCAGTATCCTGTCTTTGTCCCATTTGGGAGATTTCCATTCAGGTCTCATCCAGAAAACACAACCCAAATTAGGAGGACATCTCTCCAATGTAAGGGGAAATCCTCTCTTAGATAGCTGCCAGCAGACCAGATTTTCCCTCTACTGTCTGTTCCAGTGGCAACTGTACCAGTTTGCATTTCCTATCACTTCCTTTTATGGTGACAGTGGTCACCAGGACAATGGGAAAGGTTGAATCTCCTCAGCAGTGAAATAGCAATAAACACCTGACAAGTTTTGACTTTATATATATATATATATTTTTTTTTTAAAGACATTTTATTGATCATATAAAAGCAAGACAGAGCATCACGGTACAAACAGGGATCCATCTGATCCGAAAGATGCATTTTGCGATAATAGGTTACAACATAAGTGACAATAGAGTCAACAGAGCCGAGGTGCCACAAAATAGTGTGCAGTGCACATAGAAAGTTGGATGGATCTCCCTGTAACAAGGTCGGGGTAAGAAAAAACTTGGATAACATTTGGGAGTAGGTGAAGGTAAGGAGAAGGGGATGGGGGTGATCTGCCTGAATTACTGGGAGGATGTGGGGGCGAGGATTGGAGGTGGTTACCAATTTCAGAGCGTCCATCAAAGGGTTAGCAAGTGGAGATGATGTCCAAATAGATATGTGTACTCCTAAGTCGTCTGATACCTGAAAAAGTCTTGTATAGTCTCGATTTCCTCCTGGGAAAGAGTGGTGGTGATAAAGGGCGTCCATTTGCGAAAGAATAAGTCAGAGTGTTTAGAGTGTGGGAGATCGGTGTTGAGCTTGTCCTTGTAAAATAGTGAGATCATCTCTTTTCTGATCTGAGGAATGGAAGGGCTCATAGTAGAGATCCATTGTTTGAGAATGGCTCGTCGGGCCACAAGGAGGCAGGTGAGTGTCCAGTCCTTGATCTGAGGGTCAAATGGATGGGGATGGGGGGAGCGTAAGATGAGTTACTTGTCCCAGTGACCAAAAATTAGGAGTAGAGGGTCCTTTGGAAGGTTGAGCAGGGTTATGCTGTTGATGAAGTTTATGACCTGGTCCCAGAAGGCGGCGATGAAAGAGCATGACCAGAAACGATGGTACAGAGACGGCCTAGGATGGTTGCAGAGGGGGCACGATGATGCAGAGGGGTTGGCCTTGTCCAGAATAAAAGGGATGAATGCCCGATGTATAATTTTGAGTTGCGTCTCCCTCCATATTTCGTTGGGAGTGATTTTGAGCGTTTTCGTGTATCCAAGCATTATTTTATCTGTGAGGTCTGGATCTGGAAGGTGTTTACTCCAGTGGACGACGGAGGTCGTAGCGGTCTGATGAAGGGAGTGCATCAGAAGAGGTTTGTAAATGTTCGAGATGGCATAGGAGCCGGCTTGTATAAGGCTGTCTATTATGGTTCTGCGGAACCGTTTGCTTGGTTCTGAACAGGATGTCCGTAGAAAGCTGAGACATTGCCAGTAGTGAAATATGTGGAACTTGGGTATAGAGTACTCGTTGACTTGGTGAGTGAAGCTGTGTGGTAGACCTGTAGTTTCGTCACATAGGGAGGAGAAGGCAGAGAGACCGTTTTGCTCCCAGTGTAGAAAAATTTTGTGGTCCATTCCCGGTGGGAAGTTGGGATTACCTCGGATAGGGAGGTAAGGAGAGATAAATGGAGAGACTTTGGTGAGTTTCCTGTATTCTCTCCATGCCAGTGCCGTGTCTCTAATGAGGAGATTGTGTTGAAGGTGAGAGGGCAGGGATTTCCACTTGACATGCAGGATGGCCACTAAGGATAGGGGAGAAACCATGGAAGACTCCAAGGGGAAATTGGAATAGCGAGGAGATTGCTTAATCCAGGCCATGCTGTAGCGGAGAAGGCATGCAATATTGTATAGTCTAATGTTGGGGAGGCCTATACCTCCCTCGCTCCTGGGGAGGTGCAGTTTGGAAAGTGCTATGCGTGGTCGCTTCTGTTTCCAAAGAAAATTTGATATGGCTTTAGTTAGATTTTGAACATCTTTATGCTTCAGTAACAATGGTATGGTCTGTAGGGGATACAATAGGCGAGCGAAGCTAACCATCTTGACCAAGTGGCACCTCCCCATGAGCGAGAGCGGGAGATCCATCCAGGAGTTCAGCTCTTGTGTGAGCCTGGCAAGAAGAGGTGGGAAGTTGAGGTGGTACAGAGAGGAGGGCAAATTCCCTATCTTGACCCCCAAGTATGTGAAGTGAGAGTGGGTGAGTTGAAAGGGTGCATTGTGGGCCCAAGGGGGGTTTTTGATGTGACCTAGTGGGAGGATTTTGCTTTTATGGTAGTTGATGCGGAGACCTGAGCATAATTTAAATTTGTCAAAAATGCTCATTATGGTTGGCATATCTGCCGCAGGGTTGGCTGTGAAGATGAGAACATCATCGGCAAAGAGGCAGGAGCGGAGTTCCCTATCCCCGACTTTTATCCCGTGTAGGGGGGCCTGGTAAGTTATGTATCTAGAAAGGGGTTCGAGGGCTAAATTAAATAGCAGGGGTGACAGGGGGAACCCCTGCCTGGTGCCCTTATGGAGGGTGAAATCATCTGTGAGGAGACTGGCCACCACCAGCCTGGCAGTTGGCGCGGAGTACATGGAGTGAATTAGGTGGGTAAAAGAGCCCCCAAAACCCAGCCTCGCAAGCACCATGTGGAGCCAATTGAAGTTTACATTATCAAACGCCTTTTCGGCATCTAGGGTGATAATGGCCTGCCCTCCAACCGAGGAACCCTGGGCACTTTCCAGCACTACCAGAACTTTCCTAATGTTTAGAGTGGCTGTTCTACCCCTTACAAAGCCTGACTGAGCTGGATGAATTATATGCGGAATTATGGAGGAAAATCTGGATGCTACTATTTTGGAAAGGATCTTAACATCTATATTGAGTAGGGAGATGGGTCTGTATGAGCCCGGGACGGTGGGGTCCTTCCCCTTTTTGGCGAGCAGTTTGATAGTGGCTTGGTTCCCTGTGGGAGGGTATGTGCCCCCTTCCCATAGTTTGGAGTATACGGCTAGTAGTGGGGAGGTTACCATGTCCTGGAATGTTTTGTAAAATTCTCCCGTGAGACCGTCAGGGCCCGGGGCTTTAGAGGACGTTAGGTGCCGTATGGTAGAGTTTAGTTCATCTAACGTGATTGGTGCGTTTAGGGTTTCCAGTTGGGCAGGTGTAATTTTGGGAAGAGGAATTTGATCCAGGGAGGATTGCGCTAAGGTCTCATCCATGGGGTCTGGGGCATAAAGGGATTTCTAGTAATGTAGCATAATTTGACTTAGGTCATTGGGGTCTGAACGTAGTGTCCCCGAGGGGTCTTGTAAGGATGTAATATGAGTGGGGGAGTAGGGGCCTCTGCATAATCTGGCTAATAGTTTACCGGCTTTATTGCCATATTTGTGCATAGTAGCCTCAAACTGTGTTCTCTGTAGTTTTTCTAAGTTATCGCTCCATGCATCAAAAGCTTTTTTGGCTAGCAGCCATTCGGATCTTGAGTCAGGAGTATTAGAGTGAGATAGGGATGATTGAGCATTTCTAAGCCTTTCGCTAGCTGTTTTATAGCTTGAGAGCAAATGTTTTTTATATGAGGCTGTGTAGGAGATGATGCGGCCTCGTAGGAAAGCCTTTCTGGCCTCCCAAAATAGATTAGGTTCCTCCGCATGAGCGGCATTATTGGAATTAAAGTCCCGCCATTAAAAAAACGAATAAAATCCTTGTTGTGCTGTAGGTAGGAGGGGAATCTCCATAGGTTATGGGGTTTCGGTCTGTCAGCAAGGAGCAGTGTTAGGAAAGGAACAATTACTGGCCATATCCTGGCATTTCCGCGGTGGTGTGCACATTTGCGCGCGCTCGCACGCTATCCCGTGCGCGTTCGCGCGCTCCCGTGCGTGCCCGCGTGCGCGCCGGAAACGGCGCCAAATGGGCCTATTTAAACCTGGAGATTTCTGAGAGCAAGTGCTGCTCGCTCTACAGCGTTCCCGACCTGTAAGCCTCGGCTCCTGATACCTGTTCCTGTGTTAGTTTGCCTCCTGTTGACCCGGCTTGTCCTGACCTGCTGTCTGCTACCTGCACCGACCCCGGCTACCCACGACCATCCGATTGTCTGCTCCCTTGTACCTCTGCTGCCCGCCCGTTAACGAACCTTGCTTGGACTTTGACTACTCTTTTGCCTGATCCTTTGTACCTTCCTGCCTGCCTGTTGCCGACCCAGCCTGAACGACCATCCTTCGACCCGCACGTCTCCTGGAGCATCGCTGCATCATCGGTGACCCTCCAGCCCTCGTGCCATCCCGCACTCTTGGGCCTCTGTCTCCACTACCAGGGGTCCTTGAATCGGGTGCGCAA